>JAGPOW010003447.1:23445741-23509365 GCA_030014935.1 Caiman crocodilus
TACCTTGGGCATATTCAAGAGGAGGTTGGACGATCACCTGTCTGGGGTCTTGTGAACCCAGCATTCATTCCTGCCTGTGGCAGGGGGTCAGGCTAGATGCTAGGGTCAGGAGGGACCTGAACAGATCTGCCATGAAACTATCAAAGTCGATTCGTATTGGAACGTTCAACCCCTGGTGTTCTGGATCAGATCCAACGTTCTGTTTCTAAAGCCTGTCCGTAGGAGAGCCATTCAGAAGCTTCAGCTCTGGTTCTTATTGCAGACTTCAAATGCCACCCCGATGCAGAATTTCACAGATCTGGGTATATTTTTATTTCTTTTATTGGCTGATCTCCACAAGCAGGTAAATTGGTATCTGTTGTATTGCCTTTTTATGGAAGCCTACCCATAAACTTTTTAGAAAGCAGACTAATGACCTTTCCCAAGGGAACTGAGCTTGTGAGTATGAAGGATTGGTTTAACAGATGGTGTAGTAAAAAGAGACCCTCATTCTTTTATGGCCCTTTGGGCACTGCAGGAATAAAAATACTTACAACAGCAGCACTTGGTGCAGATCTTTTCCCCCCTTTTAGAGAGCAAGGCGTTGTGAAGCTCTGAGAAAACAAGGGAATATCTTTTATTTGGAATCCAGCTGGGGCCCACCTGTCCTCTATACTGTAGGATAAATTTTCCAGGCCAGATTCTGTAGATGCACTTTTAGGTATGTAAATGTGTCCCTCTTGTACTTGTTTGTGCAAAATAGGTATGTGAAGTCATAAACCGATAACTAAATGGGTAGTCTTTTGCCTATACACATGTAATTTGCTTAATACGTATATACATACCTGTTGATTTGGCTGTCTCATCTTGCTTTGGAAAAATTGCCTCTGTACGAGAAATTTACCCATCTATTATTTTGGAGAACTTGGTATTCACAAGATATTTTAAAGTGTCAGTGTAAGTAAGTGGTGAATTCCTTCATAATGAACAGTTCCAATAGCAGATATAATAATACGGGTTATATTTGTGACTTTACCCCTCAATTTCTTAAAACTCAAAACAGCACGTCAGACTCTTTTTGTCAAGCAGACTTTATTTATTTAATATCTGCTTGACAAAACAGAGCTTGGGCCTTATGGTAAAGTAATGATGGGTCCAAACTCTCAGCTGATGTAAATGGGCAAAACTCCATTGCTGTTGATACAAGTTCTCCAGCTGATGTCCAAAACCTGAGGCATAAAGGCAGCACACCTAGTATATGTGCATAATTTTGATTTGTATAACAGATATGGCTAACATGATTTCAACAGAAACCCTGCTATGGGATATAGAAGCAGGGACAAAAACAAAGCAACATGCTCTTTTATGTCTAGTACACTGGATTTAAAATATTCCTAGCTAGAAATCCCGCTGTTTAGGGGTTAGAGCAAGGTGTCTATTGCTTCTTTCTGTTCTCGTTCTTGCGCTCTTTTCTTTGTTTTTCACTGTCACTCTTTTCTCTCACTCCTGTCTCACTCTTCGCACACGCTGTCTCATTAAAAGTGTGCGCTTGGAGGAAACCAGGAGTATATCTTTTTTTCTGGTTTCTTACAGAAGAGATGCTATTTCAGGGCTTGAAACACTAGGCTTTGAGAGAACCTGGAACAGACCCCAAGATTTTATGCTGCTTCCTGAGACAAGCATGCACATATTTGCAATTATTGTTCAGCTGCAAGTTTGCTGTAGTCTAATTCTGTCCCTGAGTGGCACCTCTAAACTACTGTGCAATTGTTTCTTTCCTTCCTTGTTCTTTATGAACCCGTAGCCCCATTCATATGTCAAATGAGGAATCAATACAATCAGACCAGGAAAGTACATATTCTGTATAGATCAACCCATAAGATATTAACAGCTGAAATGTTACCGTATATTTCGTCACCACTTACCGAAGTAATGGAAAATATTGATTTCAGATGCTACTGCTAAAAAATGAGAACCGTATTTTAAAAATCTTTCTCCTTTCTGCCCCCCCCCCCCATTTGTGCCTGGCACTTTATCTTCTCTATCAAAAACTTGATGGAGGATCGAGGAGGGCAGATTACCATTTACCATTTAATGGGCCTGTGCAAAGCAGCAAGTATTCGCTTCGGATTTGGACAGTTCGGAAGGACAGGGATTCGGAGATTTGGCCATAGGCTGTAATGGGGAATTACTAAAATACCTATAACTTTCTCATTTTTTTGCAGATGTGGATGAAAACAGCAAGGATGATAGCCCCTCCTGAATGTATGATGCCTGCCAAGTTTCAGGAGATAAGTAGAGGGAAAGTGCACCTCAAACTGCTGAAAGCAAAACTTAGGTGTTTAAGGCAGAGCCTTCCAAATCAATTTTGGAGGTTTCTGATTTTGATTCAGACCTTTTTAATGGGTCTCCCAATTCAATTCAGATTTTGCGATGCAGCTGATTGGAATCGGCTACCGAAGCTTTGCACAGCCCTACCATTTAATACTTCTCCTTCAAACCTGGTTAGGAGTTAAAGCCAAGGCACCTCAATACCACAAAGATTTTGGGACTACAAATGAAAGGGAAAATGGATAACATTATCCTGGTGCCAACACTAGTGAAAAGATAAATAGTTGATATTGGAAGGCGAGAAACAAATTAAAAATAGAAATTCTGCTGCTTCGGGGTAGTGTGTATTGTTTAGTGATTTGCTAAATTCAGGGAAGTCTTTCTAAAAGAATATAATTTAAGCAGGTATCATATCAACATGGGTTAACTTGTATGTGGGAGCAATAAGTGAATTCTTGTTTTTAGCATTTTAACATTTTTAACCATTTTTTTTTTTTTTTTGTAACATCCTGGAGTTTAGTTTCATGTTGAGATCAAATTCCATAGTCCCTTAGATGCAGGACTGCATATGTTTGTCTGTGTGTATATGTATGTATATATGTAAATAAAAACATGCACGCACACACTAGTTATGCAGCCCTGCACCTTGGGGGATATATATGAATTATATTGTACATAATAGAAATGAAATGTATAAATGAATTTCTGTTCAGCCTTGAACAACTGACTTTTACATCATCTATGCCTGACCGTAACCTGTACGTTTTTCACTAAAGAAATGGGATAAAAAATGTCATGAGCTTTTTCTGCAAACCTTGGCCATGCATGAAATGGACTATGAAGACCAGACCTAGCACAGGGCAGTGGGGATCACCACCCCTCCCCTCACCCTGGCAGCAGCCCGTGAATGTGGCCTCTTTTATTGAGCTAGAAGAGTGGGCAGGGCAGCCATTCGGAGCGGGCAGGGGATGGGGCCACTTCGGACGTTCGGCCGATTGTCAGCGGTGGCCGACTCTCTGAATCGGATTCAGCCGAATAGATTCAGGACAGAGATTCAAATCACTGAATTGGCCGAATCCGAATCTGAAGTGAATCCTAGCTGCTTTGCACAGGCCTACGAGTTTTCTCAGTTTAAAAATCATAAATTCTCTGTTTTTTAAAAAAATGGCAAATTCTCTGATTTAAAAAACCTGAAATGTGTGGTTAAAATTAAACGGCACTATATACAATAGGTATGCAATTGAACACAATGTTTTATTGATATATTTAACATTTTAAAGCAACTGGGAAGCCTACCAGTGCCTCAATCATTAAAATAAAACAAATTCTAAGTACCTATAGAGTTTGGTATTTGATTTTTGGGTTTCTTATCATGGAAAATCAGAGCTCCCTCTGACCCTTTGCTCACCATGACACATGTCTAGACTGTCACTCCCAAGCCACAGGCCCCCCACTGCCCCAGACCTCCTGGAGGGGGGTGCAGCTGCCAGGGCTTCAAAGCCAGAGACCTAGATCTGCAGCCCCCTCCCCCACCCCAGCAGCACCCAAGCCCTGGCTGCTGCAGTGGAGCAGTGTGTGGAGCCCGGCTCCCCCTACCCCATAGGTGGCATGGGCAGAGTGGAGGCTGTAGAGGGGGCGGATGTGAGCTGCCCACTGCAGGCTCGGGCTCCCCGTTCTTCTGCCCTCTCCCCAGGGCCTCCGTGGCTTAGACCAGCAGTTCTCAACCTTTTGTACCTTGCATCTCACCAACCCTTTTATCAAAAAGCCCTGCTCCCACCATGATAAAAACAAAACCCTGAAAAATTGCACTATTCAAGCTATCTGTTGATTCATCTATTTGAAGTGCAAACAATTGATTGACTTACTGCCCAACTGGGAAAAATAAAACTAAGTTGAAGTCCCACCTATGTGACCTTTGAGTCCCACCAGCGGGACATGTCTCACTGGTTGAGAAACACTGGTCTAAAAGGTGGGAGCCAGCATGGCAGGGCTGGGCAGGGAAGCTCCATGCTACTGCAAACCCTGCACTATCCTGGCAAAGCACCCCCTACCTACCTGGCAGAAATAGGACACAACCCTGTGCTGGTACCCCTGCTGCAGCTGGGCAGGTAGGAGGCACTTCACCAGGGTGGCGCAGGGCTTGAAGCAGCAAGAACCTTCTCCACTCTGTACTGCCATGCCAAGTCCTGTCCTCTGGGCTGTGGAGGCCCTGGGGGAAAGGCAGCTGGGCAGGGAGCCCAAGTCTGCAGTGTGGAGCCTACACATGCCCCCCATGCTCCTCCTCCTGAGTGGATGCAGCAGCGGAGAGCCAGCCCCTCCACCCTACTCCGCCAGGGTGAGCCACCCGTAGCTTCATCCCACTCCCCACCTGGGCCCTGCAGCCGCTCATTCTAGTCTCAGACCCCAAACCCCACACACCACCCAGGTTGGGCAGCAGCCCTAGCCTTGCCCAACTCTCTTCCTCTCTCCTTCACTATGGGGGCCCCAGTTCTGTGCTGCCCTCCCCTCCCCTCCCCCCAGGCTTACTTGTGGGGAGCTGCTCTCCAGGCTGCGTGGAAGCCATGTGCACCTGTACATGCAAGTAACACCCCCTGCCTGGCTGCCCTTCTCCTGCTCTCTGCCCCTTGCAAGCTGGAACTCTGCCAGCCTACAGGGAGCTCTTTGCAAAAATAGAAAATCCACATGTTTCTTCATTAAAATGAAAATTTGAGGTGTTTCTCTGTTAGAAAAAAAAAGTGGGTTTTTTCCTTTTTACATGGAAATGGAAAACCTGGATCCAAGTTGATAACACAAATGCAGAAATAAGCATTCAAACGTGCAGATGCCTTCCTGAACCAAATTGAAACTTGCACATTTTTAACTTTAAGATACTACTTGTTCCAATTCACGCTAAAAATCTTGCATTGTCAAGGGTTTGATGGGATGTGTGTTCATTATATAAACAAAAGCAGATAGTCCAGGACTTAGCTACCCAGTTGGAAGAATGCCATGATGGCAGGTGCTGTCCATAATACTTATGCATGACCCCTTTCTAGTGCCTGTCACGATGGCTTTCTCTCCGTGGTATTAGTAGATTCCTCTTCTGATCCAATCTGGTGTATATAAATCCCATACAGAAGTCTGGATGTTTGTTCACCCCTGGCTCCCCATGGCCACCACTGTGAAGGTTAGTCCTTAACGTATTTAAAAACACTGACTCCTGTTACAGTCATGCTCAGAAGAAACTGAAAATTTAGCCAAACCTATTGAGCACAGCTTTCAAATTAATGAATGCTTGTATCTACCACTTACAGCAAATTGGAAGGTTAAGGATTCTCACCTCCCCAGAGGGAAGTTAAACCATGTATGCATTTGTTAACAGAGCCAAATACATCAACCCTTTCAAACCATTAGAGGAAGATAGAATTTATGCAGTTGCATCAGTGACTTGTTTAGTCTGTACTAACCAATTCCCTTTGGTGGAATAAATTAAACATCTTGTTTTTTCAATATTTAAATATCCATCAGATATGAAATCGGTCTCCTTTTTTGTCTGTTTAGATGCTGGCCTTAAGCTAAAATTTACTACCCTGTATGTAGAAGGACTTAACTTGAAACATAAAGAAACTGAAAGCCTTTGAAAGGACTTGTATATAAAAACGGTTTCCTAGTAAAATTGTGTTAAATATTAACAATGAGCTTGTGTAGAGGGAAAAGAGAAAGCAAATGGATCTTACGAGCTAGCAGCATTTAAGATGTAACATGACAGAAGGATTTTGAAGCTTAGGGTAGTTGACTAGTGACCTTCTGCCTGGAAAACAGCAAGGTATTTGTCTAAAATACCTAACCCAACCTAAAATACCTAGCCCAACCTTCTGGCCCACAGGCCAGAGTCATATGCACACACCAAAGGAGGGCCATGTTCACCCCACAAGGCTCCCCAGGCATCCATAAATTTAGCAGCAGGAGCAGCAATTAATACTACTACTACCACCCACTGCCCAATGTACAGACTGATGGGGAGCTCATGGGCTGAATCTGGCCTGGGGGCTGGAGGCTGAGCATTAATGACCTAAAATAAGTAGCAGTGGTATCATGTTGTGTCTTTTTTTTTAAGTGGCCTAATGCAGTCTTTAATACTGCACCCACTCTTTTGGCTCCTGTTATATGCCCTTTATGTAACCATCTTGAAAATGAGGCTCTATGATCCTATGGATTAAACAGTTCTGGGAATAATTTCTGTGCACCTTTCACAACTCCAGTGCATTCAGTAAAGTGGCGCATAAAAAATGCAGCATGTGATTTTCCCGGATTTTGATTCCTGTTACTGAGTGAGTCTGTCACCCTGAGCAAGTTCTTTCACCTTGTGCAGACAGAAGTGACCATTTTTGCCTGATCTGGCCACAGAAAGCCCTTTATAGCTGTGACCAAACAGAAGCGCACCGCTGCAGACTGCTTCAGAAATGGCTGACTGGATGAAAATCTGACCCCTCATTGCATGAGGTCTCAGATGAAGATATTTGAAAACGTAGCACCCTCAGTAACTTCTGTCTGCGCTGCCTGCCAGCCTGTCACTGGTTTCAGAACGGGAGCGGAGAAAGGCAGCTGAGGAAGTCCAGTCTGGCGGGTTTTCAGTCCCCCCGGAGGGTAGGGCAGATGTATTTGATGTGGGGGCTCCAGTTCACCCACCACACGCTCCAGTTTGCCCACCCGACCCTCCAGAGCTGGCTGGGGAGCCCTATAAATAAGCTTCCCCTGCGGTCTCCCCACTCCCCCCCTTCTGAAAACAGTGAGCACCGGCAGAAACGTGGACATTGCTATGGGAAGCTGGCTTCAGGCTCCCAGTCAGCAGCTAGATTTCCCCTCCCCCTGGAACCAAGAGTGAACTTGTGTTGGGTCTGGGGTCTCGCCGAAACTCAGAATGCTTTGCAGAATTGTTCAGTTACAGCTGGGAGCTGCACTTCTGTCTGCACCCTTCATTTCTCTTTCCACTTTGAAAAGGGCACTAATGCTAACCTACTTTGGCTTCATACTTGTGATGTTCTTTGAGCCTCTCTGTGTTACCGAAGGGGGATATTGCTTTTCTCTTGCTCTCTCAGGTCTTATTTGCAGAAACGGACCTTTTTTAATAAAAGTTACCAGACATTTCCAGGCCATAAGGCTGAACAGAGCATTTACTGTACATGTATTGAGCAAAAAAAAAAAAAGCTGCATTCTCTACCACAGAGGCATCCTGAGAGTCACTGTTACAGTAAATCATTGTCTTTCTAGGCTACTGTATACACAGCCCTAACGGGGCAGGTGCAAGTCTTCATAGTGTTTGAAGTATGATCTTGCTAGCTGCAAACTTGCTTTTAACACTGGAGGAAGCAGATTTCTTCCCTTTTCATTTCTCTTGTCCTCTCCATTTCCAGGAACAAAAACTGTCATCTAGATTCATCCTTTTTGCATTGTTTCTTGACAATTTTTTACTATTGTAGCTAGTTCTTTGATAGCAGGTTTTTCCTAAATGTGAATGAAAGCATGAACTAATGTTCATAAAATGTTTCCTTATTCAGAAGAAGATACTGGCTTTGTATTTTGCCAGGGTGAATGAGAAGAAATACTAAAATATAGCTGACAGGGCTCAGCGTAAGCTACGTAAATACAGCTAGGCCATATTTATGCAGGAAGAACGAATGCATCAGAAAATGTCTAATTGTTGAACATCTTTCTTTCATAGTCAGTTCAAGGGAAGCTGGGGAGGTGGACTGTGGTCTAACTACTGAGGCAATTAGCTTCCTGTAATATTGCCGGGCACATTCAGATTGAGTCATCCAAGTATGAGGTTGTTTTATTAACCACAGTGCTGCTGGAAAGTTTTATTATTGTGTTGCCCTGGAATATCTTCATTAAAAAAATATTGTGACTGCAAATCATCTAAATATGAAATATACTATAAAGGCAGGTTCCATTTGTGCAACACTTATAATTCGAAGAAAAATGGGGGTTTTTTTACGTTCTATAAATGTCTTCTAGAAATCATGTACGTGTTCTGTACAGTTCTGTTTTCTAGGGTAGGATTGTTCAGGCTGATAAATCCACATTGTGCCTTATCTTTACAATTGGTCCTTTCCATTCCAAGTAGTTTTTCATTACGTTTACAGCTGGATGTTCCAAGTATCTCCTCCAGGATTATGACAGCCAAAGGGTTTCATAATACACTTATGTGTTGTTATAAACTGTGCCTTGAAATGTTCCATAAAGCAGACAAAGGAGCCAGAACTTGTATTAGTTTCACTTTTTTACTACACTTCTGAAGAACTGTTCACTAAGTAACATTAAACTAGAGCAAAATGAAGTGCTTTTAGTTGGGATTTTGCAGTACTATTTTACCTCTCCTACCTGTTCTGCCTATATACTCAGATTCTAGCGCCAAGAGGAGCGTTCTGATCTAGCTGTTCATCATAAAATGACTTGTTCATATTTCATCGTAAAGTAACTTGTCCAATTCCACATGAGAGATCAGTGAGAGTTGGAAATAGAAGCCTGGCCTATTGATTCTCCATCTAGTGTCTTGTCCAGATACTGAAATACTTTTGGGAAGTGATTTATTTGTCCTGCCAATAGCTAGAATATTTCAGTCACCAGTCCTGTCAGTCCAACACCTTTCAGCATGTTAAATTAACTTTTAGAAAAATAATAAAAATAATGGTCTAGTTAATTAATGCACTAAGAATTCTGTAGAAGTCCTTATGACATCAACATTAATTCATTATGAGTTCATTATGATTAATGTTGTTGAAATAAATGTCACAGGAATGAATAACGATTTGGTCATTATTTTAAAGTGTTGCCGTTAGGTCTATAAAGTTAATGATTCAGTTCAAAGAAAGTAATTCCATGTATGTATGTCTAAAACTTGTAGAGGATTCAAACTTCTCTATGAAAAATGGTCCTAAAAGTGGGTATAGAAAGCTGTATTGGGCTGTGACTGCTATTTGGATGCTAATGAATCTACAGGACAAGGGTTAACATACCTGAACCTGGGAAACCAAGAGCGTTCAATATTAATGAAGCTTGGGGTTGGGAAACTGGTTGGCCTGGGAAATTCCTGGATAGTCAGAATTTAAGAATCGACAATGTTTATGTACTGTACTAAAGATTTCTCCCCCCCCGGGAGGGGTGGGGGTGGAAGGCCAGAGGGTTGGGTTTTTTACCCAGTAGATGCATCTATATGAGATGCTTTACTGCAGAGCCAATTAGTCAACTGCATAGTAAAGCAGCAGCATCTACACCACCTTACTGTATTGGGCCAGAGTAAACTAATTAACTCTGCTATAGGATAGTACTGCCCAACACAAGTACTATCCTACAGCAGAGTTATTTACTGTGCTGCAACCCATGTGTAGACAATGAGCACCCTCTGACCCCCGTCATCCCTGCTGTAGTGTGGGGGATGCCTGCCAGCTAGCTCCATACTCTACCACTCTCATGCCCCAGCCACCCCCTCCAGAGCATGTTAATCCAGTTCAGAGCAGCTCCGGGCTGGTAGGCTGACTCTAGGGCCTCTAGCCAGGCAGGGCTGTGGCACCTTGGCTCAGTGTGCTGTGGTCGTGGGTATACATGTAAATGTTCTGCATGAGAGCATTAAGCTCTAGCACAAACTGTACCAGACTTTATTTCATCACAATAGTATCGCATATAGACGATGTACCCAGTGTGTGTCAAACCACTGCTTCTGTGAATTCTGGCCACACTATTTAACTAGGTTTTTGTGGTTCCTTCTTCTACCCATCTTCATTTGCCTAGAGCCAGTGAAATACAGTCAGTTCAGAGTTGGCAGGAAAAGTGCTGTCACCTATTCCACAATGGTATGGACAGCAGCAATGTGAAGTTTCTTCACAGTCTCTGCATCAATGTTTCATAGATTTATTGCTCTTTTAAGGTCAAACTGGACCCTAAAAGAAGTAATTCCATGCCTGTCTACAAATCTGCAAGGCCTTTGAACACAGGTTTGAGACAAAAGATATCAAAGAGAATGGCATCACAAGCCTCGTCGACATAGGAAAAGGGGGGAGGAGTTGGGACAGAAAATGATAAGCTGACGTTTCATTAGTAGGGGCCTACTTCAATGACAGTTTTGTAGGTGTCACAGAAACTGCAAAATCTAAATTGTACACAATCTGTGACATTCATGAAATCAAGGAAAAAAACTTAATAAAAATAAAATGCTAGCTCCCCAGTGGGAGCCACCAGTCCTTGCAGCCTGGAGGAGAAGGCACCGAACAGCTGGTGGGGCAGCATGAAGGGAAGCTGACAAGATGGTCCCTCCCCTACCCTGGGGCCTCTCTGCATCCAGCACCGAGGGGTGGAGCCACACAAAAGGAAGTCAACCATCAAGATAGTGGCTGCCCATTTTCCCTTCCTCCCCCTCAGACTTCTCTGCCAATCATCACTGAGGGGTGGGTCCTCCCTGCCAATCAGTACAGTAGAGGAGAGGACCACCGCAAAAGGCCCACTAAATCAGTTCTGCTCGCCATGAGCAGGCCCCAAAAACCCTTTCATCTCACTTCAACTTAGGCAAGGCCCTATGCATTAGACTGAATCGAGCCTGAGGGTGGCGAGTGTTTCAAGGAAATATGTTTAATTAAAAAAAATGTGTGCATCGAGAAAAAAGTGTGTCCTTAGAGAAGCAGACCTCGCTGACTCATTATTTTCTCTGAAATGTTACCCTACCACTTTACTGTATCATTAGCAAAAGGTCTGAAGCCAGGCCACAGATCAGGTAGGAAATCTTTTTAAAAAGATCAGTCTAGAAAAATAAAATTGACTTTGAATACTGTTTTACTTTCTCCTATGAGAAGAATGACAAGTAGGTTCTGTAGACGCAGAATGCAAGTGAAGTGGGAGCCTTTCTGTTGGGTTAAAAACAGATGAGCCAAAGTTGTAAGAAGCAGTTGCGGCATATGGACCTCTTCCTCTTCTCTTCTCCTCCCACCCCACAAAGCCTCTTGTCCGGGACTTTAAGCAGTCCCCTAAAGCATTGTCTCCTAAGTTTTAGAAGGTACCAAAATACTTGCACAGCTTTAAAAAGTGCATTGATGTTACATTTTGGACATTTAAAAAATATATCTATGTCTCAAGCTCCTTTTTAAAGCCTTTGCTAAAGCAAGAATGGATCCCAGACCTTACTGCTCTTGTACTCCCACAAAGGGAGTTGTGGCACCTGATCTTAGATGCTTTGCTACCTAGTGAAATCTTAATCCCGAGTTGGGTATCTAGGATAATGTATAATGCATGGGGAAAGTCAGAATGAGGCGCTGAGTGAGAAGCCATCAAGTTAGTCCGTAGTAAATGTTGAGAGAGGGAGGAATTCAGGTGCCTATCTCTAATGTAGCTATCTAGTCAGATTTCTTTTTCTGTTCTGTTGTGAATGTTGTAGGGATTCTGATTGTGTAACTACTGAGTTACTCATCTCTTTAGGGGAAAGTTTGGGTAGATAGTAACTGAACATTTTGAATAAGCTCTCAGACCCTAAGAGCAAAAGGACCTAGAGAGACTGGTCACACGCACACCCCCAGATGCTGGGGCACTTTAATGAATGGCGACATGTCCTTGTTTTCCGTAATTTACAATTCCTGATGGCAAGGTTCCCTACAAAACCAAGATGTCCCCTGTTCAATAACTATTCCCCATTTCTTTTATGATTGGGTCAACATGGGTATGAAAAAAAATTAACTCTACTAATTTGCAGTAGAACCCTCGATGGAAAATGTTCCTCAGAAAGAAAAGAAAGCAATAATTCATTCCTTTCTCACCTGGGTGTCTCCCAATCCAAGCCATTGGGTGGAAGCTTGTTCCCACTGAAATTTCCATCACCCTTAGATCTGATGCTAATGCTCTCATTAGCACTAGCATTAAATTTAATGGTGATGGAAGCTTACCACGGAGTCTAATCCATGCTGAATTGGTGAAGAAGTAGCTTCCATGGAGTCCACATGCATATGGATTATGTTAGAGGAAACGAGCAGTGCACACCACTTGCTCTGCTTCCTTGGGGTCCTGTACCCTGATAGAAACTCTACCATTCCCAGGCAAGTGACATTTATGGTATGCAAAAATCACTTTGTCCTCGGTTTCAAATTTATCGGTGAAAACACCTACCAAGAGCATTGCTAAACCCTATATTTCACTCTTACAGTGCCTTTCCCATAAGCTCTGCCTTTCCCAGATTCCTCTGGCTAGGGCCTACTTCTGTGTTCATTTTATTCAAATTAAGCAGGGCCAACGTCCTAACCTGTGGCCACAAGGATCCCCGTAGCCAAGGGGCTGTGCCCTGCTCGCCCCCCACTGCCTGCGCCATGTTTAAAGGGCTCAATGCAGGCAGGGAGCCCTCCCCTGGCCAGGTGGGGAGGGACTTCCTGGCGCCGCTCCTGTCCCATCTTGGGAACCCAGCACATCCCACCTGCATGCAGCCTGGCTTCAACTATTTTATTTTGGTGCATTTATACCACAATTTTGATTTTTCTATGGATTAGGGGGCCCCAAAAATTTGGGCTGGCCCTGCTTTTAAGGAAAGACACCTGCCTCACAAGAATCATCCATAACTAAATAGCAGGTCCCTGAGTTGTTCTGGCTCCAGGCAAGGGAAAGGTATTTAAAATAATGCCACCCTTTAAGAGTCTTTTGTTCCTCTGCTGAATCTGCCTTTTTGTGTTCTCCACCTTCCACAGAGCTGTTTTTCATCATCTTGACTCTCGCAACATACAAGAACAGAATGGAGCCCTGGCAGGAAGCCCGTTTATGAAAATAGATAGCAGTAGCGTCTCCTCTAGCGCAGAGCTGAGGTGACACTGTCTTAAGAATGTGTAATAAAAGAGAAAAAGAACATAAGAAACTGATCAATATTTTATTTTGAGTGTTGTCAACTAATGCAATAAAGTCATTTAAGCAGTACATCTTACTACGGAGTTAAAATCACTGGAGGTGGAAAAATGGACGAAGGGCAGGGAAGAAAGTGCCTACATCATTTTAAAGGAAGCACATTTGGCTGGTCATGAAACTTTTTTTAACTGTGGTGATATAAGGTCTCACTGCCCCAGTGACATTGGGAGTAGAAGGAGGAATCTGCAGAGTATACATTTTAGCGATGATAATGTAATTATATGCAGCCAGTTAGCAGCACACTTTAACCCTGAGAGGTCTGGCACTTTTGAGACTGGTAGCCAAACGGTGCTTGGTGCTTCGGTAGAACATCTCAATTGCTGATACGCAAGTGACGCTTGTGACGGAGAAGATTCTTCAGTCCAGTCGTCTTCAGACTTCTGGATCTCACTTTCTCAGCCCTTTAGCCCACCTGCCCCACGGTCGATCTCCTCCTGACCTCACGCATAGCTTCACAGTCTTTATCCCATGTGCTCCTCTTGTCAGGCATGCTGAAGACACAATGGAGCTAGCTCTGTATGCACCAGCATGGGAACAAAAGCAGACTAGCTGTGTTCAGGAGGCACAGGATCTGGGCTAACTAATGGTGACCTTTAGCAAAGCTAATCAGCCTGCCTGCAGAGCTACACAAGGCGTCTCGGCTGCTTCCCATTCGAGAGTTAGTGCAACACTCCCTGATGCTATGGGAACAGTTTAGGGGAGTTGACTAGTCCACTGGCATCCCCAGGATCTCTGTGGCTCACAGGTTGAGAACCACTGATCTAGCCCGTCCCTCTGTTAGTAAGGTATAAATAGTCAGAATTGTTTTTCCAGTGGCTGTATGATTCAACCTAAGATTTACGAAGACCTTTCAATGATTAAAATGTTAACTTTGGCTTTCTAGAGAACCTATAGAGTCATGTCTGTCTTCACTGTATGGTACTGAATCCCTTTTATGCTCATCACAGACAAGTTCTGCCTTCTCTTTGACATGCTATAGAATAAACTTTCTATAGTCCAGGATGCTATAGAATAAACTTCCCTATGGTATATCAGACCGCTTTGTCCAGGCTACCTTTAAATGACTCAAGCAGTGGCTCATCCATCATTTGCCTAAAATGGAAAGCAAAACATGTTAGCAGTAGGTACTGAAAGTTCATGAGCAAGTTCAGTGTGTTTAAAGATTTGTCAGAAGGGCAGAAAGAGCAGGAAATGCATTTGAAATTACTAGTGGTAGTGATAAATACTAATGGATAGACTCTTTCGTATCAATGATATGAAAAGGTGAGATATTGGACTTGATGTTCTTGATGTGCATTATTATACGTTGTTACTAATATATAATACTGTTTACTACCATTACTATATGATGGGGGGGGGTGTAGACACACATGCACCATATATTGTGTGTATATATTCACGCTTTCTTGCTCTCTCTTATACACACTTTCACACTATAACACATGTGCCTTTGTGCCATGAAATGACTTTAACTGTATGCTTTAATATGCACATCAGTTTTTCACAAGGCATGTATGATC
Organism: Caiman crocodilus; assembly: GCA_030014935.1. Taxonomy (NCBI): domain Eukaryota; kingdom Metazoa; phylum Chordata; order Crocodylia; family Alligatoridae; genus Caiman; species Caiman crocodilus. The sequence continues at coordinate 23,460,477 of JAGPOW010003447.1, forward strand.
CATATTTTTCCCTCAAAGGCATGGATACTCTGCACTGAACTTTTCTATTTAACCATAGGTGTAAATTTCACAAGTATTTTCTTTCTTGTTTTAATTGGGCAATTTTTCCAAAGCAGGGAACTACAGCCTTGAACACACAACTTCAGTTATAAACAAACACCAAGCAAGACATTTCTTTTTCTTTTCAGGCAGCTCTGTTAACCAACGCAGAGGAAGACACTTCTGCTGTTTGGTATGGGAAAAATCAACAAGAGTGTTTCAGATGAGCAGGGACTAGACAAGTATCTTATTGTGGCAATAAGCCCTCTCAACATTATTTCCATAGACCGATTGTATGTAGTTATTAAGAATGCATAGCTGTAGATTCAAACAGATAGGTAGCCTACGCACTTAATCTGTAAATGAAAATTGTATTGTGGAATACAGGACCATTTTGAATTCACATTGAGGGCCATAGTAGCTGCAAACTACAAGGCAAGAGAACCAACTTAAACAAATTCTTAAAATTATGCGCATGGGTAAGTGCTTTGTTATGTCAAGGCCTAGGAACTTCTAGCTACTGAGAATGTAAGGAATTTAGTTAGCTCTGCAACTCTTCTAACATCTGGCTATGTGAGCAAGGTACAAATCATTCAGGCCAAAAGAGGTATTGTTTGCAGATTGTTCCTTTGGCTCATTACCACAGCTATTCAGTTAAAGTAAGTGTGATGTCATTAGCACCATTGGAAAGGGGAAGTGGAAAAGACTGATTAATTTCTAATATTATAAATGAAAAGAAGATCCCACATTGATGAGAAAGAAAGTCTACAGATGCATATCAGCTGCCTTCTCTGAGGTATAAGCAACTGTGGTTTGAGAACATGTGATATCTAGTATCTGGGTACAGCAGTCATTTTAGTTAGGCAGTTGATATACAGTAAGTTAACCTACTTGAGGTTGCCTTTGTTTGCATAACTTCTTGCTTGTGTGGTTTTCTGAATAACTAAGGGATGTATTCAACACAGTCGGAACTGCTGCTTCAGAAAACATTTCCTTTTTCTTCTTTCCAGGGTGCCGCCTCTATTTCTCTCTCCCTATTCTGAGAACACCTCTTGCAGAGCTCTAAATGATGCTGCTGAAATTCTGAAAAAAATCTTTACAAGTCAATACTTCATGCTAGCAGGCTAGAGAAGTAAATAGCTACATGGGTATATTTTTCTTTCTGCTTATGGTAGCGTATACAACCCCCAACACACTCAGGCATACTATATTATAAAATACTAGAGAGTTTAGAACAACGCTTCAGCAGTCTGTTCTGTGGTTGATAAATCTAATACCAACTGTGTTTTTAGAAACCAAAAGAGAAACAATTATTCCCTCTGCATCCAGTCCAAAATGATGGGTGCCTTTATAACAGTTGCATAGGTATCCTCATTCTTATGCAGTGTGTCTATTCTGATGTCTTTGCCCTCCATACAGCATTAGGCACACGAGGAAACAAGCTTGGCACAGCTGGATTCCAGTGGGTTTGGGATTTTGGTTGGGTTGGGGTTTTTTGGCAGCAGGGTTTATGATCTGAACAATGACATCCGTATTCTCTTTGGGTTACGTCTCAATTTTTTATCTTCGGTTCATACAGAGGACTGGGTCATCAAGCTAAAATCTCCGCTGTCTCAGAAAACCACAATGTATATAATCCCCTTCATAAAACAATCAAACTTCATGTCAAACTGATTAGCTTTTTGTTCATATTGTAGCAGGCTTACCTTTCAGAGCTTGGGTTGAGTCCCAGGCTTGAGATCCTCTTTTGACTGGTGGAGCCCATCCACCAATCAGGAGGCAGGAAGAGAAATTACATCACACCCCTTTCCCGAGGGAAGGGGGAGAAGAGCTCCCCTGGACCTGATTGAAGACTGTAAACTGTCAGGTCCGGAAGACTTCAGGGGCGGAGCCCTGGAGCGTATAAAAAGAGCTGCGTGCCCAGCACGAGGGAGATGTATCGGGGACAAAGAAGAGAGAAGAGCGGGGCTTGGAAGAGCTGAGGAGAGCTGCTCAGCGGGGCAAAGCAGTAGCTCAGGAAAAGCCCCTGAACACTTCTATCAGCAAGGAGTGGGGGATGGCTCTCAGTGTGCAGCACGGTGCACAGCGTCCAGACCCTGGGAGCTGTGCAAGGCAGCTCGGGTCTGCAACCTCTGGTGTGCGGCCAGAGACACAATGCACAGGCCGATGCACAGAGCAGGATCTTTGGAGTACCTGGGGCAGCTCTGGTGCTCAACCCCTGGAACGAGGCTGAGAGCTTGGTGCGAGAGGCGCTGCACGGAGGGTGAGAGACCCTGGGAGGTGGCTCAGGTCTACAGCTGCTGACACGGGGCAACAGCTCAGTGCAGACGACCCTGCTCAAAGGGTCTGGGAACAGACTGAGCCCCGGTGATGCACAAGGCTGCCCAGGCCTCCAACCCCTAGCACAAGGCAAAGCGCCCACTGTGCACAGCGGTGCATGTGGCCCTAAGCCAGGACAGCGGCAGCAGAGTCAGGTGGAAGCAAAACCCAGCGGGAACAGAGCTTGACCTGGAGAACAAGAGGCAACCCCCTGGGACTGTGGAGTAGTAGCAAGTTATCCTGGAGAGAGGGTCCCCACAGGGGAGGGACACCATGTGGGCCGCTCCTGGGTTATAGCGGGGGAGCTTAGGCGTCTTTGGGGTCTTCCTCTCCTTTTCCTTTCCCGCCACCTCCTTTCCTATAGTGGTACCTTAGGAGTGGGGCCCTTGCCCTGGAGGGCACCCAGGTAGTCTAAGGACTGCTGATTAGATTTGTGGACTGTGCCTCATAGTTTATGTGACTAATTTGAAGTAATAGTTTGTATAGGAATAGAGTCATAAGGTTGGCAATCAATATCCTTTGGTCTGGTTTGTTCTATTGTTCATCTGTATTTTTAAATGATAACTGGGTGTGTGTATAAATGTATATGTATGTGTGTATACACATATATGTATATATGTGTATATGTATATCCATGGACTGTAAATGTATATGTGTGTGTGTATAGGGTTTATTGTTTTGTAAATTTGTACATATATATATTCTATGCTCTTACCCTTTAATGGTTTTGTTGTAATAATTGATCTATATATAGTTAAGTAATTGATTGACCGGACCTGACTATCTAGGGGATGGAGGCGGCTGCTGGGCTGTTGTGTCCCTCCACAGCACGCTGTCCTGCCAATAATTCCCTCAATTAGAGAGGGAAGTACAAGCCTGTGTCCACCCGGGCTACAATATTAGATCTATTGGGAGTCTCTTGCAGAACTCCACGGCTCTGTTGCTTAGAAGCCAGCATCTAATTCCCAGTTTAAATGTATGGTTATTTTATATACGTATGTTTTAGTTATGGATGTTGTCCTGTAGCTTAAACAACTCTTCCTCTTAGGTTAGTGTAAGAGTGATGTAGCTGTGACGGTCTAGACACTGTGCAAGAGGCAAGGATTTCTTTAAGCAATATCTTTTATTGGACCAACTATGTAGTTGGGATGTAGGCAAGCTTTCAAATGCAAGACATTCTTCCTCACATCTCACACCTCTTTGAAAGCTTGTCTATCTTCATCCCAGCTACATACAGAGTTGGTCCAATAAAAGACATCACTCTAAGAGATCCTTGCTTTTCTTTTTCCTCTTGGCATCGATACCCATCTGTACTTAGAGACAACAATCATATTGAACCTTCGCATAACCAAGGCTAGCTCTGATCATCCTAGTAGCAATCTGCTATCCCTGTCCAACTTAAATCAATCTTGAAAATAAGTGACCAGAACTGCACGCATTATTTCAGACAAGATTAGTACTTGGGGCTTTTATAATGGCATTAATACTTCCCTACCTTGCCTCATGCTCCAATGATCACATGTTCTTTTAACCTCATAGTCATCTTGTGATTAACTAATATACCCAGGTCTGCTTCTTTCTCCATCACCTCCAATTGAAGAGCTCCCAATTTACATCAAAGATTCTTGGTTTTAGTCCCCAAGTGCCTGTACTTTTCACTATGAAATTTAATCTATTTCCTATTACTCCAGTGCTCACAGTCATTCAGTCCTTCATATTCTGGTCTTCCTCTATAATGGCAGTGCCTCCAAATATTGCGATGTTAGGGAAATTTTTATTAGCAGACCCTTCCTCTTGTGCCAAGGTCATCAATGAAAATATCAGTTTGTATAAATCTCCTCATGCACAGGTAATAGGGAGAGGGGGATTCTGGTGAGACACCAATGTGAAGATACCTCTTCTAGCAACTTCTGTCCTCTTGCCTGCTGCTTACGCTGGGATTTCCAAAAAATGCCCAGCTCCCATTAGATTTCCATTTCCATTGTGCCCTTTGAAAACCTGTCTTAATCCCCACCACCACTGTTGTACAAAGGAGACAGGAGTTCACCAGTGCATCAAGTATCCAGGTTGTTGCTGGATTGGTCTAGAGGAAAAAATATTCAGGACTCATGGTAGTGGTTGACATCTTTTATTAGACCAACTAGATCTTTGCAAAAAAAAATTATTTAGATGTTCACAATGTCATTTTCCACTACTTGCATTAAGGCCCAGATGCCATTATCCCAGCTTGTGTAAATTGTATTCCCATTGACATCAATGGGGACGTGCTGAGAACCTGGCCCTCTGAATGGTCCTTTTTTTCCAGTTTTATTGATAGTGGTCACTGAACTGGTCTCAACTGAAGATGTTAAGAAATGACTCAAATGATTTTAGCACTATCAAAATTCTTTACGACTTTATCAGTTATATCATTAAATTTTCTGTCTTTTAATATTAACTACATTGCTACAACAATAATTTTGAATTAGAAGTTTTATTGAACTCTGTAGACTCTCTCCATTTCCATTCTCAAAATAACATATGTATAAAAATTAATATTTTATACTCAGCAAATTATTTTCCCCATTAAAGTACAATACCTAATCACATATGAAAAATCACTGGACACAGTGAAAGTTTAAACACAGAAGATAAATTAATTTGAAGGTATATTTGTTTTCCAAAATTTAAACATACTGTAATGACTTTTCTGTCCAGAAGCATTTTTAAGTGACTGAGTAGCTAAAAGGAAATGAATATAGACCCATCAAGAAAGTATAAATGGTCCTATGAATATAAGGTGGTTGTTTTTTTAATCATAGATTTATTGCACCGCTCCATTTCTTCCAGTCTTCTTAAGTCAAAACCTTAATAACTAACCATTTTATGTACTTGCACATCCTGGAAATATTATTAGATATAGCTGAAAATGTTAACATGGAAGCTAAAAGAAAACTTGGGTAGCCTTTTAAGCTCCCCCTCTACATTTTCCTTTAAGCAAAGTAGATATTCATATGTTGAGGTAGATATGAACCTATTGCCAGCTCCCCATTTTTCCTAACTGGACTCCTTCTTAACCAGTGCCCCCTTAAGCCAGTCACTGTTCCCTCCTAGTTGTTTTACCCATGCAACTTCTAACTGTGCGCATCCACTGCCCCACTCAGAACAGCTCAGCCAGTCGTCCCCTTACAAACTGAAGTGCTTTTGCTTTATATCTCTGGGTATATGATTTCCAAACACATGTACACATATATACAGGTTTCCCTCAATTTAAGCGGTACATGCATTCCCAGAGAACAGCGCATAAAGTGAACCCACTTTACAATGTAACGAATAGGGATAGGTTCCTATGGCAGGGGGAGGGAGGGAGTAAGGCTGGGACTAGGGAAGGGTCAGGGGGAGGGGTGCTGCTCCAAGGCACAAGGCTGCAAAGCAGAGGGAACAGAGCAGCACTCACCCCAGCCCCGGCTGCAGCAGCCCTGTGAGTGGTCGGCGCCAGCTGCCTGGAGCTGCTGGGCTACGCTGTGCTCTGCCTGCCCCCTCCCACCCCCCATGACTGGGTTCCACCTGTCCCCACTCACCTCTGCTCCTGGGCTGCACCATGCCCTGGTACAGGCAGCTGGTGTCAGCTGCTCCCGGGGCTGCTCCAGCACGGGGTGAGTTAAGTGCAGGCAAGCAGAGCCCCAGGAGGTGCAGGGCATGGCCAACACCAGCTGTCTGCACCAGGGCATGGCGCAGCCCAGGAGCAGAGGTGAGTGGGGACTGGCAGAGCACAGTTCAACCCAGCAGCTGCAGGCAGCTGGTGCCAACCACACCCCAGGCCGCTGCAGCTGGGGCTGGGGTGAGTGCTGCGCCCCACACTGCCCAGGGCTCTGCTTGTTCACACTCACACCAGCCCATGCTGCTGCGACCCCAAGAGCAGCCAAGACCAGCTGCCTGCACCACGGCACAATGTAGCCCAGGAGCTGATGTGAGCCCAAGTGCACAGCCCAGGAACTTGGGGAGAGCCCAGCAGCTGGTGCCAGCCACTCCTGGAGCTGCTGCAGCTGGGACTGGGGTGAGTGGGGCCATGGCCCTTCCCCTCCCCTCCCCACACAGACTTACCTGCTCAGGCGGGGGGCATCTATGCTGATCACATAAGAGCAAATTAACCCCACATATAACAAATTATGGGTCTAAATATGGTCATCGCATAAGAGTGAATTCACATATAAAGATCCTGCATAAATCAAGGGAAACCTGTACTCTCAAAAATGTATATGAATACAAATGAATGATACCGTATTTACTCAAATATAACAACCCTGAATATAAGATGATCCTATGTTATACATTTGTTATAATTTTCCAGCTATAGAATCTAATTATTGGAGGTTTGTCCCCCTCCTCCTACTGCAGCAGGGGAAATAAATCAGGTAGCCCCCTTGCCATCTGCCCCCTAATAACTTCTTCTCCTCTGACAGCCCCTTCTCCTCCTCCTTTCTGTCAGCCCCTGCTATTCCTGAGCACCTGGGAAGTGAGAGGCAAATTTGGTAATACTGACCTTGAAATAAATACCTGTAGTAATCTCCATATAGGCAAATTATTACAGGTACTTTGTCCAGAACTGATGCAAGTATTCCGTTTTTTTTTCAAACTGTTGCCAGTTTTATCACAGGTACTCCATAAATACGCTTTTAAGCAGCACTTTTGTACCTTCTTTACACAAAGTACAAACAATGCGGTTTTTATTTTTTATTTACAAAAATATCCAAATTCCACTTCCTGCTTGCTTGCTCGGGTGAGTATGCTCAGAGCTCTGAGAGCTTGCCCCTGATCTGTGAGCCTTCCTCCTTCTCTTGGTTTGTTTTCCCTCCCCCAAACAGTGTGATCTCTTTGTCAATGTAGCCCCCTCCTTTCATTACTTTTTCCTGCCTTTTTTCACTTTGCTAAAGCCCTTTCTCTTGCAGTAACCCTCTCCTCCTCCCTTTCCCCTCACTCCAAGTTTATTTTGTTTTTCCCCCCTCTCACTATAGCTGCTCTGCCGCTTATCCTTTTCCCCTCTCTTCCTTGTTGTATTGCTCACCTTTCTCCTGTCCCCTGCAGTTTGTTTGCTTTCCAGCTTCTTTATTCCCTGCTGGCAGAGGACTGCCCATCCTCCACGCCTCTGGTTCCTTGCAGAATAAACCCTTTATTTTCTGGGATGGCTGAAGGTAGCTCCCAGCCACCCACTGCTGAGGTTTCTGCCCCCCTGAACCAGAGTTCTGCTCTCTGGTTTCATGCCCTTCCCTCCATTGGACTGGAGGAGTAAGCTGCTGCTGTGGGGGCACTGGTAGGCTGCAAAATGTCCTTTATGCTGCCCAGGTGAGTTTGGTCCCTATCATTTTCCTCAGCTCCCCTGCTTTAGTGGTTGAGCTTGTGGTAGCAGGTATGTCTGTCGGGCGTGTTTTTAGCTTTGCAATACCCTTAGACACATTGGCCACTCAGGTGGTAGTCTCCAACGTCTTTCACATTTCTTTCCTTTTCTACATGCATTTCCCTTCTTCCAGCTCTGCTGTAAGCATGCAGTGGTCTGAGGAGAAAACTGGTATCATTTCTGCTTCTCTCTTTGTCCAGTGCTTTGATGTCAGGATAAGGTCAATCCATGAGAGAGCTTTTTCCCTTCTGCATCTTCTCTTGTGGAAGCAACTATTTCCCCTGGTCCTCCTTCTCCTGTATCCTGCAGGTCACTGTGTGAAGATCTTTGACTTGTCCATTTGCCCTTTGCCCTTTCTGTCCTGTGCTTGTATGCATTTGAAATTGCCTACAAGACGTTCCACCAGTTATGCTGATTTCCAGTTTTTTCAGGAATTTGCACCCCTCCTCTTGATCCACTGGTGCATAGATATTTGTGATCTCAAATATTTTCACATTCATGGCCCACACTTACTTGTAGCATTTGCCCCCTTTCTCCCTCCACCACCACCGCTTATTGTTCTCTTGATCTTGATGCTTGGGTTCTTAATCAGCACTGCTATACCTGTTGCTCTGTAAATGTTTTAGCCAGACCAGCTCGACGTCCCCCACTTCCACAGTCTCTCATATTCTATGTCATTTTTTATTGCTACTATTGCACATTCTTGTGTGGAGACAATATCTGCCTTTATCTGGACTATATGCTTCAATCACGTTCCATCTGTTTCCACATTTAGGACAGACTGTACATACAGAGAGGCTATTATTAACATTTTGGTTTAAGATTTCAGTATACCTTCATCTGTCTGATGTTAGCTTCTTTCTTTAATGGCTTTCCTCTGTTCCATCCTCCTCCTGTGCTCCCTCCTCATCCATTCTCATATTTTGTTGCTTTCACAAACCCTTACTGTGTCCAACTCTTCTAGGAACTTGCCCACCTACTCCTCCTGACTGTGCAAATCTCATCTAGGTGGTCAGGTTTTATGGTGGGAGAATGCTGAAGAGGGAAGACTACTGGCAGAAGTGCTTGGACAGGGCTCTGCTTTTTGTCCCTCTACTCTTCGTCTCCCTAGTTTGGTTCCTCCTCCTCCCCATGTGGATGCCTTTAACAGTTATGTGCAAGTTCTTACATGTGCCCCGGGGATTGCAGGAGGGAACAGCAGAGCTGCAGGCAAGGCCCTGCTCTCTGAATAAACAAGTTTTATCATACGATAAGCTTAATTCCTTGGTCTTTTGAGAAATACACTCCCTTCACTTTCTTTCTTTCTTCTAACTTCTTGCCACTTCATCTCATTTTCTTCCTTCTCTGACTCTCCTTCTTCCTCCAAGCTGCTCTGTTCCCCTCCTTCCTTTTCTGGGGGTACAGTACGCCCCTTCTGTACATTTTGGTCTTCCTCTTTCTCCCTGGCTTTCAGCTCTGTGGCGTGGGGAAGGGGAAGGATGGAGCAGGGCAGTGGGACTGGACTGGACTGGACTGGAGTCTCATCCTCCCCCTCTCCTTCTGACTCTCCCAGGCTTCCATTATCCTCTTCTGAGTTCTTTACTTGCTCCTTAAGCTCTGCAGCCTCTCCTACAGGTGCCTCACAGTCCCTTTCCTCCTGTTGTTTGTTCTCCTCCTTTCCTTCCTGCCTTTGTTTGTTTAAAAAGCACTGGGGGCGCACATACCATTCTCCCCCCCACAGAGGCTGCAGTGCCTTTTTTCCTTACGATCCTTTGCCATGTGGCCCTTCTTCCTACATATTGAACATATGGTGTAAGGGCAGACCAAAGCTAAATGCCACTTTTCGCTCTATCTCCTGCACAGCTTTGGCTGGCCACAGTAAATGGTGAACCCTCTGTTCACCCATAGGGCTATTATTGGTGGAAGGTGCCTTACTCCCCCAGGGTTTTCTAGGTCTCCCCCTAGCAGTGAGTAAGGCTGCCAAGCCCCAGTTCAGATCCCATTGAGATCCTGTATCTTTTAGATTTTGCTCACCTTTGTGCAGTACATGATGAGCCAGCTCTTTGTCTTCCTCCTTCATTGCCAGGCTAAACATCAAACTCACTCCATACTCCCAGTTCCCCTCTAGCTCTCCAAAGTCAAAGAACTAAAGCCTTGGATCCTCTCTCTTCCCTTTGTACATGTCCCAGAAATCCTTGAAGCCACAGCAGTCTAAGAACATGAAGGCCTAGGCCAGCCCTCCAGGCAAACCCACTAGCCCAACCAGATCTCTAGGATTTACCTCCAAGGTGTTTTGCAGCACTCGCTGGCTAAAGTCCTGTTGGATCATAAAGGCATTCAGGGAGGATCTGAGTACTTATCAGGAACCTTCTTCCTTCTGCCATGGTCCTTTCTCAGGTACTTTTCTTCTTCCTTGTACTGGTTCTCTGTCCAGGTGATCTGTCTTCACACCATCCACTCTGTCCTTTCAGTGCCTTCCTCAGCCTTTCTGGCCTTGACCCATGCAGGTAAAACTGCATTTGATCTTAGCCAGTTGACTGTGCATGATGCTAATACCAAATATACATGTTATCAGTCCAAAGCCAGAAGGATCATGATTTATTCTATAGTACATGGGGCTGGAACCCAGCGGAGTCGACTGTGTTTCAAGCTGCGGTGATCCCACAGTTCAGAGCAGCTCAGTATGTGTGTGTACTCCAGATACCCCTAACCCCCATAAAGGATCTATGTGCTAATTAGCACCCTGCTTATGACTGGAACTGGGTGGTCTTGTCACAAATCCTGGAATCCTCCAAAAATTCATGTTTGCCAGACATTTTAAGGCTGGTGAAGAAACATGAATCATTGGAAATTGGGGGTGGGGGAGAGGGAAGGGAGCTGTGGGAGTGAAGAGGAAATCAGTGTCTTCAGTGTAGTGGCTTACCATGACTTGAAGAAGGATTGCACACACTGGGCACTAGCATATTAGGGCTGTGAAAAGCTTCGGTTGCTGATTCGGTTCAGCAGAGCTTTGGCCTGATTCAGCAGCCGAACCTCCAAATCTGAATCAAATTGGGAGACCAGTAAAAAGGTCCAAATTGATTTGAAGCCTCCAAAACAATTCAGAGATTCGGGCAGTCCCCACTTGCCACCACAGGGAGCTGGACCCAGACTCTGTGCCAGTAAGTGGGGGGGGGGGGCTGGAGGAGAGGAGAGGGAACCATGGAGGGGGGCTGAAGGAGGGGGAGGGGAGCATGGGGAAGCCCACTAGGCCCCATCCCCTGCCTGCTCCTCCTGACCCCCACCCAGCCCCAGCATCCCAGCACTTTAAAAAAAAAAAAAGCCCTGCACTCACCAGATGCTGCAGTAGCCACTGGGGCTTCTGGGGGCCTGTGGCAGAGCCCTTCCCCGAGCAGTGGGGGCCAGCGGGGATCACCCTTCTGCTTGGCAGGAGCCGGTGAGTGTGGGGTTTGGGGGGTTTTTTTAAGTGCTGGTACACTGGGGTCGAACAAAGCAGCCATTGATGGAACTGGGAAAGGGGGCAGGGGATGGGTCCTGTTCGATTCAGAGATTTGGCCAATTCAGCAGCAGCCAAATCTCTGAAATCAGATTCGGTTGAACTGATTTGGGACAGTGATTCAAATCACCAAATCAAATCAGTGCCCTTCAAGTTGGCCAAATCCAAAGCCAATACTAGCCGCTTTGCACAGGCCTATAGCATGTATTTATTCAGATAGCTGCACTGACCTATCCTTGTGATAGGTTCCCATCAGCATTTTTTGCACCAGGAGAGGATGTTTGAGCTTGCTCTGGCTTTTCTGAGTGCTGGCCTGGTATTGCAGTACTGGTATTCTGCTTCCATTGTTGGCTTCTCAAATGGTAGCTTCTGCCAAACAAGGTTGTAGAATCCATTCTCTGTCAAAAGTGAGTGGCACAAAATCAATTGTATGCTGTAACATTACTCTGGAAATACATTTTATGATTAACCAGTTTGATGAAAGAATGATAAACACAAACATCACAAGGTAAATGGAAGCAGAATGGAGGTTGTAGCTGCCCGTGTCAAAAACATGTATTAATAACATGGAGAAAATGTTGTAAATTTATGTAAATTTTGGAATAATCGACATTTGAGTCGATTTTCAGCTTTCAAATCTCAGCAATTATTTTCACTAGAGGGATAGAATATAAGCTATATTCAACAAAAATATTTCATAAAGGGATCATGGCAAAATGCTAAAAACACCACCTAGCAAACACATTTGCTTGCATAAGGAAAAATCTGATCCAGGGATTTAAATACAGGTACCAATTCCATTTTCCACATTAGCTAGGTGGTTCTGCTAAAGTGATCAGCAGCTAAGTAGTTAATGAAGTTGGTATTTATATTGGCATTTAAGTATACCAAGTCACCCTACTCAGTATTATCATTTTAGACTGTGCAGACTCAGGAGGTCAATGTTGCATCTGTTTCTTCTGTCACATGTTCAAGGTTTTCATCACAACTGACAGAAAAAGGAAACATTTTTTTAGGAAGTATGAGTGTTTAATTACCAGATGATCCATTTGACAGATATATTCAATTAAGATAGAAGGTACTGATTCAAATGCTTTTCTACCAGTTTCAATAAATGAAAAACAAACCCATTATTAGACTTAAAAGGTATGCCTTATGTTTTATTACAACCTAGAGGTAAGTCAGTTTTTAAGTCTCAAAAATCAGGGCTTTATGTGCTAAAAGGAGCTTCTAAATGGCTAGATACTACAACATCCCTTGTTCAATAATGAGAGCTCATAAAATAATAGATTAACTTGGACAGTTTCAAAAAACTATTTCCTTGGTCAGGGTAAACTTGGGAAAAGAGTATTATGTCACTCACATACAGTGAAAAAGTTTAATCCTGCACTAGGATCTATACTCTGAAGTAACTATTTCCATAATTTACACCGATACTGCAAATGCATTTGTCCTAGGAAATGAGACATCTCTGTAACTTCATTCCAATATTTGTGCAAAGAAATGCATATAATCTTTTGTTAATGGATCATCTTAATAGAGCCTATAGGTCCTTTTGGAGTTTTCTAGAGCTTCAGTTTCAAGCATGACCTGCCACCCCAGTGTATTGCTATCCATGCAGTTCACCTAAATAGAATTGATCAAATTACTTATTATGAATAACATTTTGTCCTTCCTTCAATCCTTACCACTTTTGTAATGTTCTTGTAAGCATTCACTGAACAGTTTATGTGAACAAACTTCAGTCCATACATGCTGAAATTTCTGTTGATTTGCTGTTCCTCATTTGTGCTTTATAATCAGTCCCCTAAGCAACAAGGTCCATGGACAGTGTTAAAATACAGAGTGGTCTTATGCATTAGGAAGAACTATATATTAACTGTCATGCAGCAATCATGCGGTAAGTCAGAGCCACACACAAGTCATTTTGCAGAGGAATAGTACATAGCCTGGTTGAAATGAAAATTATGCAGCTGGGGTACATTTACGGAGCCCAGTGCTGTGCACACTGAAATGTTAGAATTGCTTGGTTCATTAGAAATATAAAGTCAATCTTGCTGTACCTGCCAGCATCGCTCGAATTTCCCTGCCTTCTGAGAGTATTAATCCTGAACTGGAATGTAATGCAAATTTTCTACGTGCGGTCCACATGCATTCTTTTCCAAGCAGGTCTCGCTCTCATTTCTGGTAGCAGGTCTCTCTGTAATGTAAGCTACTGCTAGAGGAGCTTGAGGACACGCTCAGATAAATGGGAATCACAGCTGCACAAGTTGTTTCACGTTGCTAGGAAAGGACATTGACTGGGATTCTTAGCCTTCCTTTGCCCTGCTGTGACCTGTTTGGCAAGCAGTGAAGTGTCCCGCAGCACTGCTCGGTGATTTATCCAAAGACTGATATGAAGATTTTTTTTTTTTTTTTTTTACATATCTGAAACTTCTGTTGGACTCCTAACCTCTCATAAAAGTGGCTAAGCCGATGAGAAGAAGCCTAATCATCATTATGCCTGACTAATCTCAGAGGCTGACGTTCCCTCTCAAGAGCAGATATTGTGACTTTTTTTGGTATAAGGGGGATTACTCTGCAAAGTGAAATTTCTTCTATATTCACTCAGAGCTATCTTATTCTGGAAAATCTTTATAGCTGTGACATAAGATTGTAGAAATCCTAGGCTATGAATATATACTTTTTTCCCCTAGAAAGGGATAAGACTGTCAAAGATGGGTGCCTGTTGTTGCTGCTTTGTGAGTTATGGGCGCTGTTAGATTTCAGTAAAGTTGGGTTGCGAATGCAAAAACCGAAAAACCTATGATCAGCCAGCACTGAAAAATGAAAAAAAAAGCTGCTGAACTTGCTTTCCTAGCTGACTGACAAACACCCAATGTCTGAGAATCTCTTAAGGACAACATTTATTTTCAAACCTAAGGAAAATAGTCAAGGACAAAAAACAAAATTAACCACCAGAAAGGGGTCTGGGTGAACTGCTTTTGTAGTCCGGACCTGCACTTTAATTTATTAATGGAGTGTTTTGTACACACAATTTTTGTGAAGAAACAAGTCATTCATTCTTCATCTGGTCCCTCAAATTAAGGTACTAACAGAGAGGTGGGCAATTATTGCAGCTGGAGGACTCCTTAATGAGTTAGTGAGTTGTGAGGGCCACAAGGGTCGTGTAGCCCTACCCCTTAACAGGTGCCCTGCCCCCTGGTCACCATCTTGGGGACAAAAGTCCTGCCCCTAACCTTTGCCACTTGAAGTCCCTCCTCTTACCCCCAGAAGTACTTCTTTTGGGAAGAGGGTTTGCCATCTTGGAACTGGAAAAAAAACAAATTACAGTATATACTAAAAATCAAACATTTGCAATAACATTTTAATTTGGGACAAAAATATTTTTTGAAATAAATTTGTGTGCATTTGCATCGTGATTATAGAGGTGATTGCAAATGAAGGTTTACTCTTGTATACTGTGGGGGGCATGGGTGCATGGGTGTGGGGTTTGTGGGGGCTGTGGGTAGGTGTGTGTGGATGTGTGTAGATCTGGGATGTGGGGAAGGGTACGGGTATATGTGCAGATGTGTGGGGGAGGTTTGAGGGCAGTGTTATGTGTGGGATTTGTGGGGGTGTGTGGGTGCCTGTGTATGTGGGGTGGGGGTGTGGAAGTGGGGGTGGGCATGGGGGGGTTGTGAGGGATGTGTTTGTGGGGATGTGTGGGTGGGTATGGGGTGTGTGGGAGGATTGTGGGGTGTGTGGAGGGAGAGAGCGGCTTGGGGGCGTGAGGGGTTTTGGGGGGTTGTCCTCCCTTACAAACATGCCCCCCTTTTGCACTCAGCCCTTGCTGCCAGTGGCAGCAGCAAGGTGTGCAGTCCTGAGTACCCCCTGGACCGCCCATGGCTGGGCTGCCAGCTGCACTGCATAGGGGTCACATACCCACGCCCCGCGGGATGAAGTCAGCAGTGCAGATTATGAGGTTCAGCTGGGATAGCAGAGAAAGGGCTGGAGTCAACTTGGCTCCATAGCGCAGAACTCCCTGCCATCCCCTATGACATGCGCATAGCAGCAAGTGGGGCTGGACCACTGGCTTCATTGTACGGGACTCCCCCAGAGGCACATAGGTTGGGCAGATTCATAGATGCTGGGGTCAGAAGGGACCTCAACAGATCAGAGTCCGACACCCTGCCTAGGCAGGAAAGTGCTGGAGTCACATGACCCAGCCAGATGCCTATCCAGCCTTCTCTTAAAGACCGCCAAGGTAGGGGAGAGCACCACCTCCCTTGGAAGCCCATTCCAAATTTTAACCACCCTTACTGTGAAATTTTTCCTGATGTCTAGCCTAAATCTGTTCTCTGTCAGTTTGTGACCATTGTTCCTTGATACCTTAAAAGGCATCCTGGTGAACAGAGCATCTCTGATCCCTTGCTGTATCCCCCTAATGAATTTGTAGGTGGCCACAAGATCAGCCTTCTCTTGTGGAGGTTGAAGAGGTCCAGGTCCCTCAGTCTCTCCTTATAGGGTTCATCCTGTAAGCCCCTAACCATACGAGTGGCCTCCTCTGGACCCTCTCGAATCTATCAACATTCTTCTTAAAGTACAGTGCCCAAAGCTGGATGCAGTACTCCAACTGCAGTCTGACTAATGCGGTATAGAGAGGAAGTGTCACCGGTTTGAATCTATTTGTCATGTATCTGCTGATGCATAATAAAGTACGGTTAACTTTGCTGATGAGTTCGTCACACTGATGACTCATGTTCATCTTGGAGTCCACTGTGACTCCAAGATCCCTTTCTGCTTCTGCGCTGCTGAGAGGGTCACTTTCCAGACAGTGGATGTGCTGGTTATTTTTGCACCCTAGGTGCAGCACTCTGCACTTGTCCTTGTTGTACTGCATCCTATTGTATACTGCCCACTTTTCTAACCTGTCCAGGTCTGCCCGCAATTGTTCCCTACCCTCCGGAGTGTACACTTCACCCCATAATTTAGTATCATCCGCAAACTCAGACAGAGTATACTTCACACCCACATCCAAGTTACTGATGAAGATATTGACGAGTAGAGGTCCAAGGACTGAACCTTGCAGGACCCCACTATCCACATCCTTCTAGGTCGATACCAGCCCGCCTACCACCACTCTCTAGGTGCGGCCACTAAGCCAGTTTGCCACCCAGCGGACTGTGTAAACATCTATGTCACAGCCTCTTCATTTATTTATGAGAATGGGATGAGATACTGTATTAAAGGCCTTGCTAAAGTCCAAGAAAGCAACATCCACCTCTACTCCTGTGTCTGAGCGCTTTGTGACCCTGTCATAAAACAAAACCAAATTGGTCAGGTATGATTTACCTGCTACCTGCAGAGAACCCAGGAACTGCATGCAAGCCCTATGCAATAGAGCCAGGCAGATCCTGTGGCCCTGCTGGCCTGGGCTTCAAGCTTCTGCCTCCCCATCCTTGGTCCCTGCTGGCCCTGGCCTTGGGGCAGCTGCTATTTTGCTCCCCCTCACCTGCTGCTGCTGCCGCCTTTCCCATGTTGTTTCCCTGCCTTCCTGCCACCACCCTCCCCTTCTAGCCTCCCCTCCCTCTGCCCACAAGCTGCCACCGCCACTCCCCACCCTGCTGCTGCCACTGCCACCACTTCCAGTGCCCACTGCTGCTTCCCTACCTGCAGGGCTGGGGTCACGGATGTCCCAGGGGTGAGGGTGGAAGTGCAGCACGTGCTGCCCCTGCAGGAGTGAGTGGGGCTCAGCCCCACATGAGTACAGCTTTCCAAGGAAAGCAAATATCACTATACAGAGAGGGAAACTGAGGCATATGTTTTGAAATGGCGTGCACAATGTCTCTGGTTAGGCTGGAAGAAGACGCCAGAGTAGAATCCAGATCTCCTGAGTCTCAGTCCAGTGCTCTTTTCACTAGAAATATGAAGCAAACTTTATATGACTTCTTCAGACGTTCTCGGTAGTACAGCTTGGGTGCTAATGTATGGTGACGTGGAATGATGTGAACAGAACTGAGAAGTGAGACCATACTAACTCCAGTTTTCCATTAAAGCAATGTTAGACCATCCTGGGAAAGAAGTCATTTTGAAGTTGGATGCAGTTAGCCATGGAACACACAGTTCAAAATCAGATGATATTGCCCTTTTCCAATGCTCTTTAATTTAGGTGCAGTTTTCACCATGATTAAAAAGCTAGCTGCTAAATGAAAGAAGTGGAAGCTTTCCAAAGATTTACAACAGTTAATGCCTGTAGTATATCAAAACCGTATGAATTGAAGAGGCTTGTCATTCAGAGATGGTAGTGTAGCAAGTCAAGGTTAGTAATATACTCAAATAAATGTAAGGTCAAAGCATAAGGTCTAACACGGTGTCTGACTGTTCAGAGTTTAGTATAATGAGACCTTGATCCTGACTGAAGCTGTTTGTTATTATTTCCATTATTCTGAATTCTAGCATTTCCATGACCCTGCTCTATTGTTACTAGACCTTTCTCCCCTATTCTGCAGATGAATTTTGAATTAATTCAGTGATGATTCTCTCCATTCTGTCCCCTTGTTCTGTACCAAAAGGACTCTTCAGTTGGCAACAACTGTGTAAATATTTGGAATGACATATCTCTTGATACCTACATACCTTGACCCATATTCAGGCTGGCGTATACACATATGACTTCATTGCAACTTGCACCTGGTTGGTCTTCTCCTCTGAAGATTTGATAAATGTTATGGTGTACTTTGTGCCCCAAGGACATAGCCCTGCACTGAAGGGCAGAGTTGCAAGAGGAAACCTTGACTTAGCTAGCAACAACAGTAGCATAGGCAGCAGTAAGTTCTTCTCTCATAGGTTGGTTTGATGAACCAACCAGCCTATAATGAGTGATAGACATTAGGGCTGTGCAAAGTTTCAGTCCCTGATTTGATTCGGTGGTTGAATCTCCAAATTTGAATCGAATCATGAGACCCTTTAATCTCTTCGAATCGAATTGGAACCCTCCAAATCGATTTGGAGCGATTCGGACATAGAGACAGCTTTAAATGTTTTTTATACATACCTCAAGGGACCAGGCAGCCATGAATGCTGCAATGATGGGGTGGATGAAGCATCCCACAGGAGCACAGGTGGCTTCCCAGCGTGCTTGGCAATAGACCTGGAAGTGGACCAGAAGCACTTCCGGTCCACTTCTGGGTCTGCCAGGGAGCGTGTGGAGGGCCCCCCCAAACTCCCCCTGGCTGGTGACTGGTGCCTCCTGTGTTTGGGAGGCACCCGGGCTCCCCTTACAGCTGATCACCAAGCTGGGGAGGCCCCAGTATGCTCCGTGGTGGACCCGGAAGTGGACCAGAAGTACTTCTGGGTTCATGGCCAAGCATGCGGGGGACCCTGCCACGCTCCTGTGGGATGCTCCATCCACCCCAGCATTGCAGCATTCACAAGCCACACTGGTACCTTGAGGTATGTAGAAAAACATTTACAGCTGTGTCTATGGCTGAAACACTGGTTCTCCGAATCAGCATCGAATATTCAGATTTGGATTTGGCTGAATCAAATAAGGGACAGCAATCTGAATCAACTAACTGAATTGCCATCCCCAATTCAGGCCGAATCCAAATCAAATATGGCCCATTTTACACAGCCCTAATAGGCATAGCGTGGAGTTACCTGGACCTAGAATTTGTGTGGGGGATGAATTAAAATCATAGAAACAGAGCTAGGAGGAAACTCAGGAGGTCTTCTAGCTTAACCCCTTGTCAAGGCAGGATTATTCCCATTTAAACTCTTCTGGAGAAGTGTTTGTCTAACTTCCTTTTAAATTTCCAAAAATGGAGAGTCCACAAATTTCTTAGGTAATCTGTCCCTATGGTTAACCATCATTATAATTAGAAAACTATTCCTGGGGCACTTGTACACGTAACGGGGGTTTAGTCCTCAGGGTTTCATTCTGTGCCCCCAAAATTGAAAGGATGGGTTTTTAATTGAAACCCACTGTTTCAATTTTTCTGTCACATTATGGTGAAGGGCCCAATCCTTCTGCTTTTTTTTCTTTTGTCAGAGCCAGAAAGGGGGGGTGAGCTGCTGGTGAGCTGAGTGGCCCCTGAGTTTGGGGGGGAGGAGGGGGCAGTACTTCTCTGTGTGGTAGCAACACCCCCTGGGCCCACCCAGGCAGGCTCCTAGTGGGCTGGGTGCTGCCCCAGCTTGGAAGCAGCACCAGGCCCAATCCCACTCTTCCCCACCCCAGATCTGGGGCAGTATTCAGCCTGCTAGCAGCCTGCCCAGCTGGTCCCAGGGGGTGCTGCCACCAGAGAGGGAAGGACAAGGACGCCACCCTCATATCTCAGGGCCACTTGGCCTACTAGCAGCTCATCCTCTGGCCATGGGGGAGGGGGAGGGGGACGGGGACGGGTCAGGATCCACAAAAAAAAAAAAAAGGATCAGGCCCCTCACCACTTCTGCCTTCAGCCAGTGCCTACAGCTAGCAGGATGCTTCAGGCCACCCTGGGGCAGGCTGGATTGCCCCTGGGGAGCACAAGAAGGCAGCAGGAGGGTATCTGGGTTTGCTGGTGGCAGGGACAGTGCACAGGGTGCAGGGCCATATGGGGCCCAGTGTGGGGAGCTGGCAGGCAGAAGAAGGAAAAAAAAATTGGGGGGAGCTGAACTTTTATATGCACATGTACCCCCTCCCCAAGGAAAGGGCCATGGTGGGGAATGGCATTTCCCGGTGCCACCCTGGCCCCAGCTGGCTCCTGGCCCTGGCCACCTCCCCTGCCCCAGCCCCAGGTGCACACCACCTGGGGGGGCCCAGAGCCAAGGGCCAGATTGGAGCCAGCCTTGGCTGCAACACCAGGCCAGAAGGCTCCCTGCTGCTGCTGCTGCTTCAAAAGCGGCGGGCACTGCCACGTGTGTCCCTCTGCTGGGTGGGCCAGGCAGCGAGGCACATGGCACCATGCCACTTTCAAAGGAGCAGCAATGAGGCAAAGAGGTGTGGAGCAGAGTGCAGCTCACAGCTGCAGCCTGCTTGCCCTGTGCAAAGATCAGGGGGCCCCGGGGCCCGCACACCCCCTTTGCTGCCCAGCACTGTGCCTCTGGAGCAGTGCAAACTCATTTAAAACTCCCAAAACTTGCACATGTCCAGTGTGATGCCACTAAGCCACATAAAGCGACTTTTTTGTCATTTGAACATGGTAAAGGCATCACATGTACAAGTGTACCTAAAGTCCAACCTAAATTTCCCTTGTTGTAATTTAAGCCTGTTGTTTGTTTTCCTGTCCCCCCTAGATAATGGTAATTCAGCACGGTGCATCTCTACCCTGCTTTCAGTCTGTCACTCATTGCTTTATAGCCACCCT
This sequence comes from Caiman crocodilus, assembly GCA_030014935.1. Taxonomy (NCBI): domain Eukaryota; kingdom Metazoa; phylum Chordata; order Crocodylia; family Alligatoridae; genus Caiman; species Caiman crocodilus. Next base: position 23,481,010 of record JAGPOW010003447.1, read on the forward strand.
TCAGGAATGTGAAGACTGTTATCAACTCCCCACCCCCACCCCCTAAGTCTTCCCTTCTCCAGACTAAATAATCCCACTTATTCCAACCCTTCCTCATAAACATTTCTAGATCTCTAATAATTTTTGTTGCTCCCCACTGCACTCTTTCTAATATGCCTGTGTGTATCATGAAGGACAGTGCCTAAAACAGGACATACAGTTTTCCAGGTGAGGCCTCATCAGTAATGAGTAGTAGGGCTGTGTAACGCTTCGGTCCCTGATTCAATTTAGCAGAGATTTGGCCCAATTCAGTGGCCAAATCTCCAATTCCAAATTGAATCAGAGGACCTTTAATCTCTCCAAATCGAATCAGAACCCTCCAAATTGATTCGGACAGATTCGGTGATTCGGACATAGACACAGCTTTAAATGATTTTTCCATGTACCACTAGGTAGCAGGCAGCTTGTGAGTGCTGAGATGGTGGGGCACATGGAGTGTCCCACAGGAGCTTGGGGAGGCTCCCCAGCATGCTCAGCAGCAGACCCAGAAGTGGACCAAAAGCACTTCCGGTCAACTTATATTCTGCCAGGGAGTGTGCTGGAGGGTTCCCTGGCTCAGTGACTGGTGCCTCCTGGGTCTGGGGGAGGAACCCAGAGCCCCCCTGTGGCCAATCACTGAGCCGGGGAGCATAGGGAAGCCCCCCTGCACACTCTCCGGTGGACCCAGAAGTTGACTGGAGGTACTTACAACCCACTTCCAGGTTTACCGCCAAGCACGTGGAGGGTCCCACTGCACTCCTGTGGGATGCTCCATCCACCCCAGGATCTGTGTTCACAAGCCACACTAGTACCTTGAGATATGAAGAAAAAACATTTCAAGCTGTGTCTATATCCAAATCACTGATTCTCCAAATCAGCATCAAATCTTCAGATTTGGATTCAGCAAATTAAATCAGGGACAGTGATCAGAATCAACTAATCAAATCACTGTCCCTGATTCAGGCCAAATCCAAATTGAATAGGGCTCAACTAGGCCCCATTGCGTGCACCCCTAATGGATAGAGCAGAAGAATCACTTTGTCTGACTTGCAAGTGACACTTGCGTGTGCTATTGACCATTTCTACGGCAAGAGCACACTATTTCATATGTGCAAGGTGCTGGTTTCTTTTAAGGGCCTAGCAGTAGTTTTAGCAAATTAAGAGTTGATATTATGAGGAATGCTTCAAGCACAAGGCTTAAGAGGCCACAAGGGGCTATGTCTTATGCATAGATTATGTGTCAGCGTGGGGTGGGTTAGCAGGGCCCCAGTCCTGGGGGCCAATGTAGAGGAGCACCAGAACAGTTGTGCTCAATAAGCCCATGTCACCACAACAATGGTCTGTGTTTGGGTAGCTCATGCCATGACAGCAGCAGTAACCCACCCCACCACAGCAGTTGTAGCAGCCACTGCATGAAGAGGTGAACACTTGGCATCCCAGTCCTGTTCTCTGAGGCTAGCCCCCCTAGCCAATAGGGCTGTGAGAAGCTTCAGGTGCTGATTTGATTCAGAGATTTGGCCTGATTCGGTGGTGAATCTCCGAATCCAAAATGAATCGGGACTAATTAAAAGGTCCGAATCAATTCAAAGCAATCTGAATTGATTTGGAAAATATTTAGAGAGCTTTGGTGTTTCAGGTAGTCCCTGCTCGCTGAAGCAGGGAGCTGGATCCAGACCATGGGAGGGACCCCTGCCAGGCCCCATCTCCTGCCTGCTCCCCCAGCCCCCCAAGTGCCCCCACCATGGCTGCCCTACCTGCCCCAGCTCCTGGTTATTTAAAAAAAAGCCCCTACTCACTAGATGCTGCCATGCGGGGTGAGGGGGGGGTGATCCCTGCTGCCCACCCACTGCCTTGCACTGTGTGGGGAGCTCTGCCACAAGCCCCCTGACCCCCATCCACTCTTCCAACCCCCCCTTCCCCCCCCATGGCTGCCCTGTCCACCCCAGCTCCTAGCCCTTTAAAAAAAAACCAAGCCAAACCTGGACTCATCGGCTCCTGCTGCAGTCTCAGGGCTGGGAGAGTGGGTCGGGGCCTGTGTGATTCAGAGATTCAGCTGATTTGGCTGAAGCCAAATCTCTAAATCCAGTTTGGTCAAATTGATTTGGGAGAGTGATCCGAATCACCGAACTGAATTGCCGTCTCCTGAATAGGCCAAACCAAAGCGAATACTAGCTGCTTCTCGCAGGCCTCTGGTGCATTGAGCAGGCTGCAGCTCTGCGTCTTCCTTGTTGCACGCCTGAATATCTAGCACACAACACAGTCCATTACTTGCACAACGATAGGGTCACTGCAATTCCACCTTTTCCACTCCCCTTCTTAACACACCTGCACTCACAGGCTACGTACAGACCGTCAAAAAGCCAGAGGTGGAATCAATCCACTCTTTGCAGGTTTCCCAGCTGAGCAGAGACCATCCTGATTGGCTACTTTGCCCCACACCCCCAATCCCTTCCTGTTCCCCCTTGGGGTGGAGAGGAGGGGGAGGACTCCCAATCCCGATAGCAGCCCCACCTCCAGGGGAGGGAAGGGTGCCGCCAGGATGTGGCACTCCTCCTGACCCCCCTGTGGGTCTGACCCACAGGGGGCAGGGCTGAGCAACTAGCCCAGCTGCATGGGAGTGAAATCACTCTCAGCATGGGGCTCCCCACAGCTGGACAGACCCCAGCTCAGGGGGAGGGAGCCCAGGCCAGGACAGGGACAAGCTTAGGGGCTGGGGTAGGGGACCTGTGTAACCCCACTCCTCCCTACAGGGCTGCCAGGTGCAGGGAGGATGCAAGCTTGGGAGCAGAGGTTTTGCTGCCTCAGCTCTGACGGTCATAGGGGGTGAGGTAGGGCTGGCCCAGCTCAGCAGGAGCAGTGGAGCACTGGTAGAGCCTCGCCTGTCTGCCCTGCAACGGGGTGTCGGTGGGAGGGGGATGCATAGCATCCTGGGAAGTGGGGAGGACTGCAAGGTAATTTGAGTTGGAAAGGGAAGTGGGACAAAAGTTTGAAAGACCAGTGTAACTTAAACTATTAAACCTGATAATACATCCATCCAGGTTGATCTTAACCTAGGTATGGCCGTTTTGAAACCAGTCTTATGTGCGCTGAACTTGTGTTCTGTTGCCGGTTGGGACTCGTTTCTGATCACTTATACCAGTTTGTGTGTAATTTGTGACTCTAGCCACAGATGGTCTAGTAAATATACCCTTCAAGGATTTTTATCAATTATAGGTATTTGCCTGTAATACTTGGTATTATAACTGTTTGCAAACACTTATTTTACAGCACTCTGTGATTATGCAGGAGGAGGAAGTTTTGGCTATATGCGAGTCTCACTTTGATATTGCAGTGCGCTTAATAAAGCATAATAAGTAAGTTTAAACTTTGTGGGACAGCTTCACTGGTCTTTCTGCCAGCCGTAATCAGCAGCCAATCTAAATTCATGAACTCAGTCAAGGCTGCGATTACAGTTTTTAAAACTCTCTCCAAATAGGCTGTGGCAGAGGGCAGTTTCCTACTACATTGTATTGGTCCTGTTTCCCACTTCGTATAATAATCGCACTATGCAAAGAGGCTTAGTTTTCGTAATGGCTCAGTGACAGACTACACAAGGAGCTGTTTTGACAGCTTTGCAACAGCCATTGGACTCATTATGTGGTCAGGCTGCTGATGGGATGTCTAGACAAGCTTGCTTTCTAAGTTGCTGTGTTCTTCTGATTCAGTTTTGATTCCAAGACAGCTGCTTTTTTTTTTTAATATTTATACTGTAAATGCAACCCTGAAAAAAACACTCCTGAGATTTCTTCTTATAAATGCCTCTCTTGAAAGGGTGTGTTGCTGCATAGATTTCCATTCCCACGTGTAGGTATATTTTAAACATCACCACTTGGGCGCTGAATTTCTTGAATAAAGAGCAAGGGAAAAAACTGCTGAGTTTGTCAGAAAGTGCCCATATTTAGCAAAGAAGCACAGCTGTGCAAATATGAATCCCTGCTTGAAACAAGTGAATTGGAATCCACCTCGTGCAAGTCCCTGTTTGCAGGAGATCAGATTTCAGCTCTTCTACCAGCCAGTGAGAAGGAAGCCATCTTATGCCTAACAAAGTAGAAACTTGGCTTACGGGTTAGATAATGCCATTCTGTCACCGCAACAAACTGGCTGTCAGGGTTTATAAAAGAGAACATGGAGCCATGACTAGAAAAGCAGTTCGTGTTTCCAATTACAGCACTTCGAATTAGCTCATGCACCTGCATTGCTGTGCTGGTAATTAAGCTCTTGTGATAGCCTCCTGACTGGCGCGCAGGTCCACGAGTCGGGGAGACATAGCCCAGTGGATCGTAGTCTACCGCTGATGCACTCTTTGACCATAGCTGATTCACTTCTTTGTTGGCCATCGCCAACACAGCTCAGAGGGAGGTTGTGATGATTAATACCTGAAAGCACAGCAGACATGCATTTTATCAGTGCTGAATGCAATGGATCATTCACGCCTGGCGGTTTGTGCTAGGAGTTACCAAATTAAGAATGAGTTGCGCAGCTGTTGGCTAAAAAGACTTTAGTACTTCTCCACATATCTGCTTCTTCACGTCAAAGGAATTTGCTTCCTTTAAACCAAGAAATCCAGGCCTAGCTATGTCTATTATCCTGCTCATCATCATAGAAGCAACTTTCCCCTTTGAGCTTGCCACGCCGTGCCATGCCATGGCAGTGCGAGTCAGAGCACTTCAACATTTTTCCATTCCCCAACCAGCGCCGCCTCTAAAGCAAACCCTTCCAGCTATTGTTTTTTCTATAGCACCAGGCACTAAATATCAAAGGGAATTGAAGGGGAGGGGTAGGAACCTAATGTGAACAATTCAGCTTCACATAACTTTTTCCATCTAGCTAGCTCTGTGCAAATTTCAGCATGGGCAACTCAGCTTCTCTATGTGACAGCTCTGTGCACATTTCCCACTCACCTGATCAGTTATACGAGAGCATGAGACTTTCACTTCTGAAGGGAGAGTTTTCCTTCACTGCTTAGTCATAAGATAATCAGCCATTTGTCTCCGTAACATTAATAGATGAGGTTTGATTGAAATACGGTAAGTGGACTGCACTGTATAGCCCTAAATACTCCAGAGCTGCCTTATTTAAATCCTGATCATAGCAGTTATCATTTGGACTCTCTTTAAAACATCTGGTTTTAGTCTGGGGGGGAAATCCAAGCCCTGCAGACTTTCTCGGCACTTTCTGCACATTTCTATTAACCACATTGCGTATGTTTGTGACTCTAATATGCTATTGAATTTAATAAGTTAAAAATATATGAGAATGCGTTGGTGAGTGTTCTGATGATACGTGGCCATACAAGGAAGCAAGATTAGAGCCAAGAAGGCAAAAAGCAAAATCTGCACGTCTTGGAAAAACGACTCATCCTTACAAATAAATCTGGTTTGCCAGTGCCCTGACTGGTAATTACAAGAGTGATCACAAATTGACACACCTCATGATTCTGGGTAAGGCCAGAAGTACAAGACATTGGCAATGTCAATGGGTTTCAGTCCTCTTTATTTAGCTCATTGCCTTACCAAACAAAATAAATTCAGTCAGGTATCATAGACAATTAGGGCTGGAAGGGACCTCAGGAGGTCAGCTAGTCCAACACGTTGCTCAAAGCAGGACTATGCCCAACACTATCATCCCAGTCAATGCTTTGTCTAGGCTGGCCTTTAAAAACTTCCAAGGATGGAGCTTCCACCACCTTTCTGGGTAACATGTCCCAGTGTTTTACTACCCTCCTAATGAGAGAGTTTGGGTTTTTTTCCTAATATCTAACCTAAGCTTCCTTTGCTGTAATTTGAAACCATTGCTCCTTGTTCTGTCATCTGCCACCACTGAGAACAGTCCAGCTCCATCCTCTTTGAACCACCCTTCAGGTAGTTGAAGGCTACCCTCAGTCTTCTCTTTGCCAAACTAAATAAGCCCAATTTGCTCAGCCTCTCCTCAGAATCATGTGTCCCAGCCCCAGACCATTTTTGTTGCCCTCCACTGGACTCTCTCCAATTTGTCTACTTCCTTCCTGTAGTGGGGGGCCCAACACTGGCATCAAGATGTGGTTTCACCAATGCCAAATAGAGGAGAAGAATCACTTCCCTTGATCTGCTGGCAGTAGTCCTAGTATTATTACCATTATCCTCCTTCTCATCAACAGCACACTGCTGATTCTTATTTCGTTTTTTGTCCCCTGTAACCTCCCAGTCCGTTTTCCAGAGTTCCTGCTTAGCCAGTCTGTCCCCAGCCTGCCCCGGTGCATGGGATTATTCTGTCCTAAGTGCACAACTTTGCACTTGTCCTTATTGAACCTCATGAGATTTCTTTTAGATCGAGCCTCCAACTTGTCAAGGTCTCTCTGAATCCTAGCCCTACCCTCCAGCTTATCTACTACTCCCCCAAGCTTGGTGTCATCTGCAAACTTGCTGAGGGTGCACCTCATCCCATCTTCCAGGTTGTTGATGAAGATATTGAACAAAACTGGCCTTAAGACCAACCTCTGGGGCACTCCACTTGATACCAGCTGCCAACTAGACATTGAGCCATTGATTACTACCTTTTGAGTCCAACAACCCAGCCAGTTTTCTATCCACCTTCATGGAACGCACACTTGCTTAGCTTGCTTGCACAAAGATAGTAGGAGACCATATCAAAAGCCTTGCTAAAGTCAAGGTATACCACATCCACTGGTCTCCCTGCATCCACAGAGCCAGTCATCTTGTCACAGAAGGCAATCAGGTTGGTTAGGGAAAAGGAGGAAGGAACAGTAAAAGAACATTTAAAAAAAATGAACGCATGATCTTCAATATTTCCATTTCGTTGCTGGAAACGATATGACTATGTATATATAGGCCCTTGAATTCCCTGAATTTCTTTATAAACTGTACACGTTTAGAGAAAGATTTTAGTTCTGTGACAGCAGTGGATATCTTTGCTAACTTTACAGAACAACTGATAAAAAATACTGCTGCTGGGAACGAAAGGCAATGAAATAAACAACCATCAAAGTTGCTCAAAAAACTCCCCAAAAAACAGCCTTCAGTTATTGAATTTTTTATCTCTGACTTGAAAGTGCATGGTTTTTTAAATGCTCAATAAAAATGCATTCATCTCCCACAAAATGAAAGGTCTAATCTAGCATAGTCTCCAATATTTGCCCAGTCAAGGTACCACTGATCATGTCAAATGAAAGCAAAAAAACCCAAACAAACCATGGACTTTGTCTTTTGGTTAGTCCTTCCTTCATTTATTGTAGAGTATATCAGAGGTGTTTGTTTGTTCCTCAGATGATGCTTGTCAGGAAAGGTTTTACAGAATTTAATAGAAAATACCTGGTCCAGATGTGTTCTGAATCGTCCTGTAGAATATAGCCTAAGGGGATATGCCTTCAGTGTAAAAGGGATCATTCTCTATTAACTTGTGTGATTTGTAGGTACATTTAGGCTCTTAAATTTTATAGGACTTTCTTATAAGACCTGCTTCAAATCATGGGTAGCATCCAAGAGAAGGTTACTGTCTTTATGGTGGGTAGCAGGATTATTTGTGGGGAGAGAGAAGATGCCAATGTTAAATGAACTGATACAGTTTACAAAGACATTCAGGGGCTTCAAGGGCATATACAGTAGTATACTTCCTGGCCAACAAATGGAAATACTGTTCAGGTTTTTAAAATGCCCTTTTCCTGTTCCTTCCTTCTCTCCTCTGCCCCTGTATTGCAAGCTTTACTCCTGGAGAACCTTACAGGAAGCTGGCCTTTGTTGTCTGCCGTACAGTTCACCAAGGCAGGAGAAATGAGTAAAGCTGAAATTCTCAAATCAGGCACCTAATGCCTGGAATCATCTTTCTAAGTATTAGTCAGATCTGCAAGCTAAACTTAGCTCTGTTTATAATTTTTCTCCCATGCACAAGAAGGAATTTAAACCCCTAAATGATGAAAAACTATTTCAAGCCATAGTGTCCAAGTATGCATTCAAAAACCCATGAGAGACTATGCTGGCAGATTAAAATGGCAGAATAGCAAGATGAAGAGAAGCAAGCTGGATATGTTCACTCATGACAGCAACACCCTTTTTACGTAGCTAAATTATCTCCCAAAGTGTACTTGGCTTTTATATTTGATTTTAATCCCATGTATCTTTATCAGGTTTAATAAGGAGATTTATATTGGCCACCAAATGTTAAAATTACCTAAACTTGAAACGCCTGCCTATGAAATGAAGCGAAATAGATTCTCTGTGGAAGTTACTGCAGTGCCAATAAGGATTAATTAAAACTCAAATGTTCTTTATTGTGTGTTAATTGCATAATTGTTATTCAGTCAACCTTCTTGATTTTTTTCTCTGTGTTTTAAATAATCAGATGTATTTCACCTAGTCTCACTGTTTGTTTAACCAATTAACTAGGAAAGGGGATATTCTGCATGTATTAGCATTTTAATGGAAGAATTTTATTCCCGATGGCCAAAACATCTACATATGTTCAGGTTTTGTGTTTTATCGCTTTAGAGAAAGAAAGGTAAACGTTCCTGATTCTCCATACTAGAGACTAAAATATTGTCCTCAGTAAAATAAAACTTCAAAAAACCTGGGTCTTGAAAACCAGAGATCAAGTTCGAAGCTCAGGTACCCTGTTATAAATCCAAAGTATTTTTTTTCTAGTCCAAAGGACTTACTATGAACTACTACTGATATCGCTTTGATCAGAATTGGGCCTATGTGGTTTAAGTGTTTGGAATGGAAGTCAAATCAAGAGCAACAACAATACAGCTAATCCAATGATTTATTTACTGTAATTGAGTTGCAAAAGCACCTTCAAAATGGGTATACGCATTAAATGTTGGTATGAAATTTAGCCAGGTGTCACAAGACTTAATTTAACATTCACCTAGACAAAAGAAGACTCACCTCATAGCATGAAATAAATGGCAGAATTCCCCTTGACATCAGTGCATTTCACCATTGATGTCTTCCTACTTAATCTGTCCATACAAACAGCGTTTTCATGCAAAAATCCAGGTTTGGGAGCATTTGCACAACAGCCTGGTTCAAGTATGCAGTGTTACATGTAATAATTTGAAAGGTTTTTTAAGGCTGTATTTGAAATCTTGATTCATATTATTTTGTAATCAAAACCAAATCTTGCAGGCACCCTGCCACTTACTCTCCCATGTACGTGGTGTATTTATATATGCACAGACCAGCTTTATCTAGATAAAAGAGGATTGGTGTTGTATTTTTCAGAGGAAATGCCTTGCATAATAATGCCTACCTTTGCAAAAGCTGCTGAGCTGGTTCACTGTTTCATATCATTTACATTGTAAGCCACCACTGGACAGAAAATTGAATCATTGGACCACAGCAGTCCGTTCAAGAGTTGCAATAAGCTTTATTTTGGATGCCAAAAGCAAACGTTTCTTAAGGCTCAACTGGAACAACTTTCTATATCTTTACCGTTAGCACATTAGGTTTGACTGGAGAATGAGTTGGCAAGCCACCAGTACTTGCACACTTGATTCAGCTGTTTTAAGATAAGAGAAAGAAAGTATTTGTGTTATCCTAGGGGAAGCAGATTTCCATGTTTATTTCATCTTTGCAGAGATATTTCTGCCTTTAATTTAGAGCTGTGATCTATTTACAATTTACCGACTTTCCACCTTTCCATCTTACTCAGATTGGTTATTTTCTCTTCATTCCAAACCTCAAAAATGTCATTCACTCTTACGGCCTAAAAGGAAAAGCTAGCTTAGAAATTGGCATAGCTTTGTGCTGACAGGAAATTCAAACTACTTGAAATGAAAGGATCCAAGCAGGCACGCTGAAACTTTACAACTCAAGCAAGTTGTTCCTATCAAGAAGGATATCTAACATTGATTGCTCCAGTGTGATCTCTTTTACCACCCCTGCTGGCCAGCAGCAAGGAGCACTCTGGAGTTAGCACGCTCAGGTGTGTTACAGGTGTGCTAAGTATGTCACCAATGATATAGATGACAGGACTCTTGACCTGAAGAGCTAACAAGCTAGAAGAAGACTTCACATAAGAAGAGGACATAAGGAAAATGGTTGCATATAGAGCGATGTACACATCTAGTTAGCTTTGTAGGGTGATTTTTTTTTTTATCATCATCATTATGGTGCGTTTTTGCAGCTGTTTTACTTTTGTTATGAACATTTAGGTTTTGTTTGCTTCCCATTGTTAGGGCTGATTTTTGCTCATGTAAGAAGGGTGGAAAGAAAGATAAACTAGGGGGAGGAGGAGAGAAAATAAACTAAAAGTGAAATGCAATGGGGGAAAGAGGATTGAATGGGAAAATGAGGGAAAAGAGGGGACGAGTATGAGAAACCTAATGGATGGAACCAGTAGCAGAGTAGAGAGGCTGAAATGGAAGGAGATGCATGGTATGAAAGATGAACCAACATCCTGTGGCAACACAGATCATCAGAATGGAGAACTGAGTTAATCTGATGATGTCAGAGGGCTGTCAGATGGCAAATATGGCACTGGACCCTGCATTATTATTATTATTATCATTATTATTTGTGTCTGGTGCATGTGGAAGGAGAAATGAAAGGATGTCACTTCCTCTCTGGAAATTCAGTCTAGATAGTAGGAGTGTCCAAAGTGGGCTCTATACGATTCGGATTCGGCCTAAATCAGAGACAGTGATTTGATTCGTTGATTCGGATCGCTGTCCCTGATTCAATTCGGCCGAATCCAAATCTGAAGATTCAGTGCTGATTCAGAGAATCAGTGATTCAGATACAGACAGCTTTAAAAGTTTTTTCTACACACCTTGAGGTAGCAGGTGTGGGTCATGAATGCTGCAATGCTGGGCCATGGAGCATCCCACAGGAGTGTGGGGTGGGAGGCCCTCCATTTGCTCTGCAACAAACCCGGAAGTACTTCCGGTTCGCTTCCTAGTCTGCCAGGGAGAGTGCTGGGGGGGATCCCTGGCTCAGCAGCCTGCCACAGGGGGACTCCAGGTGCCCCCCAGACCCAGGAGGGACCAGACATTGAGCCAGGGGAACACGGGGGGGGGCCCCCATGGGCTCCCCAGCAGATCTGGAAGTGGACTGAAAGTGCTTCTGGTCCAGTTCCAGGTCTGCTGCAAAGCGCGTCGGGGAGCTTCTGTGGGCTACACCGTGCATCACAGCACTCACGAGCCCCTGCTGCCTAGAAGTATGCAGAGAAAACGTTTAACGCTGTGTCTATGTCCAAATCTCTCCGAATCGATTCAGAGGGCTCCAATTCAATTTGTAGAGATTAAAGGGTCCTCTGGTTCTATTTGGATTCGAAGATTTGGCCACCAAATTGGGCCAAATCTCCACTGAATCAAATCAGGGACTGAAGCTTCGCACAGCCCTACTAGCTAGTGCTGGGGGCTTCAGGGTTCTGAGGGTTTCTGAAGTCCACCCAGTGAAGGATGTTGCCGTTACTTACCATGATGGAGGTCTAGAGCAAGTCCTTCTGCGTACAGTCTGAAAGCCCTGAATTCTTTCTTCTTTTGTTTTCAGCTGATACCGACTGTTACAGAGAAGGAGCAATGAGTCTAGAAAACAAAATCAAGGGATGGCATTGACAGGATTTTAAACGCATGCTAGACTATCTTCCTCGGATTTTGGCTGAAGATAGTTCTACTGAATTCTTGAGTAGGAAGTGGGGAATAGCTAAAGTGAGGAGTAAATAATGAACTCCTCATCGATGGCTCACAGGCACAGAATAGCCAAACGGAAAACATGCCACAAAGGGTCTAATTTTCATTCACAGTAAGGTCCTTTTGCGTTGCCAGTACGATGCAAAAAGGCCCACAGTACATTATCATCACTTCCTTCTGAACATGCAGTACTGGCTATTTTGAGAATAGGATGGCTGGTATATATCTGAGTCAATATGTCAGGACTAACAGAAGCTGGGAGGTGGCAAGGACCAGGAATAAAATAAGTGCTTATATATTCTTTCTTTTAGATGAATGAGACACCAAGAGAAGGCATAGGAGCACAGACAATACCTGAAAAAACACTATTAAGTGATTTTTTAAATTACTTTTTTGCTTATAAATGTTATACTTCATTTTTATATCTATATGTAGTCAAGGAGAAGGTAGGACAAACGTAAAACAGCTTCATATTTAGAGATTTATTTCAGCTGATCACAGGCAGGGGATTAGACATTTGTGAGTCTGAAATTAGAGTAACATGCTTTAATATTTTTTTCCACTGCCCATAAATTTCACTTTTTTATTACATTCTGCTGTGAATCAGAAGCCAACAAACACCACAGCAGTGTTTTCATACTGACAGTATGTGCTACTTGTGCTCTAATGGGCAGCATATTTTCAGTCCAAAAATAAAGTAAAGCTCAATACAAACATCAGAGTGAAGAGTCTCAGCATGGCAGAGTTAACATGCTGAGCCGGTGCAGCTTCTGTAGGGCTGGCAGATCCTAGCAATGGGGCATAACTAATACTCCTGCTGGTGGCCCTACAGTGCAATTTCCAAAGGGCACAGGGTTGGCCTTCTCAACTCCCATTCAAGTCTATCAATATGTTACCATTGACTTGAAAGGAAGAAGTTTTAGGCCAATGCCACGTACTTTGGAAAATATCACCCTATGTCTGTCTTTCCTTGGGGGCCCTTCTCCTACCTCAGCAATGCTGAATACCTGAGAACACAAATCAGAGAGGCCTCATTCAATATTCTCGAATCCTACAGTCCTTAATTGACTTAACATCTTGTGTGATTAAGACCTATTTCACCACCACAGATCACCAACGTCCTATCACACTGTTCTCCTTTCTCAGCGGCATAAGTTGAAGGTCCTCTCTCCAGACCTGGTGTATATTTTCAACTCCATGCCCCTTATTGTTGTCCTTTACTTTCCTCGTTGATCTTTTTTTCTGTCCAGCTGACTAAACTAGATGAACAAAGACAAGGCTTGATTGAAAGAGATTATTCTACAGCAAAGCATGCTCTAATCTTTCATGTGAAAGGAGAATGAATTAGCTAGCCAGTCCACAAAAACAGGAGGACCAAAATCCAACTTTGAGGTTCCTTTGTACCTTTGCCACAGTACAGAAATGAAGGTTTAATAAATGAAAGCCCAAGTTCTGATATAAATATTTTTGTCCATTTTCCAAACAGAGGTCCATTCATTAAGGCAGTTAATTGTATGTCTAACTTTAAGCACAACACTAATCTCAATCAGCCCAACACATAAGCAGATGCTTAAGTCCGTTTAACTTCAGTGATATTTAAACACTCTGAATTAAGGCCATACTGCTAAAGAGGGAAATCAGATTATCAGTCATATTACTTGTTACTTACATTCAGACCTCATGTGTCATTTTACCTCAGATGCCAGGCCATCCTTTTTAAATCTTTGTCTTAGCTTAATCTGTGCTGTTGCAAAAATCTTTATGGGCTCCGGTGATTTATGATATCCTTGGTGCTGTTCCATTTTTCTTTGAATATCATATTAAATGTTTCACAAATAGCATCACTGGCAATGCATCAGAACACTGCTCAAAGGAGAAAAGGCACAGGGACAATACAAATAAATGCATACTGTACATGAAAAACCAAAGAGTTTGCCAGCATCCGCATGAATTTCAGCTGCACTGCATACATATGCCTATATTAAATAACAGGGATAACTCTTTAGTCCTTGTGAAGATACTGAGGGTGTTCCAGATAATAATTAATATAATGAATTTGGAGGCCAAGCTAAAGATAATCTCACTAATCAGAATGAATGCCTCTGCTGTCATTCATTTCTACTGTGTGCGTATGCCTACACCCATGTGCGTATACCAGTTTCAGCAACTCTCCCTACCTCCATGAGCCAGTTGCTATTTGCAAATCTGAGAGCCATACTGTTGGAATTAAAATAACAGTTTCAATGAGATAATGTGGTCAGCTGAAACACAAAATCTAGAAGAAGCTTGAAAGAAAGCCGATTTAAAAGAAAAGACTGGCTAGATCCATGAAAGTGAATGTCATGCTGCCATCAGACCAGCTCGTCATGATAAAGAAAACCACCCTGCACATCATGAGAACTCATAATTTTATGTTTGTGCTTGGTTGTTACGTTCACACAAATACTCGGATGCACAAAGTTTGCATAGTACTATGCTTCTCAGAGGCACTAGCTGTCTGGGGACAGCAGGCTTCCAGGACTCCCTTGATCAAAATGTAAGTAGTTCTCATATGCCTCAAGCTGAATATTTAACCATTCTTTCTACAAATTATGTTTTGTGAAATATTTCTTACACTTAAGTATATGTGTTTAGGAAGGGAAGTCTGACATTTGTGTATGTATCTTGAAACAAGAACAGACCTAAGACTCAGTCCCCTGGGTATGGATCTGTGTATCCGGACAAATACATGCATTAGAACAAGTTGTCATCATGCTTCCAGCTTTCTGGTGTTCTTCAAATCCTAATCCATTGCAGTATCCCTTTTAACCAGATAAACAGTTTTTAATTAAATGCCAGGAAAAAAAGAATTCTTGAAGCTTTTTGCAATCAGTCCGAACCCAAGTTGAAAGATTTTCATACCTACTCAAACGCTGCATGCTACCAGCCGCTGAAGTTGCTAGACTGAATAGATGCAATTTAGCTGGTAACACTGCAAGACAGTTACTTTTTGTTCTTCTTAGGGATCCCATGTAGTCTTGGGGAAATTATTTTGTCTCAGCTCTATTTGTCTGGTTCCTTGAATTGCTGTATTTTTAGTGCCAGGCTGGTATGCCTATAAGGTGACCACACAACCAACACTTTCATTTTGCATGTCTTCCTAGAGCTTGCTCAGTTGTGACCCTCATATGCACAGAAATCCTCAACACTCAGAACCAACGATGAGCAGACGCTGAATTTATTAAACACAACATCAACAACCATAATATTGCCTAGCCTATTTTAGCCTCAGATCTCTCTACAGGCAGTTCTTGGACTTCCGACACAATTGATTCCTGAAAACCACATGGTAAGTCGAAACATTATAATTCAGAACTCATTTTCCCATAGGCAACAATGTTATAAATGGAGCATTGGCTCCTGAACCAAGCCCGATACCCTATTTTCACCAAAAATACCCCAGAATTTTGTACTTAATTAATTATAGATGAGTAATATAGCTACATTAATGTATTTATATTGTAAATATCAATCATATTGATTTGGAAGGACTTCTTTGAAGTGACTTTGTTGGACTTGTTGAAAGGTTCTTGGTTGGAGTCTTCTCAGGAGTCTTGGCTGCAGGTTTTTCTGGAGTTTTGTCTGCTTTCTTAAAGTGTCCAAGGAAGTTTGGAAAAATGTTCTTCAGGCAGACAGGTGACACAGCAAACTTGTTCATAGCATGGCGTGGCGTTGGATCAAGTGTTGTAAAGTCAAAACTGATGTCATAACGTTGAACCTGGGTGTCAAGTTATAAATGATCTAAGTGTGAAACGCAATTGTCCCTATTTTAGAGATGGGGACATGGAGAGGTGCAACGGGCTGCTCAAGGTTACCCAAGGGGGTAGGGCACAGTCTGAGTGAAACCAAGATCGCCTGAGTCCCAGAACAATATTCTATCCGCCAGCCCATGCAGGGACTATTTATCACTTAATGGGCCCTTCCTTGATAAACAAATGGTTTGCAATCAATCCAATTTCCTCAGTTGTGTTTAATATTCCTCTAATAGATTCAACAAGCAATTTTCAGCCTGCTGATTATTCATGAACAGACTGCTTCAGATATTTGGTATTCATTATTTGCATGTATTGTATGATTGGTCACCAGGTTACGTGGTATTGTTTCTGCACAGCTGACAAAGTTTTATAAACAGGGAAATAAAATTCTATAATGCATTTCTGGGGGAATCAACCTCTCTGCTAATGTTCATTGACAGTGGACAAAGTCATCACAGTTTTTTGTGAATACTTTTAAATAACTAATTCTATAAGCCAAATAATCAGAATGACCCAAACGCTGTGCTTTCTTAAGCAAAAATCTTCTACAAGCTGTTTTAACATTATCCATGTAGTTCTATTCATAAGCCAGCTAACAGAAGTCCAGACATAGCAAATCCTACTGCTGTGAACTATTCAGTCATTAAGGAGAGTTCCAATATGGATGCATGGTCAATGGGAGGACGGCTCCTAGGTCCATCCATCTGGACAACCTCCTTTGACATTATTAGCTGAATTGTTGACGACCACAAGATACATAGGTTAAACTCTAGTTAGCACTTGGGTAGACTGCTCCAATTCATTTCTGCCTCTCTTATTTATTCAGATTAAATAGAGTTTATTAAAGGTCACTACTTCATTTCCAAAGTACCAAGTGAGGAAACCATTAATTTAATAAATACAGAGCCTACCCATAAAATGGAATACCATCTCACAACTTCTTTGAGTTTCCAAAGTCATTTTGTAGAAGGTTGGCTTGGATGTCACTTTAATGAACTAAATTAAAGTTGGTAGGGTGGAAGTGTTAATAGAATATACTGCTTAGAACTGAGCTGTTTACTTAGGTAATGAATTTCAAGACTTGATCATATCCCAAAGGTGATAAGGTGTTTTGTCTTTCTCGGCACTGGTTGACACGCAGGTCCCTGAAATGTAATTACTAGCATGTGTACACAGGATTTACAAAAGAAGGGTTACATTTTCATCCCAGGATTCAGGACTTGCATGCACAATACAGATGAGTCAGCCAGAAAGATCTTAAATATCTCTGAAACATGTTGTCCTGCTCTAGGGCTACATCTACCAGCATAGCAATGCCAGTGTATTAATACTAGCAAAATGCTCCTAAAATGGACCCAGCAGCATCAGTAAAAGTGCTTTGCGCTTGACTAATAAAAATTGAGCAAGCTATATTAGTTAAAGCATAATATTGGCACCATATCTACACTAAGGATTTCTGGTACCATGGTTTTGCTGACCAGGGATCACCTCTGTCTGTCCTGCTGACTGAGACAGGTATACTAACATGAGTGTGCCTTGCTGTGTACAACAGCTCTATAGAAAGCAAACAATTAAACATTTGTACCATATCATCACAAAAAGGCTAGCTCCCTTAAGAAAAGTGGATATAGTTCCTCTGCCACAAAACAAGTGCTCTCTAGCTGCACCTAATTAGAAGAGTGGGATGATAGGAGTAATCCAGTAGGAGTTTTCTGGAGAAAGTTGAGAATGGGAGAGTAGTAAGGGAGCTGCAGGACAGAGATCAAATGAAGCCGGCCACTGGGGAAATCTGGGTGGGAACAGCCATAAAGAATTAAAGAATTGCTCTGGGAGTGACAGTCTTTGGGATCTGTTGCGCTGATGTGTTGGGTCTGGGACTTGTAGGGTTTTTATGAATTGGGTGCAGGACTGACCTATGCTTCAGGATTTTTTTTGTCTGCACTATGTGATAATAAGCTGCCCCATATAGCAGTGATGCTAGCCCGGTAGCCAGAGCTGCAATCCTTAAAGGTTTGAGGAGGGAAAGTAAAGGCAGCACTGCTTATTTCCTTCATGGGAAAGAAGCTATTTGGTATCTTCCTTGTTAGTGGAACAGGCATCGATGCATCTACAGAATACCGCGCTACGAGCCAATTCGGCAAAGTTCTCTTTGTTTGGTACAGGGTGAGGAAAGAAGGGACAACGAGTTTCTGGGAAAAAGGTAAAGAAGGATGGAAATAGCTGACTGCCCACTTGATTTCCAGGCCCAAGATGGGGCCAACCCAATAATTGGCTGTACCTACTTATTTTGGCTCCTTTCCCCTTGTTTGCTGTCCTGATTGCTACTGGAGCTGTGTGGTTAACTTCATGAGCAGAGAAATAAAAACTCAACCTAAAATCAATTGAAAGCTTTATAACTAAATTAATTTTCACAGTAACCTTTGAGGTATAAAAGCCATCTTTTAATTTGAAGTGTTCTAGGGCCTTACACACTGTCTAGGTTTCATACAAATGATTATAGGAAGCAAATAGCATTTTCTCCAAAGTCCAGCGTACAGATATTAATACCTAGTTTAAATAATAATGAGGTCAAGTCCAGGATGGCCATAGAAATTTGACTTGCATCAAAATGCATGCTTCTTGTTCTTTTGTTTCACATGTGCCTTAACCAACTTCACCTTGTTCCTTTGTACTCAGTTCATTTCCTTGATTGCTATAGCTAGATTGCAGGTTGAAGATTATGAACACCATTGCTGGGTGTTCTGCTTTTGGCCCATTTACAAGTAAACTGTTAACCACATTCCTGATTTGAGATCTAAACTGTAGCCTACCCCAAATTACCAAAAAACATTTTGTGGTTACCAGAAGCACACCAAGTACATGGGAAGAAGAAGAAAACAAGGGGTTAACGTCAGCATACACCATAGCAGCAAAATATTTATAAACAGACCTCTGAGAGTGTTTGAATGTTTTTTATTTATTGTTACTTAAACCGAATAGGAATGGCTAATCTCCAGACCTAATTACAGACAGTCAAAAAGCCCTAGGCTGAATCGATTCAATATTTGCAGGTTTCTCTAAACTGCCTAGAATGAACTGATAAGTAAGTGAACAGACATTCACTTTTGAAACTGGAAAGACAGCCAGACCCCTGTAGTGGCCAAACCAGGAGCTGGGGGTGATAAAGCACAGCTCCTACCTGTTGGCCACTTCCAAAGGCACCTGAATGCAGCCAAGCAGGGCTCATCCTTGATTGGCTACCCAGCATCTGCCCCCCAAAACTCTTGCAGTCCCTGTCAGGGGACAAAAGTCGCTTCAGCCTGGGACTGGCTGGGTCCCCCAGCCTCAGAGGGCATTCCCTTCCCCTGACAGGGTCCTCCCAGCCCTGCCTCTGGTGCAGAGAAGGAATTTCCCCCCTCCCCTTGTTACCAGACAATATTAGACTTTGGGGTAGGGGGAGAAAATGCACTCCCTGCACTAGACCCACAGCTGGGTGTTGCCCCATGTCGGGGGGAGGAGGAAAGTCTGAAGCAAGGGCTTTACTCCCCATTCCTGCCCACAGCCAGGAGTGATTCCCCTAGCAATAATTTTGAATCTTCAGTCAAATTCAGATTCAGATTCAGCCAAATCGAATCAGGACAGTGATCCAAATCAACAAATTGAATCACTGTCCCCAGTGCAGCCTGAATCCAAATCAGATACGGCCCATTTCACACCCCCCTACTTTTCATCAGTAGTTCTCAGCAGGCTTTACAATAGGAGTCCAGTAGTATCCTCCCGAAGCCAAGACCCAGAGTAGTGAAGTGCTCAGGGTCTCCCAGAAAACCAATTACAGAGCCAGAAATAGAAACCAAGTCCCCTGATCCTCAGTCCAATGGTCTTTCCACTAGGCCATTGCTCCTGTAAACTCACTTTCTCCTTTTAGATGTAATGCTAGATTAAGGATGGACCTAAAACAGTAGGAAGGTGCTACTTCCTCTTTTCCTCCCATTGTCTCCCCCCATACAGTTTGCACATCTATAGTTCCTGTTAGTGTTTGTTACTGTAGCCCTGTAAGCAGACCTGCTCCATCCATGTTGGGAACTATAACTCCAACTCTGAAAGTCCTTGATAGCATGAGGCATCTCAGTGGTCTTTTTCACTACTTGTAGTCAAGCCAGATATCTAGATGCTTGAGACTACAATGGCTCAATCATTTCGAGAGAACAGGCTACCCTTTCTGATACCCCGCTTTTGGACTTGGTTTCTGGTACAAACTGTGGCTTAAAGGTAACCATGCTATTGCTATTCCTGCACATTAATACCTTAAATACATTTAAGTATTTAAAGTGTACATACACTTAAATATTGTGTTTCTATTCTGTTGTAAAATAGAAACAACCTAGAACCATGGCTAAAAGGGTATCTATAGGTTTGTTTTTAAGCCTGTGCTTGAATATGTGTATTTTTTCCAGTGAAACAGAACAGATAAATGTTGATTAGTCTTTGAAAGAGACTTACAGCTTCTTCTAAGCAGTGCCAGATTTAATGCATTTCCAAATTTATGGTACATTCAGCAGTATAACACAGCTCATTAAGCAAGTCAAAGGTAGGAGAAAGCCATCGTTCCTCCTCAAGTTAGTTCTTTCCAGAGGATTTCTGGGAATAAAATAAAACTGACAAAAGTCTCTGCAGTTCACCATGCAAAAGTTTGGCTTAGATTCAGCGCGCAGCTAGGGTAGAGGACAAGTTCCAGAAATTCTCAAGCAAGTGCTTTGCTTCACAGCAGAGTCGTTTTGTAAACAGGTGACAAAGCAAAAGACGTTCTGTCCTTGTCTGCTCCACCATTGCCATCAAGATACTTTTATAAAGGGAGCAGTGGCTTCCCAATCTGCTGGAGCGGTTTAAGTGTGATAACCACAGACAACCGCATGGCAGGCTCTGAAGCCGAGCTGGAGATATTTTAAAAAAAAACCAAAAAAGATTTAGATCAGAAATTTGGTTTGCAAAGCACTGTTTCCTGCCTGCCCCTGGAAGGCTTCTAGCCATTGGTACCTTTTCTACCAAAGGTGACAGAAAAACTAGAAAACAGATCAAGCTGCAACATTCAGGACCAGGCTTTAATGTCAGCGCCCACGAAATTCGAAAGGGTTCTGACCTGTGTCTTCGTGGAGCCCGATGAAAAGATAGGGATTTGCTGAGAGATTTTTTTTCCTTTTTAATCTGGCACAGAATCAAGGAATATTTTCACGTGGAAATTTTGAACCTCAGCTCTCCTAAGGTTCAAAGTGATTTGGCTTTGCTGGTCTAGTTCTGTCCTGCTTCCACTTTCTATTGAAATGTACCAAAATACCTTTTTATATAGGCACCACTGAAGACAGAGCGGTAACCCAGGCTCTGCTATTCTGTAACAACTGCATCCTCAGTGGATGTACCAGGAGCAGCCTAGGACTGGACAGATGCTCCTGGGTGAGTCCCTTCCCCTGCATTCACAGGAAATCATTCTCCCAAGTTCTCCCCAGAATGACCACTTGCACAACCACAAGAGGCACAAACTACAGTAACTAATATGAAAACCAACTACAGCCTGCATTTCATCTTTAAAACAATGGGACCATTCATTGCAGCGAGCAGCACAAAGAGAGGTTAAGGTGTTCTTTGATTTGGTGAAGGGCAATGCTTTTGGTTCAGAGAAATAATTCAGGAGACCCGCTGCTTCAAATCTTAAAATAATCTGACGTCATTTCTCCTCACAGCTCCAGGCAAGAGTTCCAAATTTTATACAAGTTGCATCTCTTTGGATGGCCGGGCCCCTTTTCACAGTAGAATTAATTTATAGTTACTGGCAAATTACTTTCCCTTAGCAGGTGGCAAATCAGACCTCCAAGCTCCAAGCCTGGTAATATCCTCTTTGGCCAACCAGAAAGTTATTAAAATAAATTTTCTCAAATATTTGTCCAATGCAAGTTCATTCATGTCTTGTAATAGGAGAATGTGTTGAAGTAAATGGATAGGATTCTCTGTTACTTTGCTCAGACTGATTCCCACTGTTCTTCAAAAATGTGTCCCAAAGGGAGTGCAAGCCTACGATTTTACATGTCTCATCTGGAGAACCTAGGTGACACTCCATTACCAGAAGCAAGTCCCTTACAGGGAGGTGGGCACGATTCGACAACTTGTACTTAACAAGTTCATACATATCGTACTAAAATATTACCAATTTGTTGAAATAAATCTTGCCATGCGTCATAAGGAGTGTTTAGATCTAGACCAATCTTTCACATTTATTTCTCACTTGTCATTTTTTTCAGCTGATGGTTTAGGAGAGTGATGGACAGAGCATCAAAAGGGATTTTTTTCCACAGGGATGTTTAAAAAAGAAATGTTTCTTCAGAAGGGAATTTACTGTTTTCCATGGGTTGCTCAAAGCAGTGACAAATATATATTAGATAGGGAAATAATTTAACACTTAAAATATGTAGCTATTGTCTTCGGAGTCTCAAGCATGACTCTACTTCACCTATATAGAGGTTTTCTGATTTTTAACAATATCTCATATAAATGGCTTATTAACTTTGCAATTGTCCTTTTTATCAAGGTAGCCAATATTTGCTCGGACAAAGCCTTTGGATATTAAGAATGGCTGTCCCAGGAGTTACTTGCTTGTATAAGATCAGACATTAATTCCTATACTTGTTCAAGCATTTGATTTTGACTATGAACATGTTGTTGCCTTTTCACCAATACGGGACGTTCCATACCTAAAAACTATAGCACACAAGTAAAAATTAAAAGGTCGGATAATCCCCAGCTGCATTTGAAATACAGTTCTGCGCTTCTACTACTAAAATTAATTTCTGCTGAGTATGCCATTTTTAGCCTCTTATTTTCTGTAGGAGCCTGTGTAGTGCAAATGCAATCAAGATGTTAACCTTCATTCTGGGCAATAGTCAGATCAAAATGCTTCATCAGATTACAAGTTCAGATGAGGTAACTTTAGAGCTTTAGTAATTGGATTATCTTTGAGTGATTGCTGAAAACAAAACGGGCCATTGTTTTCCTACAATGGTCAAGCCCCCTTACATAGGTAGTGCCTGCAAAACAACTACCACTTCAGAGTTTCCTCTGAAGCAGGTGGCAGTCTTAAAATGATCAGAAATTTGGGAATTTTCTTTAGAAATTGTACTATATAAGAGAACATGAAACACTGTGTCTGCGAAGGAAAGGCAAATGTAGTAAGGGCTAACTGAAATGCCTGCTTGCCTTTGCTTCTCCAAGACACCTGTCATAAAAAGAATCCATATGAGGCATAGGGCCAGAGAAGGCAATCAATAGTTCAAATGGTGGAAAGGATGAAGGGCCTTTAAATAAATTAAAAGTCTCAAAAGTCTTTGGCATCCCTTTACGTTAGAGGATACATTTAATCACCATTCTTCATGCAGTGTGTAGTAAAGAGAGCTGGTCAGGGCTGAGAAGTTTCAAACCACAGTAGAAGGAAATGCCCAGTGAAAAACCAGGTCAGCAGGACCTCAGATCCCACTTCCAGGTTGCAAGCAAAAGCATTATAATTGAATTCCTATGGGGCCCGTGATCGCCTCTGGGTTTGGTACCCCAACTGGAAATTGCTGTGATGATGATGGTGCGGCAGGTGGCACTGTGTTCTGAGCATCAAGAATAATCCAACGTTGAGCGTGTTTGCTAAGCAAAAGAATCTTCTTTGAAGAAAATAAAAATAAGGTGAGTCCACTGCCTCGGGATTATAGGGTAAAAATAATCTTTTGGGACTGAGCTGTCATGCCTGATTAGGATGGGTACTTACAGTACATATACCTGCACACCGTGTATAGTGTAGAAATCTCCATGCTGCCCCTGAGAAGCAGGGTAACTCAGCCCATACAGAGCTCCATGCAGCTGCAGCTAGACCACGTCCACTACCTGGCTATGTCCAGGCTGCACCACTGCATGCAGCGTAGGGAGACCATATATGACTGCAAGGAGACAAGCAGCTGCAATTGTTTCTCAACTTGCATAGCCTAGTCAATAAGTATAATTAATTTGATCCTACTAAGAGTTGGGTGTTTGTCTGAAGTGATGAATGTGCCTCTAGTTTTTGCAATAACAGAAACAGCAAGGCCTGAAGTTACTAGGTATTGAAATCAATGGGAATTAGGTGCCTAAAAATACCCTTTGAAGATATGAACTCAAGAAGTTGTCAAGAATTACCAGGAGCCAGATATCATAAATTTTGAGAGGATTTTTACCCACTCTAGTAAAACTTGAACTTTTTATTTGGTAATCTGTGATTGCCTTTGTTTAAAAAAAACAAAGCAGCAAAACATGAGACTAAAGCCTATCTTGTGCCAAGTACTGATAAGACTGAGAGTGATCCCTGAGCAGAATCCTAGACCGTGACAGAACAAGAGGTGTTATTAGAAAAAGCAGGTACGAGATCCCTATTATTTTTTTCCGACTGACATCTCTGACCCCTCTTTGGTCTCTGACTGCATCCTCAGGTGCCTGGCCTTGTGCCTTTACCTCTCTTGAAGCAGAAAGGTGCAATTCTCATGTATAGCCTGAGTCCTGGACCTCAGGACTCTTGGTTAAACTCCACTTCACCTACCGGGACTGACTAGGTTTGACAGTTCTGTTGAGGGCCTGGTGACAGCTGAAGTATAATGCTGAAACAACTCTATTAACCACAGTATTGTTTGATCTTGAGAGTAGAAAGCAAGCATCAGATAACAAGAAAAGGGTTCTGAAGTTTAAAAAAAACAAGAAAAGCTTGCATGCATCATGCATGTCCTAAGTTTTCCCATGGACTGAGGGGAGCACAGCAAGGCTTAGCTTCTCTGGAGCTCCAGCAAGGCCTGTGTGTGTGAGTTTCTGTTTCAGGAATATCTCCATTTTGAGTATTCTTTTAACTGTTGATGGTGCTTTTGATGTATGGGCTCCCATCAGTACCAAAACAAGCTGTCGACTTTGGCTGGGACCCAGAAGATGTTGTTTTTCACAAATAAATTGTTCCTACTCGCACAGTAAACATCCCTTGCAAGAATCAGATAAGCAAACAGAGCAAATTATTCAACAGTGATTACAGAGCAACCCCCCCACCACACCCAATCCTTCACTGTTCATGAATGCAATCTGTCTTTAAAGCATAAATTGACCATTAACGATTTTCATTAATCTGCGAGGCATGTGCAATCAGAGAGACATCGATCACATTGCAAACATTATTTGTCCGATACCTGCCGTTGAGAATCACTCATCTGCCACAGTGCACAGCCACTCACATGCACTTAAAGAAAGTGATTTATGACTGAGGCAAACAATGCAGAGATATCATTTGAAATCTTAGGAAACTAAGCATTAGCCTGCCTTAAATTGTGTCAGAGTGGGAGGTTTGAATTTATAACATCCTTGTAAGTACTACTTAGCATTTAAATTTAGGATTTGCTCTGTGGGCGACGTTAAAGAAGACAAGTGTCTGCAAAACTGGTGGTATCGCACTGAATATGACCTTTTGGCAAACCATGCATTAGCAGCCTGCTGTCAAGATCTTGTTGGTTCCCTCTCTAAACCTCCTGAAAACAAAGCTCCTTTTCCATTCTGGAGGTGATGCATAATACAGGCAGTTATGCTGCATCTGCTTGGCTGACGGGAACACTGAGGTGTTACCAGAAACCTTTATGTTATAAAGCGACTCGTGACAGTGGAAGGAGAGGGAAATTAAATTAATGAAATCTGTGATACAATGATAAGGACTGTGTGCCACCTGAAGTACTTTTTTTTTTTTCTCAGATTAGCTCTGCAAAATATCCAAATAGAAGTACTTCTACCCAAATAGAAGTATTCTGACAGGCACTGGGGAGAGTGGAGTCAGGCTGGTGTCACGTGGTCTTGCATAATCCAAACCAAGATCATGCGAAAGAGCAAGAATATACAGACTGGTCTTATGAAGTTGTGACATAGATGAGTGCTGGTCTTCTAATATGAAGTAACTCGTTTGCAAGAACAATATTTTATTGGGCTTCTCGGCTGGCTTTGCTAAGGAAACGGTATTTGTTTTAAACAGCTTGGACGTTGATATAATTGGTTTCAATTTTAATCAGCTAATTATGCTGTTTAACTGTGATCCAAGTATATGAAAAGCAAAATGGCAACAATTTTAATTAGTTTACTGCAGTACATAACAATTTTTTTTTTAACCAGTGGGTAATTGACCATGCATCTGGTAATAAGATTCATCGACTTGTAAATTACCTCACTTTCTGGAGAAGCAAATGTCTGTAAGCAAGTCAGTGGCAATTCTGAGAGGGGCAGGATACATATGTGAGTTTGCTTGCGTGCTTTGGAGAGTTCTCAATTCAAATATAAATATGTCGTCAAGTTCCTTAAGGAAACTCCTTGGAGAAGCCAGAAGCAGTAATTGTGCCGTGTGTTCTTTTTTGTGTCTTGGAATTGTTCGTGAGGTTGAGTTTTTGAGGGCAAAGGAAGATAAGGAAGAGGTTAAAAAGAAGCTTGTGATATGACCGATCAACAGCCAAGCTGCAGAGTAGCTGCCTTATTTCATACTAACGTATCTATCTGTGGCTCTATTCACAGTGCCTGGAAACCACAATAGCGTGTGCCCCCATTGTGCTACAGTACAGAATAAAAGGTATTGTTGCCTTACCTGCATGGATCGCTTTGCATTTTGTCCTACTAGCCATGTCTTGGTGTGAGGTGTGGTCAGTATAATTTAGGAAAGCACAGATCTCTGCGGTATCATTACTTAAGCTCTTACAGCCTAAAAATAAATCTTCAGTGTTTCAGGCTACTGCCTGCCAAACTGCCTAATATTTTCTGGCTTACTCAAGTCTTCCTCTGAGGAAACAATGCCATTGGCCCTTATGAAACATGCCCTTTTATTCTTCCATTTGTCATCTTGTTCAAACTAAAAGCAGGTAGTGGAGATCTTGGTGGGGGAAGAAGAAGGTTACCTTTCTGGATGACTTCCATACAGCAAGTAAGAAAATAGATTTACAACCAAGCATTTAGCCTGTGTAAGTGTAAGTGGTCCCATGCACTTACCTTTCCTTGATCTTCAAGTAATAAATGTGCATCTAGGTTTCCCATTTTGCTTGTTAAAACTCTCTTTGAGAGGGCTGTAGGAAACCAAGAGTCCTGTGTCTTTCTGTCACAGGCTCACTGGCTGCTTTAAGTAAAGGAGATCCAGATTCCCTATTGACTAGGCTGGAGGAACCCCATACAATCTGGGGGTGTATGCAATTTAAAGCTTTTCCATGGCACCTAGCTCTAGACATTGGACTGGACGGAGAAATAATTCTAAAAGGCGAGGGAGAGGAGGAGAGAGGAAACGAAGGAATCCTGTCCCTAGGGCCAATGGGGACTCGCTCAGAGATTCTGCTGCTTTAGCGCTCCTATCTACTCATAGATCACTGGTTCTCAACCTTTTTAGACTTGAGGCGTGCCTGCCAAAATACCAGCTCTTAGCTTTCATTAGTTTCTTGACTGTGAAAAAAATCATAGAGTAATTTCTGTTGCAAAGAACATAGAAAAGTGTGTGCTGGATGAGTCCACATGTAGCAATGCTAATATTGCACAGGACCCTGCTGCATCCTTGAAAGGGTTTTGATTCACCCCTGGATGTCAGGGGTCTGAGATGACTTAAGAGCAAGACGACTACCGGTTACAAATGTGTAATTGGTGGTTGTCCACCACTGGAATTGTACCTGAATGGACTCCACAGAGATCTATAGCTTTCACAGCAACAGGTCTTGTGAGAAGCTCTGCACCCCAAATCTGGACGGCCTCGCCTTTCCTCTCTGCAGAATGGAGTCAAGTTATCTATGCTTCCAGGAAGCTGTCCATGTTTTCAGAGAGGCAGAAGGGAGAGGAACATTATTTGACCCTAAATTCTGGAATCCATGCCTGTCTTCTGGATAACTACTCATCTCTTACATACCAAATCAGACGCTGCTGAGCAGAGACCACCTACAATGTGAGAATGTGAGAAGATACCAGAGTTGTAGGTTGTAGCTGTGTTGGTCTAAGGATATAGGCAGAGAAGTTTCTTTGGGTGAATCTGATATCTTTTATTAGACCAATTTGAATGGTTGGAAAACAATGAGTAAGCAAGCTTTTGGGTTCAAAAACCCTTTGTCAGGCTAAGGAAGTTTCAGCAGTTGGTGTGTGCTCTTCCTGCTGCAGCTAGCTCACGTCCACTACCTGGCTATGTCCAGGTTACACCACTGCATGCAGCACAGGGAGACCATACGTGACTGGAGGGAGACAAGCAGCTGCAATTGTTTCTCAACTTGCGTAGCCTGGATGGAAGAGCACACACAGAGAACAGAAAGAAAGAGAAGCAGAGAGGAAAAATATGCCCAATTACTACCAGTTTGACTATAAAAGTTATTTATTGCTAAGCATATGAAATATATAATGGTACTAGTAGCAATAAACATGCCAAAGAAAAACAAACAGAAACAATTACAGTACTACCCTGGTTTCACTAAGGATTTGGGGAAACGTAGCTCAAGCTGAACTAATACAGTTCAGTTTCAGAAAGTTATGCCTAGAGTAAAAAGAGAAAGAGAGAGCGCTGGGATCGCACCAGTCCGAGGTACTCAGGCTGCACAGCTGACAGGCACAGTCCTTGATGGGAGATGATCTGTTCTTCCAGTGTCCCAAGAACAACAGGGGATGGTGTCAGCACAGGAGTTTTTCTTCTTTCTTTCTTTCTTTCTTTCTTTCTTTCTTTCTTTCTTTCTTTCTTTCTTCTTCTCTTCTTCTTGAAGCACACACACTTTTTACAGATTTTATACCCTCAGTTCAGCTGCTTCGAAGCATCCTCAATTGTGTAAATCATTGTCTTTTCTATTGACAAGGGGTTATCTGGTTTGGAACATCTCAGGA
>JAGPOW010003447.1:23518244-23538090 GCA_030014935.1 Caiman crocodilus
AAAAAAAAAAAAAAACTAATGTGGATGCAGATAATGGTAAAAAGGTGCTCAGGAAAATGTTTAAAGTTATATCAGGAAAATAACTTTCCAGTATAAGCTGTGTAGTCACTAAATTCATTGGTAGTTCTATAAAAGCCAATCCTTTTAAGTGTAGACAAGGCCACTGAATCAGCAATGTGCAAAGAGAATTTTTCACTACTTCCTCTTCCTCTAGTGGCTGCTCTATCTTCACCACCATTCATTATAGTAAGCAAAGTGGAATAAATATTAATAGAAGCATTGATATTTCATTGTAAATTATGAATGGAGAGAACACTTCAGTGTTGAAACATCCCTGAGCTGAAAATAAGGAAATCTCAATAAAGCAAGGGGAAAAAGGCTAAAAAGTCAAAACAAACATGGGGCTAAATTGATCTTGGTGCTACATCTGGGATCAATCATTTGGCCTTTACTAGGGCTCTGCAAAATTTCGCCAGCCGTTTCGTTTTGACAGTGTTTCAACCAATTTTGAGGTTGAAACAGCAA
Organism: Caiman crocodilus; assembly: GCA_030014935.1. Classification (NCBI taxonomy): domain Eukaryota; kingdom Metazoa; phylum Chordata; order Crocodylia; family Alligatoridae; genus Caiman; species Caiman crocodilus. The sequence goes on from JAGPOW010003447.1 coordinate 23,518,770, forward strand.
AATCGGAATGAAACAAAGGTCGTTGAAATGGCTTTGATACAAAATGAAGGGGGTCAAAATGTTTTGACTATAGGCTGGGGATGGGAAGTCAGTCCAGCTGGGCTGACTTCCCATCCCCAGTGCGAAATCCTGGAGGGGGCAGGAACTTAGCCCACCTGAGTTGACTTCCCATTCCCCACACTAGATTGTGCAGAGGGTGGGAGGCAGCCCAGCTGGGCTTCTTTCCCATCCCCCATGCTAGAATTTCCTGTGGCTTGTAGAAGAACATTCCACAGTCAATAAAATCTTAACAGTGGTCCGACTGTTTTAGCTAATATATATCTTTATACTTCTTTGAGGCACCCTACAAAAAGGTTGGGGGAATATAAAGAGGTTTGCTAGTTTTAGAGTATGGGGGATGGGGGTCAGTTGGGTTTTTGGCAAGTATATATAGGCCTTTTGGTGTAGGGGTTTTGTTTTTCTTCTATAAACTGGGTAATGTGAACATTTCTCATCTCCATCTGGCTGAAAAGCTCTCTCATCCTTTTGATTATCCATACTAAATGGAACCACTTAAAGCCCAAAGATACTTAGGACAAACATACTGATGTTTCCACAAAACATAAATGTCAAATGTATTTATGGCACAGAAATACAGGCTGCATGTAAGAAACGTAATTCAGCTTCCAAAATCATCACTTATTCTCCATTACTTGCCTCTCTCAAAAACATTTTGAAAGCTTTGTTTTTAAACATGGAGACCACTTTATTTTGAGTCTTTAAAAAAAGATTATAATACCAATATGTTGATATTCCTTTTATGACTTTGTTTTCTTTTTTTCCTGATTCTATAGAAATTTTATCGACACACTTGTGAAACATGCTTATGTTTTCTCGGTTCCCTCATACAATGGTACACAAATTAATAATAGCACCCATATATGTCATGGTGGAAAATAAAGAAAGAAAGAAATCCATACAGCTCTTATTCAGAGGAGGAGACAAGAAGCCGGACAACATAGTGAAAATTTAATAGATTGTTGGCGCCCTGAAGAAAGCAATGTCTGAAACCTTTCAAAAAAGCTATGCTTGGGAAAAATGTGCCTATATTATGCATGATGAGTCGTTACTAGGTACTCTAAAGGAGATTGAACTAGTTTTTCACTGTCATGTTTTACATGTGGGGGAACTCTAAAGGCCATGCATAAATCATTTTTTTAATCGATCTGTTTATCCATAAAAGCAGAACAAATTTAATTAATGATTAATGAAAATCAAAGTACTTTCTATTTGCACTAGCGATAGGTAGTTTTATTCTTCAAACAATATAAGTTCCTATCTTGAACAGCTTCATTTGAGTCATACTGCCTGTTCTTTCACTAATAGCACTTTGGATTGAAAACTTGAAGGACGTAGCCATGCAGCCACTTAAAAAATATCTATTGGTAGGTTTCCTAATCCAACCAAAATATGGGCCAGATACAAATCTGCTTTTTCAGGAACACACACAAAACCTCCCTCCTGCTACAAAATGCAACACACAAGGAGTAATCGCAAAAGTAGGCCCTGTGGTCTGGACTCCTTGCCTCCTGCACTTCACAGGGAACAACCCCTCCTGGAAGAATGCAAATCCTAATTAGTCGTGCTGTTGGCTACAAAGCACCAACTCGCAGGATTAGCATAAAATTCTATTTTATTGGATGGATGCAAAAGTCAGACCATAAAACTTGGTGCTGATCCCCTCAAACTTGCACGCACGCGCACACACACACACACACTCACAGTAGCTAGCTATGAACACTAAGCACTGATGTCAAGATATACCTATCCTCAAGCACTGGACTCCACCATCGATGGCCAGTTGAGGCTTCTTTCAGTGTGATGTTGCTTCAGAAGGGGGTCACCGGCCGGTCCTTCTGGCTGGACGGGCAGGGTGCTGGTCAGGTCTAAGAGGGTGCCATTGGGAGTCATTCTTCGTTGCCTTTTATCCTTCTCTGGCAGACTTTGGTGATTTCCCGAATTCTCAGGCTTACCCAATCCAGGGGTCACTGACTTCTAGGAACATCCCTCTTGGTAGCTGCTGGATGGCAGCTCTCAGCCCCAGGGGTCACATCCACAGGCACGTGCAGTCTCAGGAGTCTGATGAATTTTGATTGATTCATTGCTGTGATGAACAGAGCTCTGGAAGTGGTTGATTGGGGGTATTTTAGCCCCAAGGGTCAGTTTCCAACATTGATTAGTTCAAACCAGGGCTTCCACACCTTTAACAGTGAAGTGTCAGGGAGTTCCTGGCTCTGTACTGATTCTTTCCTCTTCTTGGTCTGTAGTTTTGTACGTGTTGATTACAGTTAATTTTAAGTTGCCTCCCATGTTTTCATCATGCCTTTCTAGTGCTGCTGGGTGTTAATATTTGATCAGAAAAGACAGTTGAAGACCTAAAGAAGCTTTTTTGTGACTGACCGCTACTTCTCAATTGGTGTGTCTACATGAGATGCTTTACTGCGCAGTAGACTAATCTACATGTGCAGAGCATTTACAGCACAGTAAATTAGGCTACTGTGCAGTTAGCTAGTACCCACAAATACAGGTACTAGATTACCTGTGCAGTAGTTGCTACACTCGTGTAGATACTTACTGGGAACAGATTTGCTCCCAGTCAGCCTAGGAAAGGGGGCCACGGGGGACAGAGGGTTCTCTGTCCCCAGTGCTGGTGGTGTTCAGCTCCTGGCTCCGGGTAGAGCCAGGAGAGCTCTGCCCACTGCAGGGGCAGCTGTCTCCCAGCCCCCTACATATCAGGTCCTCTCCATAGTACACCTACTATGAATTAATAGCACACGTAGACATGCCCAATGTCTTCCTGTTGGAAAGAACATTAAACTGCTGCTATGTTTTTCTTTTCTCGTTCCTGAGGAGATGACATGTTCTTACAGGGAATAACCTTGTCTGGTAATAATGGAACCAAGTAAATCACTCTTTACAGAGGGCACTCAATGCCAATGTTAGCAAAAGCCAGGTCTCCAGCATGCTGCCTTGTTTTGCAGAAATGTTATTGTTATGGAGAGGTAGAAGGCACTCACTGAGCAACTGAGTAGCACATATTTTGGTACAGTGTTTTTTGGTTTTTTTTATTTCATCCTTGTTCAAATGAAACTATTTGAATAAACAAGGCTTTATCCTTCAAATGCTGCACTTTACACTAAAGATCACAGACAGAATTACAGTCTCTGGATATGTAAATTCCAGTCCTCTCTAACAAAGGAAAAAGCCAGCAAACATCTTGTCAGAGCTAATTATTTGCGTGATTGTGCATGGCATCGGCATTTACAGTAAGTCAGCTCAGCAGTAACTGGGTGACATTCTCTTTGGCCTGAATTACACAAGAGATTAAAATAAATGTAAGATGTCCATAGATTTAGAGTAGCATTTTTTTTTCTGCTAATGAGACTTGAGCAACCTGTCCACCACAAAATTTAGTTGTGAAATTAGCCCTTTTTTTGGATCTATAATATCTGCCAGCACACTTTGAATTTTACATGTTTCTTCATTACTTACTTAGTGGTTTTGACATCAGTGTCTCATCTTCTGGATTACTTCCAGTCACTATTTTCTCAAATATCCTCTTTTCTCACCACGTGGTTGTAACCAAAGTCATGCAGAATTGGTTTTGTGTGATTGATTAGATGACTCCTAAATCTAAGAAATGCTTTCAAGATGACCTAGAAACATAGACATGCATGCTGGACATGTTCATGTTGCATGAACACGTGTAATATTTTCTTTTTCTGCCCTGACTTTTGGGGGGGGAACAGAAATTAACTCAAACAAATCTTCACAGAAAGCAAATAAAGGTCAGTGATAGCGCTGAAGAAAATTTGCAGGTAGCATTCGAACAAATATTCATGAATATTTTAGTTTGCAGTAATCACCTTAAAGTGAAGGATTACTCTACTGCTGCTTTGCAACGACTCTATGTGGCAGAAACCGCTGCTCTATAATATTTATTGACCGTCCCAGTCAATAGATCTGAATAATTATTGATTTGAACAGAAGTCAGTATTTGCATGTTGGTTTTTTTGGAGCATTGAAAACAAAGCAAAGCAAAAAACCCAGAAAACTGCTGATATTTGGAATAATAAACCCAAGTGGTCTTTGCAGAGCACCCAGCTATATCACTACTCATTTCACTAGTAATGAGCATGTTCCAGAGTCAAATAGTCTGTTCCAAACCAAAAGTGCCCTGCCCCTGGAGCTGTGCTATCTACACTGTAAGCTCCCTACAGGCTGGAGAGCATGGCCCTGTGCACTACATTGAGCATGCAGGGAGGTGAGGGTGTGCAGAGCCCTGTACTGGGACATGGGGCTCGGCAGGGGCAGCACAGGGCACCAAAGCCCTCGCTGTGGCGCACAGGGCTATGCGGGACCTGATCCTGGCACCTGGGCCCCAATCTGGCCCAAAGACCAGTTCACTGCCTCTCATGTGGCCCATGGCAACCCATTGTTCGAAGCCATTTGAGAGGTATTCCTTCAGACCCTACCAGGCAGACTCGTTCGCCTTCTACTGTTGTTCTCTGCCTCAAGCTTTCCTCCGTCTGTGTAGCCGGACACTAAGGTGCCTGCTACTGAGAGCGCCAGGAAGACTCTTCAGGTGCCGGTTGCTGAGGCAACCAAAGGGAGCTAATGGCTCACACCTGCCTAGCCAGCTGAAGGAAGGGGTGGGGCCTGGCCCCTATATAAGGCACAGGCAGGAAGCCAGAGGCAGTTTCCCGCCAGCAGCCAAGGCAGAAAGAGCTCCCTGAGCAAGGATGTGAGAACTGCAGGTACTGCTCAAAGCAGGGTTAAGGGGGGCAGCTCTGGGAAGTTTTAGTGACGCGATTACAGCCGGGCGGCGTTAAGTTCAGCTATGGCCTAGGGGCTTGTGTTTGCTTTGGTTGTTTAGACCGGTGGTTTGGGTGAGGCTATAAGGGGATGGAGGAGGCCTCATAGGGGACTCATGGTAGAGTGAGGACCCCGGCCCCAGCAAGGGCACAGAGTTTGGGGTGTGCAGACCCCAGCTCCAGAGAAGAGCCCTGTGAGAGGGCCGCGTCGGAGAGAGAGGAGGCCCGAGAGACGGGGCAGCGTACGGAGGAGGCCGAGCGCTAAAGACGGCGCGAAGAGAGAAAGGGACAGAACGTCCCTTTTACATCTACGAGGGACCTGAGGGTGTGGAGTGGTAGGAGCCACGCATAGCCCTTAAGGCTTGGGTGCATGGGACAACCATAGACGGGAGGACCGTGAGCAAGGGGACTGAAGGTAGCCTCCCTATAAAAATTCATAACATCCAAAACATGGTGGGCATGAATCGGAGGGTGCAAGAAGACAACTTGGCACGGTACAGGAGGCAGCAGGGTAGAGCACGGCGACCTGACATCACTCCCTGTCACAGTCGGAATAGCCAATAAAAGTTATTTCGGTTCATTCACACACTTTTATACATGGTATGATCTATACTTACAGAGCTGTTTGATATGTATTTGAAATGTAGGGCTGATAATTTTGTAGCACTCCCTTAACTCCATGTTTCTCTGAAAATTGACTACATGTGTGAAGCTCCATTCCACTATTCCAGTTAACTGAATAAAAATAATCTCTGGAAGATGTTCAGGAAAGGCTCCGTAAATAGAAATGGACACAGCCATTTTTCATGCCTACAGCAGAGCATTTTGTATCTAGTTTCAGATAAGAAAGTCAAAAGAAAAAAGCAATGATAACCCATTTTAAATTTTACCCACACAATCACTTTACTATGGCAATATGCCTGTTATTTGGGAATGAAACAGGTAAATGTGAAAGAGAGAACAGTAGTGTCACTTTCAGTGAAAATTAATTGCTGTGTACATGTGTGTGCATATACAAAGATATCTTGCTAATATGGCTTGGTTTCAGATACTGAACAATAGAAAATGTGTTGTGAAAATGTTTCTCTTTTACAGTCATATGAACTAGGGCAGTCTATGGTTTTGATTTGCATGGTTAAACAGAACTAAAAGATTAAAATGTATGATAAGTATCTGTTTTAAAGCCCCCTTACCATTGCCCTTGCAAAAGAGTAAGTCATGACTCCTTGGCTCCTTAGCTGGTGTAAAGTGTAAGATCGACATGGGACTCAATGACACTACAGTAGCTGGGGATCTACCCAGAAAAGAATTACTGCTGCGTCGTCTCTACCTCCGTCTCTTTTATGTGTACTACAGATAGAAATACAAACCGGTCCTTTTCTTCCCCTACCTAAGCTGACATGCAGAAAAGGGTAATGTACAGATAAGAGTTCACTAGGCACTGTTTGAACCCAGGGATCTTCTATACTTTAAAAAGGAAAGTGAAGAAATATTATTTAATATTTGTTTAGCTCTTTAGATCAGTGATAGGCTAAGATCCAGAGCACTATCAGCTTCCAACTTTAAAAAAAATGGAGTCAGCTCAGTGAGGAATAAGCTAGTGGAAAGTACAGAAATAAATGAATCTGGAAATAGTTTGGGGGTGGGAGAGGAGAGGTAATGAGATGTGGTGAGAAGGGATTAATTTGACCTGAATGATGTCAAATGTGTTTGTTTAATGGTACTTCTGGGCTTAAAACCTCACCCTATAGCCATGCATTTCCTGCCACTGGATTGCAGAGGCTCTCAACAAATAGTCTCTAATGTTGCCATTCCTATCTTTTATTTCTCTCTTTTTGGCTTGTAAATTTTTTGGACTGAATCCAACTCAGCCACTGAAAAGTTTTTCATTATCTTTTTTTTTTTTAATTTCTTCTCTCCTTTATGTGAATTTTTTTTTTTTTTTTTACCTTCCCTTAACATTGGTGTATGTGTGATAAAGGGAAGTTTCTTTCATTTCTATGTTATTAAGTCTGTATAATGTTGTCCACCCTTCTGGCATCTCAGTTCTTGGTTGAAGTGCGGGTGGGGGGTGATAGCTACCTATCCAAGCTGGAAAGGGGTTCTTGTCCAGTAGGTGTTGTCCAGAGGGGGTCCCTGGCAGGGACTCTGAGTGGATCGGTGGTGTGGCATGGTGCTGGTCCAGATGGAGAGGGCATCCCCCTGGGTCTGTCTTCGTTGCCCCTTTTTTATAGGGGCAGACCTTGTGTGACCCTAGTAACGGGAGGTATACCCAGGCAAGGGTCAGCCCCTGGCGTATTGAGTGTGTGCGCTTCATGCAGGGATGTGCAGTTTCGGGGTCTGTAATGGTGGGGTACACTGGTTGAGTTGCTGGTTCTGCAGGGTCTTCTGTCTTTCGAATGCTGGGTTCTTGTTCTTGTCTCTGTTCCTGGGTGAGGTCGGTGGTTCCTGGATGAATCAAAGGGAGGTGATGGCCCAGTCATTACAGGCCATTCAGTAGAGGCTGGCTACTATTGTATTTCAATCATTCCCAATTATTCTCATTCATCCAGGAACCAATTTACATGGGAGGTGTACATGACTCATAGAGTTGCAACATGGGATGCCCGGGCAGAGGACACAAGATGGAAACTTGACATGTCTTTGGGTCACTTACAAACACAGGCCTAAACTATACAATATCCCTATGAAACAATAAAAAATCAATAGGAAAATGATGATAATACACTATACAACAGTAAGAATCACTACAAACCTAATAATAATACAATATAAAACAGTGAGCAAAACCAAAAACTTCAAAATAAAAATGGTAAAGCTTATCCTAAGTCTGAGCTCACTTATACTTATCTATAGGCAATAGAGATGGAGAGAAAAAGTCAGAAATGGTTGGGGAAGGGGAGGGAATGCATTTTAAAATAAATTTAAAAAAAAAAAAAAGAAACTGGGGATTTTGCTACAAATTCACCTATTTATGCCTTGAAGGAAAGGAATGGGAAAGGAAGCAGGAGCAAAAGCAAATGGCAGAAGTTTGGGATTGTCATTGGTGGAAAAGGTAACCTAAAATGTGGTGAGAAGACTAGTTTGACACACTTTTCTCTACCTGGGTTTCCCTGAAATACCTCTGCAAAAGATATAGGCAATCAACTGGAAAACAGTTTTCCTCTAGATCTGTAAATCAATCTAGCTACCTATTACAGGCACACACAGGGTCCTCTATCACAGGGTGATCATTCTCACAACCCCTGTGAGATTAAAAAGGGGTTAGTATTTCTATAAGTTGGAGAACTGATGCACAAAGCCACTTAAGTATTTAGGTACCTAAAGCCAACTGGAGTTAGGATCCTAAATACCCTTTTTTTTTTTTTTTTAAATAACTGGCCCAAAGTGACAAAGGACCAGAGGCAAAAAAGGAATTAGGCAGGATTTTGGCACTTAAGTCTAAAATGGACATCTTAACAACCCCTGCTCAGCTGTTGGAGGACAGCACAACTCTGTAGACAGCACAGCTAATGACCTTAGAGCTCCCTAGATGTCTGGAAGTCCTATTTCTGGGATTGTCTAGAAGTGTCTCAATGGTTTGGCACGTATGTCATGATTAAGCTCCATCAGGATCAAGAAAAGGCGTTGCTCCCCCTCAGTTCCCTGATGGTCTTGATGCAGTTCTTGCAGGACACCTAATGCATACCACTGGGAAGATGCCCCCCACAAAATGGCCACCACTTTCCTTTATGCATCAGGAGACAGAGGAGGATTGGATCAGTCAGTTGTACCATTTCTGTAATAAACTACTAGTTAGCCGATTTGCCCAGAAAGTGGGTTTCATCTAGTGGGTTTAATTCTCTCTTCTGCTTGAGGGGGTTCAAAGCCACATCTTCACCTCTCCAGTCCATGCCCCAACCACCAGGGGCCTTTTCTGCCCTTCAGGTTGAAAATGTGTAATTGTACAAAACTAATTCAAGATGCTGGAGGCTAGAGGAGAGCGTGCACAAGTGATCATGCCTCTGTAGCCCGGTTACTAAGGGAAGGCTGGCAGGAGAGTTCTCCCTATTAGGCCTGATAAGTTTACATGTGGACATGATGCAAGTTCAAGATATCCCAAGCTCAAACTTCAACCCTTGGGACCATCCTTCCTCTCAGCTCATAAAGGTTCTCTACAGACTGCAGTTGAGTTCAGTTCAGCCTCTGAAACCTGATTGATTTGATTCAGTGTTAGATGCTGTTACACTTGGCAGGACTAAGTTAGACTCTCAGATTTGTTCTGTTAATAAATCTCAGTGGTTTTTGTGATATGCTGGTGGAGTCCTATGCAGCAGCTGTGACTACGAAATCACTATCAGGAACACTGACTGAAAGCACCAGTCCAATATGGAGAGCTTGCATCTGTAAAATTTAGTAATGTCATACAATATTCATATTTTAAGTATTCCTGATAACATAAATGGAACATAGCAAACTGATGATCTTTCCAGTTAGTGAGCTCGCTTCCTGATTTTCATCTTTCCATATATATTGTTAAGCTTTTCTGCACTTTACTCAAATCATCTGTAACTACTCATACTGGTTTCTTTTTTCCAATATGGGCAAGACTCTCCCATTCACAAGGCAGAAACGCCTGCGCTGGTCTTCAAACTGTGATAACACCTCTGAAATGAGACACCAGTGTATCTTGGTAACACAGTTGTAGCTCACACTGTGAAGACCTGATCCGCTCTCTTCACTGCATTGGCATGACAGTTTGGGAAGCACAGAGCCTAGCATGGCAAGCCTACTAATCTTAGCATGGTAAGAAAGCTTTTGCTCTTGCTCCAAGCAGCTGGGAGTGAGAACAATGGAGCGTGCATACTGTATTCAGAGAGAGGAAGTACCATTCCCTGTGCTAGAAATCCTTTGAAGTACTGAATAGACTAACACCAAGGAAATGAGGAGGTGATAAGGAAGTCCATGGTCCCAAAAGGATAAAAAGTTAGGATCCAGTGAAAATGATCCAGCTCTGATTTTTCTCTAACATGCTATTGTCGCCATAAAAGATCCCTAGAGCACAATAATGGTAAAGGCAGCTGGGCCTTATTCCAGCAGAAAAGAGGAGAAAATGATTTCCCTGCTTAAGGGAAATGCATCAGAGACAAGATTTCAAAAGGGAGATATACTGTGTATTGGATAAGTCAAGCTAATCAGGAAAGCGACTGGGCTTCAGAAGAGGTAGGCGGGTTAGGTGCTACAGGATATTAATTTGCGAGCTGCAGGATAAAGCCTTGTGCCCACAAAGAAAGAAAATTGCACATGTGATTGAATCACCAGAGCAGGAGAAACAGTTTGGATCCAAAGTCTGAAAGAGTAAATGAACAATAGCAGAAAGCTGTAAAAGGTACCCTGGGGCAGCAGGAGAAAGCAAACCTGCCAAAAGGGGCTCAAATGGCACAGGTGGGGTGTAAATCCTGCCCCATCCTCAGCTGGGTAATGATTATGTGATCTCAGTAGAAGAATGCCTGTTGGTTTTATTTTAAAAGGAAAAGAAATGTGCAAGAAAGATTGTCCTTTGGATCTGTCATGGTTTTGTTTGTTGGTTTGTTGAGCGTTGATCCCTTGCGTAGAGAGGAGAGAAAGCGAGTGACAAAATTGTAATCTGAAACGGGGCGGGTGGTCGCGAGAGTCGCAGCAGGGCAGAATACCTGCCTGCCCACGTATGTAGCAAAAGCACTAAATAAGGCACCATAATGGCCTGTGCACTACAGGCTCTCTCCAAGTCATGCAGAGATGCATCAATTGAACCATTAGAAGGAGACTTGTACTACTCCTCCCTCCTGGCCCCGATGTCTTTTTTTATTTATTTTATTTATTTATTTATTTTTGTAGATGGCCAGGGAACTTTGTTTCCCGAGATGTATGTGTGATACTATAACAACCCATTGGATATGTGCTGCAAAGCAGTGGACCCTGTCTCCATGCTTTTAGGTATCCAGATATGTCTCTTCCTGTGAGTCTTGGAACAGCTCACCTATTAGTGAATATTCTTGTTAAGACTGAAAGATTTTATTGAATCCTAAAAGAATAGGACTGGAGGGGCCCTCACAAGCTCATCTAATCCAACACTTGCTGAAGGCAAGAACACTGCTGTCTAAACCATAGCAGACAAATGTTTCTTCTAACATGTATGCACAAACTTTCAGCAACAAGAGATCCTACAATCTCCCTAGGTAATCTGTTCCAGTACTTGGCCACTCTCACAGTCAGCATTATTTGTGTTTAACAACCACATTTATTTAAACCTCATTTCACTCAGCGGTGAGATCTTGCTGTTAACTTCAGCTGCTTAGTCTGTTCTGCCCCCTCCAAGCCAGAAGGCAGCCTCCCAGAATGGAGGATGACCATACCTTACACCTCACTGCAGTGCACAAACATCCCACCCTTCCTAGGTGACCAGTTCAGAGCCAGGAAAGAGATGCACATTGCAGCACTCAGCCGTCGCCCTCTAACCTGTCTGTACAGGCTCTCTGCATCTCGTCTGTCTGCTGGGGTATTTCCCACTATGCTTTGGACCTTGCAGACTGATTCAAGGTCAGGCAGGGGCTGCTTGTAACAGTACATTGGACTCTTTAGGGTGAGTTACTGACTTTGTCATAATCTTCTTTAAGCAGCAAGGCATTCTGAGTCATTCCGATGGACTGATTACAGTGCTGAGATTGGCAATAATTTATGTTGTGAAAGCAGACAAGAATTTGAGAGTTCCTTTGTCCCCCATAATAAAACAGGGAAGAAGGTTGTGGCTCTGTCTACAAAGAGAAACAGAGACTGACATCGCGTAGTAGTGGCTGGTGGACCTTTCTAGGATGGACTCTGGGCAACAATCCTTTAGTGGTGAGGGTGTGGGAGCAGAAGGAAACTCAAGCAGGGGAGTTCATTATTCAGGGGCATTCTTTGAAGAGGTTTCTGGGCAAAGAAAAGAATTCAGGTGTTTGAAATGCAGCTGAGGGAAATCCTAGTACCTTATTACAGAGGCTCAGAGTTAATGTTTCTAGAAAAGGAAGTATTTATTATAGTAGTTCCTGCCACAGCTGGCAACAGCTGGTCAATTAACTCTGCATGGAGAACCTGGGACTAGAGAGTAAAATACCTATCCAGGTACCGTTTTGTCCAGGTTTTTTCATTTAACTATCTTTCACTCTTTGGCTCTAACTATGGGCATGAATCAGAGCTTAAAAAACAAATGGGAAGAAGAATCAGATGAAGAGACCCTTTGTCCTATCAGCCTATTGCAGCCAGACTGACCATTAGCTTATTTATATAGTTGATACCCCAGACATGCTTTTATTATCCAGGCACATACTGATAACTGCTAAGATTTGTTTATATTATAATAGCCCCTAGAAGCCAACAAAGACTGGGACCCCATTCAGCTAGGAACCATATGAACAGTTAGTAGCCATCCCTTCCCCAAAGAACGTACAGGTCTGGAAGTGTGGTCTCATTGCCACCAGGTATTGTGGAAGCTGACACAATTTGGCCAGATTCAAAAAGGTATTGGACAAATTCTTGGAGGAAAGGGGAATCGGTAACTATTAAGCATGGGAGTTTGGGTTACAGCCTTTGAATTAGAACTTCAATGCTAGAGTCTGCAAGTGAGAGAGCAACACTGGAAAATAAAAAAGACCCTGGTCACATCCAGTTCACCTCTCCCTTTCCACATCCACCCTCTCCCCTGTGTGACAAAGGTTACTGGGCAAAATGGCAATTATGTTCTTCTTTTCTTAATCTAAATGAGCCACCTTTCACCCAAAATGGATATTTAGCTATCAACCAAAACCATGATATAAGGCAGGAAATGCACACAACTACTTGACGCCCAGCTGAAGACAGTAGGGGTGCATCCCCACAAGCACGTACTTGCAGTTTGCAGTGCTCAGATCCATTTGAGGCACCACAAACCACGTGCAGTATATGTGAACCCATTTGCCATATTGCTAATTTGCAGCATAGCAGGGGGGGTTTGACACCAAGAAATTCTGGTGTCAAAAAATACCACTGCTAAAAAAAGTGCAATTCACATGGCAGCAGCATGTGCCACTGGAAGAGGAACCAGAGCCATGCCCTGGCTGCCAGCCAGGTTCTGAGTGTCTGACTTGGCGCCACAGCTGCCCTGGGATAACCCCAAGTAAGGCCAATGAGGTAGCACAAATTCTGGTCCCACCTTGCCTTACCCCACCCAGGTCACTGCCACATACCAGAGTACTCATGCAGAGGCATGCCCAGGGACAAATAGCAATAGTGCTGATTTGTGCCGCTGCAATTTGTCCTGCAGGAAACATGCACCCCCTGCATGTGCATGCTCATGGGACACACTCTGGGAGTTTAGCCTAGGGAAGGACTGGAGCCTTCTAATCTCACATTCCTGTTTTGCATGGTGGGAGGAGAAAAAGAAAGTGTATTGGAACAGAATAGACTATTGTGCAGGGCTTGGGGAGAGAGAGATTTAAAGAATGAGTATGGATGCTGGAATGTACAACAAATTCATCTTAATAAAGCGAGATCTGGCTGGAACCAACACTGGTCTTACGCATAGTTCATGGTACAATGATAATGGCAGCATAGGATGATTCATATTACTTGTAGTCTCAAAAAGAAAAATAGATGCTGATGATTAACTCTCTAAGTACTCTTCCAGTGCCTTGTCTGCACTGAGGCATCCTTTTTAAATAGTGTACCGTTTAAGGTTTGCTTCCACTTGTGTGAAACCCGAAGAAAGTGGCTGGGAGAATTGGGTTAAGTCAGATCTCATTAATTTATACATGTAACCAAAGATAGTCTGCAGTTACATATTTTTGTTGGGGCGATGGGGCCACTTTGAGATCGGAGGAAACAAAGTCTGTATTCTGTAGTACCCATGTCCAACTGTTTGACATTAAACACAAGGAATTTTATTTTCCATCTCACTGTAAAGTCTTAACATGTCCTATTTATAGGAATTCCAGCTCTCCCAATTCCATTAATGTAACCCTAAATTATATTAAGCCACCAAAGAGAAAACTATTCATTTTAAGAGCTCGATTCACAAAGAGGCTATTTGATATTTAGGTTAGATTATATTTTGTTTTGCTTGCCTTCACTGTAAAGACGAGTAATGTCTGGCCCAGCGTATAAAGGGTTAATTCTTCGGCATACTAGAAAAGGCGGAAGCTGCAGGGAGAAGTGGAAGAAAGGAGACTGAGAGGAAGTATTGTTCCTGTTGGACTGGTTGAAGTAAGAGAAAGCTGCTCATGCTTTTCTGTGGCTGAATTGAGTTCTACTCAAAAAGCAGGATCTGGTTTTGTTTCCTTTATCTCCAAGCGTGAGAATATCCCCTTGACCATCCCACTAAAGTGTGAAAGGAGTTACCTTTTCCCTCTTAACCACACACATTTACACTATTTTGGTTTGACGCAATATTTCACTTTTTTCCATCTGAAGTTCAACTAAACAAAGGTTGTTTCACCCAAGACACAGGGGAAAATGGCCTATTTTCCCCATGTTCTTTTAACATTTAAATTATTTCAGAAAAATGTATTAATATTGTCTGAATTTCAAAATAAAATTATTCACTCTTACACAATTGGGATGTTTAGATTGCAAGCCAAAATCTACAATATTCACACGTTACGTGTATTCGGTTTCCAAATACGCATCTGCAACGAGCACCTTCAACCTCTAGTTAGTTTTGCCTTTCACGGTTACAAATTACCCTCACCTCAAAATCTATAGTTTTAAATAAATGTCCTAAACCTATGGGGGAGGAGGGAGTGAGGGCTCTGTTTTGAGGTTATCATATTCATTGCAGTTCATTTTTTATTATACCACCCATTTTCCATGGGAATATACTTTGTACCCTGCATTGAAAGCCAGTTTGAGCTAGAATATCCATTGGTGGAAAAGAAGGTTCATGTCCATAACCTGTATCTATAAGCAAGAGTGGTTCTATATGCAAGAACCACATCATCTCCATGGAAAAAAAAAGATACAACTGGGGTAAAGTAAGCAAGAAGGACTCTGCCTTTCTCCAGCAACGCGGACCAAGATCCACAGCCTTTCAGGTGAGGTGGGGATTCTGAGCAAGGAAAACTGCTTGCAGGGATGTGCTGCTGTGTTTAGATCTGTAACTTTTCTGTATTTGTCTAAGAGAGAAGTGTTTGCATCTGCCAAGTTCTTTTACAAAGTTGTATTCTTTATTTTACCCTGACGTGATCACTAAAGCATTAAACTCTACATCTGAGTGCCCAGGGGAGTGGTACATGCATAAGTAACTGCAGATGTGATTTGGGAAGGTCAGGATTAGTCCTGTGTCCTAGGGCAAATTGTATTGTGGTGTCTCCATATCCCAAGGAAGAGCTGCCAGCCAGGGAGCATGTCCAAGATGCCAAAACTAGAGACAGTGTCTGGACACTGTCCAGAGCCAGCTGGCTTGAAAGCCAATGAGAATCAAAGGCTATGTTCAATACAGTCAAGATGGGGACTCGCCAGAGATATAATTAGGCATCGTTGATGTTAGTCCTAATACAGAAATGGGATTTGTAAAGGAGGAGGAGTTATCTGGCGTGTATACAATAAGAACCGGCCAGAACAGAACACAGTTTCAGGCTCAAGGGTGGAAGTTGTAAGAATTTTCTTTTCACTTTGCCGTGCCTCTGTACTACCTGGCCTCAGCAAAAAAAAAGAAAAAAACAAAAGTGCTGAGAGGAGGCTATTCTTGAAACATTTCCAGTCGAGATCAAAGAAAAAAAATTCTGACAAGCCTTCTCTTGTTACATTTCCAGCCCGACGTCTAGATCCAAATAGGCTTTAAAACTTAGCGTTTCTGAATTGCAAACTCTGGGCGATACCCCAGATGCAACCATGTTTTCTACCAAATCAGTGTATGGCCTTCCGAGTCTTCCCGGCATTTCAGGTGGGCTTGTCCTGCGGCGATAATCTGCCGTTCTCTGGGAATGCGCAGAACGTAACTGATCTGGAACTCGCTCTCCCCATTACGGCGCACGGCTGTATCTGAAGGCAGCTGTTGCATGGAAATACTCAGTTTGTATTTTCTCCCACTAATATTTGAGTGAGATCAACATTATTGAAGCTAATTAGAATTCAATGAGAACTGATTGTTCATTAGAGAGGGAAAAATATGTTTCTTGGAGCCTTTGGTTTGGTAGAACTATTTCACATAATTAAGCAATTCCACATCTTGGCATTTTATCCCTCTTGTTATCATTGCACTTTGTTAATAAGTTTTTAATTGCAAATCATCTCTCTGACACAAATTACACTCTGTTTACTGATCAGCAAAAATGCTGTGATAACCAGTTTAGATGATGAACCTTTTGGAAGAAACTAGCCAAGCTGTGTCTTTTTACATAGCTTGGCATTAGATTCTCTTCAGCTCACTTAAAGCATAATTACACGGTTTAAGTATCCTAGCTTATCGTGGCGTGTACTACCTGTACAAATACTTGGGAGCTGACAGAGGGGTATCAGTAGCTGATAAATACCTATTTAGCAACAGAGGGGAAAATATGTTTAAAGAAATGTGAGGGATCGGTTGGTGTACACCTTTAGAATTCAGTTAGCTATTCCAAACTCTTTGTCTCTATTTCATACGGTATTAAGGCTGACATTGAGGCAAACATGTTCATTAATAGAATTATTTTAATGATTCTAATGTACATAGTTACAAACTCAGCTGCACCTTTATTAAATTCGAAGAAGTACCTGTAAGTAGTTTTTAAATAGGGCTTAAATAGTTTTATCTTTGGTTTTAACTACTTAATAAATTATTCAGGATCACTAAAGAAACCTCTAGGAAATCTCTGTCTCCTAATAAGTGGCAGACACAAGAAGGTAAAAGAAATGTATTTCCTACTTTCCTAAAAATCTGTATTTACCACCTCCAGATTGAATTACAGACTCTGGTATATAGTTTTATAACTTCTAGTTTGTAGTAGTAGTCTATGGATAATAGTTACTTTATGCAGCAGCAGCAATCTTTTAATATTATTATGATTTTTAGTAAAGTGTTTAATAGGTGTTTTAAGTGTGTGCTATAGGCAAAGCTCCTGGAGATTTAACTAAACTGTTCTTAAGAATACAAATGCAAACACCCAACAGGAGCATCTTATCAAGGAGCACAACAACTCATTGTAAAGTAATTTGTCTTGATTGGATCTCCATGAAGGTAACGGTGCCTTGCAACCTGGCTTTCCAGCGCTATGCAAAGTGGAGACAAGAGCTTCCTTTTTTGTCTTTCCCTTTAACCTACTCACTTTCTAACCAAACACTTCAATTTAAAACATGCCGAACAAATTCTGGGAATGGTTCTTATTAAATACTGGTTTCTTTACATAAATAGGTTAAATTATTTTTGCACCTTTTACACACTGGGGAATTGTATAAATCTTTAGATTTTTTTTCTTAAAAGTTTGGAAATGATGCGAGACCTTTGGGCATCTGTATTTGCAATAACTTTGTGTTAAAATGCCAATTTATACAAATACTGTAGTAAGATGCTTTAAGAGAAATTCAGAAAGGAGTTGTAATATTTTCACTGATTTATTAAAGTAAAATGCTGTTTTAAATACAAAATGTTTATTTTAATTGGGGACAGTTAGTTAGCCATGTTAGTCTAAAGTCAGGCAAAAGGCAAGCTTGACTGACACCTTGTAGACTAAAATCAGAGATTCATAAAATATATAAGGACCATACTTAGTTTAAAATCTCCTTTTCTCTCAATAAACCACCATCAAGAATCAGGCTTCGTTTAGTGCTTAGGTTTTGTAACCGGATCACTTGAGTTTGACATGGAATTGATTTAATATGCATATGCAGCTCTGATTTACTTAGTCTAAAAGGGTGCCTTCTATATTACTTGGGAAATCAGATAGATATATGACAGTGCTTGAACAATTTTATGAAATGGACAAGATGGCTAAGAACAGACATTCAAAAAGCCTGAGCCTGAATTGATTTAATATTTGCAGGTCAATCTAATTTGCATAGATTGAACTGATTTGCAAGTGAATAGACATTCACTTTTGATTTGGGAAATGCAGGTACCTGCCTGCAGTGGCTCAGGCTAGAAGCCAGGGGTGGGGGTGGTGCTAGAGCAAGCCCTTGGCTGCAGGAAAGCTGTGCTGAGTGGGGTCCATGGCCAGGCCCCCACTCAGTCTGTGTGTGACTGGGGAGGGATTTAAACTCCAAACCTGGCCTGCAGGGACCTCAGTCAGGGTGTGCCTGGAGGAGGAAAAGGGAAATGTCTGGCAAGGGCTGCTTCCCACCCCTGCCCTAGCTTCTCGAGCAGCAGGGTGTATGGCTAGCCCACTCTGTCCCCTATCCTACCAGTAGGACCCAAGCTGGGATCTGCCTAGCTGGGCTGGAGCAGCCGGTATCAAGCTGCAATGAAAATGGTAGGGCCATTTTATACATGCATATATGTGTTTGCATACATACAGTGTGTGTGGAGATATATATATATACCTATCTATCTATCTAATATATAATTTGTTTTAGTGCCAAGTGACATTTTAATAAAAGTAAGCATACTTGAACTTATTTGAAACAGAACTTCCAGCTTGTGTTTAAAACCTAATAAAACTAAAGTGCAAACTGCAGAAAAAGGACTGGATATAATAGTTCAAACTCTAAATCTTTGTTCTGAGATTTCCCCTTGCAAGAAAAAGACTTGTTACCTATTGCACAACAGAGTACATATTCATAATCCTACCTCATAGTAGATGCTACTACGGCTATCCATGAATGTGCTGAGCCAGTGAAAATGTTGTAACAGTGAATATTTGGATTCAGGCAAACCCTAAAAGAGGTGTTCCTTGCATGTCCAGTTGAACTAGGTAGGAGAGACAGCATAAAGTTCTTGAATGAAGGAAGCAGCGCACACTGCTCACACTTGTCAACTCCAAAGGCACTCTGGTCTCAACAGTCTCATGTCTTTCAAGCCAGCAAACAGCAATGAGACAAAGAACAAAGATGCCACTGTACAACATGAAGAGGAAACAACCTTCTTTCTACAGAGCACTGACTTGGAAGCATAATGACATCACCACAGCTTCAGCATTGATGGTGAAACGGCTAAGTTTGCCAAAGCACTTCCCGGGAATTAAATTGACATTGTCCTCATAATGATTTGAATGGGATATTGAAATACTGTTGTAACTTAAGATAGCAAAAGCTATTCCTGTTAAACACCTAAAGATTGTCTGTTGCCAAAGAAGACGCGCACACAATAATCCTTGCAAACAGATTCAAATAGGATATTTAAATGAGTTTTTAAGATTCTTAGTTTCATAGTGCCTAGGGTCAGAAGGGGCCTAGAGCAGGCCATCTAGTCTGACCCCCCCGCCAAAGGCAGGAACGAGTGCCAGGGTCACAGGACCTCAGCCAAGTACCTATCTAATCTACTCTTAAAAATGCCCAAGGTAGGAGCAAGAACAACTTCCCTAGGA
>JAGPOW010003447.1:23542212-23808085 GCA_030014935.1 Caiman crocodilus
TTGAAGATGCCCAAGGTAGGAGCAAGAACCACTTCCCTAGGAAGCCGGTTCCACATCCTAGCCACCCTAACTGTGAAGTAGTGTTTCCTAATGTCCAACGTTATCTCTGGCCAAGGGAAACCTGATACTAAAAGTTTGCCCAGGGCCACCAGGAGTCTAGGTACAGCACTGGTTTCTAGATACAGCACTTCAGCACCTGGCTGAAGTAGCCCCATGTGTGCCTGCGAGGTCTATGTGAGTGTGCTGGATTGCTCCAGACTTGAGTGGGTCCTGTGTGAGTATGTGGGATCACTCCAGAACTGAATATATGTTGTATGAGAGCAAATGAATGTGTGTGTGGCATGTCCACAGATCCACAGGCTTGCTTGAGGCTGCCCCTCTACTGAGGACAAGAGCCCATTAGGTTGGTTTCTCTATGGTGAGGAGAAGAGGAGATTCTCTGTGGCGAGGAGAGGAGCTCCTGTGCGTAGTCCTGCTGAAACTAGTGATCTGCCGGCTTGGTAACTTGATCACATATTGATTGCTGTGATTCTTGTCTGGGCCAAGCTTGCATTGATTGTTGTTACCCACTTTAGACTGAACTAGTTATCTATCATTATTGTTACTTACCTCTCTGCTGGTATTAATAAATTCCTGTTTCCTCTTTAATCCTATTGTCATCTTCTATCCCAGGTAAAAACTAGGGTGGGTATACAAGCCAGTATTGCTAGCCAGTTCTGCTGGTCACCCTGGCTAACTTCTGACTTTTGCCACTCCGTTCTGACTCTTTGCCAAGCCCGGTGAAGGTGAGGTTCAGGCTCCCCTATGAAACTTGGGCTCAAAAGGATCTCCAGGAGAAGATAAATGTCTTTGGAAAGCAATTGAACTTTTAACAATAGTCAGACAAGAGGTACACAAGGAAGGACTTTACTAAACTATTGTTTGAATTAAAATATCCTTTTGTCTGGATAAACAAACACCAAGGATTAGGCTTGGTTTAGTGCTTAAGCTGGGGAACTTGCCTCACTTGAGTCTGACATGGAATTTATTTAATACTCACCCGTATATGCTGAGATAATACATTTGTGACACGGTGCAAGCATCTTCAAACGCCACCTTTTAGGAAAAGAAGAAACTACTAGTGATTTTCTGTCCTAGTCTAAGCAATGTGAATTTTGCCCAACTCAACAATAAATGTTGACTTCTGCTACTCAACCCCCTCTCGGTTTTCTCTTGCCTAGAACAAATGAGCCCAGTTCCCTCAGCTGCTTCTCAGAAATCGTGCGCCCCGGCCCCCAAACTATTTTTGTTGCTTTCTGCTGGACTCTCTCCAATTTGTCGACATCCTTTCTGTAGTGAGGGGACCAAAAATTAATACAATACTCCAGATGTGGCCTCATCTCTGCTTTCTGATCTACTGGACTCTACCCATTAAGCCAAGACAGCAGCTCAACAAGGTCAGTCATTTGACATTCACAAGAACTGGTCTTTCACCCTAACCAGGACCGATGGGACAACATTCTTCATTTCAAACTATAAGAGTGAAAATTAGCAGATCTGCACTTGATGTGAACCTTCGAGAGGCCGAGAAGAAATGCTTCTTATGAATCCTTTATGCAGTGGCACAAAATTCACAGGCCAATTCAGTAAGTTATGCAGGGTATTTATTAAATAGGCCACAACTAATACAATCTCTCCTAAAGCCAAATTAAGCTAGAAGAATAAGCACATATAAGTACCATTTATTTAAGCATACACCAAGCTATTAGGACAGGAGAACATGCACAAGTGCTAGGAAATATAGATGTTGTCTCTCCAGCAAGACAGTAGTTGGGTGCTATTTTCACCCACCCTCAAACTCTGTCAGTTGAGTTCCACGGAAAGTTATGCAATATTAACTTCTGTCTTTAATATTATACTTCATTCCTTTTCGATTCATTACAAGCCTGAATTCCCCAGGCAAGGGTGAAAACACCCCTCTAGGAAATGTAGCTAGTGAGAGTTGGCTGGGTGTAACTTAATTCAGTCTATTAAATTTAAATAGAAGGGGTGAGAAAACAAATACAGGTATATTCTCATCTCAGTGCCAAAGAACTAATAGCTATCTATCTCTAAGATGGCCTTGTTTCCCACTCAGAAAGCAGGAACAAAAAAAAAAGAGAACAATTACAACAGGCTGGAAGATTTCTAAAGACAATCAACTTCACAAATTTTGCTTCAGTAGGCCTGGAAGATCAACTTTTAGAAAGAAAGAGGGAAATGTTTGGATGCAGTTGAGTCCAGGTAACTCATTAGGCCTGAACTGAAACACCTGTTTGAGTTACTTTGCCCCAGCTGAAATGTTTAAGAGGCATGCACCCTTAAAGTTGTGATCCTACATCCAACAGGTATACTGGTTTTACTTCAGAGACTCTTACTCAAGGATTTACGCATATTTTTACAGAAATGATGCTATTCCAGTTTATTGATGACGTGCACATTGGCTCTCAAGAATTCTATACAATAGACATGCTCCTGTTTAGCAAACAGCACAATGGTCTCAGGGTCCAGGAAAAGTAGCCCAGTTCACTGGTCAGAAGTCAAAGGCCAGAGGCTGGAGCCAGGAAGACAGCTGGACACAGTGTTAGGGCTTAACAGGGTCACTAAGGATGCGGAGGAAATATAGTGAACAGCCTGTTGCTGCTTCTCTGTGGATGTATCTACAAGAGACGTTTACTGAGAAGTTGACTCATTAGCTCTGCAGTAAAGCGTCACCATCCACGCGAGCAGTGCTGTTAGACTGGAGTAAACTAACCAACTCTTCTGTAGCCTAGTTCTGCCCAATTCGGGTGGTATTCTGTGGGGGAGTTAATTACTCTGCATGTGTATGTAGACAGTGGCTGGGGCTGGCTGGTGCATGAGGATGCTACAGTACGGGACTGCCTGCCAGCTAGCCCCACACTGTAGCACCCTTGTACCCCAGTCAGCCCCTCCACAGCATGTTGAGCCATGCAAGAGCATCCCCGGGCTGGCAGGCTAACCCCGCTGCTCTGGTTCAATGTGCTATGGTCCCAGGTGCACATGTAAACACTGTACCCGGGAGTAATAAATTCTGGCACAAACTGCACTGGAGTTTGTGTCGAATTTAATTTCATGTGTAGACACACCCTGTGAGAACTTCAAATGGCTGAGCTGATTCCTGTATGGCATATATCAAAGCAACAAGGATGTAATCACCAAAGCCAGAGGCAGGTGAAGGTGAGTTATCCCATACAGTTGCTTCAGTAAACTTAACTGAAATGTACTTTACAAATCTGTCAGGCAATATCAGCACTCAAAGGGAGAACTTTCCATTTTAATAATGGAAATGTTAAAAACTATACTCAATTCTGCCTAATTCCAAAAAGCAGTAACTCTCAATATTTTGGTTGACATCTTGGCCCCTGCGGCTGTTTTATGCCAGTTTGCCAGCGGAAAGTAGCCATGCTGCTGGGTTAATCAACTACCTAAAAACTCCTAGATTTAAAAAAAAAAAAAAAAAAAAAAATCCTCAGATGATATTTGAATCATGATACTGTGATCCCAAAGAAAAATTCGTGCTACTGGCTTTGCCTTTCAACCACATTATATCTTGCAGTAGTTAACTGCAAATCACAGGTTAGCTTATTAAAAATAAAATCTGTGATTTAAAAAAAAAAAAAAAAAAAAAGCAATAGTAGCTCAAAACAACCTCAGATGTGCCTTATTGTCTGGATCGGCAACTATAAAAACAAATTATGTGACTGTAAAACTGTAATTTCCTAATGCACACTAAAACTTGCTTGTAAAAATGTTACAAGCAACAGTTAACCTATGGGTTATCCTATAAGGCAATTCTAAACCTCTGAAATAAAAAAACTCATTTAGTTAAATCCGTTTTACTTATACTTGTGCTTGCTAAAGCTTAATTATCATGTTATTTTTTATGCAAAGTGGAGTTTCGAGTTGGAAAAAAAATCCTTATATCTTTCTGAAAGGATGTGGGAAAATGTTTCATTGATTTCATGGACATTAGGGCTGGAAGGGACCTTGAAAGATCATCAAGTCCAGCACCCTGCACAAAGGGCAGGAAGTCAGCTGGAGTCATAAGATCCCGACAAGATGAGCATCCAATTTACTCTTGAAGGTGTTCGTTGTAGGTGCTTGAACCACCTCCAATGGCAGGCTATTCCAGATCTTGGGGGCTCGGACAGTAAAGAAATTCTTCCTTATGTCCAGCCTGAAATGGTCTTGCAGGAGTTTATAACCATTCGACCTCATCATCCCTTGGGGTGCTCTGGTGAACAGTCACTCCCCCAGATCCTGATAAACTTATAGGTGGCCACCAGATCACCCCTGAGCCGGCACTTTTCCAGGCTAAAGAGTCCCATGGCTCTCAGCCTGTTGTCATAAGGTCTGCTTTCCTGACCTCTGAGCAGGCTCTTCTCTGCACTCCCTCAAACTTCTTCACATCCTTTTTGAATTGTGGGGCCCAAAACTGGATGCAGTACTCTAGCTGCAGCCTCACCAAGGCCAAGTACAAGGGGAGAATGACATCCCGGGATTTGCTTGAGAAGCACCTATGGATGCAAGCCAGCATTTTGGTCACTTTACTAGCCACAGCATTGCATTGAGGCTCATGTTCATTTTGTGGTCAATGATGACCCCCAAGTCTCTTTCTCTCATAGTGCTAGCCAGTGTAGCACTGCCGAGCCTATAAGGATGCTGCAGGTTTTTCCTCCCAAGGTGGAGAGTCTTGCATTTTTCAGTGTTAAGCACCTCAGGTTCTCGTCCACCCATTTGCCGAGCCTGTCTTCAGGTGTGGATGCTTTGCCCCAAAGTTTGGTGTAATCGGCGAACTTGGCCAATCCACTTCTGACTCCAATGTCCACTTCATTAATGGAGACATTGAACAATATGGGTCCAAGGACAGAGCCCTGGGGACCCCACTGGTCACAGGGCACCATGAGGATTGACTTCCATCAACCACCACCCTCTGGGACTGACCACAGAGCCAATTTCCTAGCCAGCGGATCGTGGTGGACCCAAGGCCACAATTGTCCAGGTTTGCCAAGAGATGATCATGGGATACCAGATCGAAGGCTTTTTTGATGTCAAGGTATATGATATCAATCTCTTCACACTTGTCTAGGTGATAGGTCACCTGGTCGTAGAAGGAAATGAGATTGTTGCAGGTAGGTCTTGCTTGACCAAATCCATGCTGGCTATCCCTCGGGATGTTGGCGTCGACCAGTCCATTTAGGATGGCCTCTTTAATAAGCTTTTCTAAGATCTTCCCTGGGATAGAAGTCAGGATGATGGGCCTATCATTTGCTGGATCCACTTTCCTCCCTTTCTTGAAGATAGGCACCACACTGGCCTTCTTCCAGTCTTCAGGCACCAGAGTGCCAGGAGTTCTCGAAGATCCGTGCTGGGGGCTGCGTTATGATGCTAGCCAGCTCCTTGAGTACCCTGGGGTGTATATTGTCAGGGCTGGCTGGCTTGGTGTCCAACCTCTCAAGGTGTTCCTTTACGAAGTCATCATTGATGGAGGACAAGGGATTTCCCTCACCCGAACCTCCCTGTCCCATAGAGTTGTTCTCTTTTTTATTCAAGTCAACCCTCAAAATTAATTGCGTATCTTTTGAATGTGGACCTGTGCTCTAAGATTTCAATTAGTAATTTAAAGGTACATAGGAGTAGATCTAGAGTGGTACAAATTTTATGTATAAAATGACTGTCTATCTACTTTAATTGAACTCTATGGACTTTTGTCTCGAACACTGATTTTTCCTTCAGTCCATTCTCATAGGAAAAGCCTATACCTGTATACAAGTCTGCTTCATCCTAAATGTCAACAAGTTCAGAAACCACCTTAGGGCAGTAGGAAGTGCTCACATTTCAATAGTGTTCTAGAAGAACTCTGAGTAATTAGATCAAATTACTTTGGTGGTAGCAGAGCAGTTTTGAGTAAGAACAGTCATCCTAGTACAGGGGATATCAGCCATATCCACTCCCTTTCCCTACATCCTTCAGCTTCAGTTTCTTCATGGCAGATGATAAACTACTTTCATGATAGTGCCGCAGTTTCTTTACAAGCTGAACCCTGCAAGAGTATTGAGGCTGTAGTTGGTTCTTCGGTGTAACGCAGCATTCTTGCACTTGCTGCAACCTGAGGCTCAGTATAATAACGGGGTTTAATTATTTTTTCCTTAACATACCAGTTTTTCAAAGAGGAACATCAGGAGCTATTTCAAATGTGTTTTGGAGAAACACTCCTCATGACGCCAGGCTTTAGCATGGAATACAAACATTTTGCTAATCCTCAAGAGCGCGGAACTCGTTTTTCCTGATTGTAGCTCAAAATATAATGTGCAAGGCTTGTTTAGGAACTGTCTGCCATACTTTAAAAGGAGATTTAGAAGTTAGACAAATCACAAGTGAATGAACCAGGTGCTGAATACAGGCACTGAAAATGAAGTGAAAATTTGGCTGATATTTAATTAGAGTTTGATGCTAAGTGTTCTGTATGTGGCTGCTGTAATTGTGATTATAAGAGAGGATGATTATTATAAATTAAATCAGAAGTTAGGTTTGCTGAGCTATATGTGAGCAAAAGGAGAATCAGTTTGGTTATGTAGTAACTGCAACCTTCCCAAAGATTAGTCTGATTGAAAGCACCAAAATCCCTGCCCTCAAGAGTCTGAACTAATAGACTGGGTAGGTACCACACAGAGAACAAAGAATTCACTGGAAAGGAGCTGAACTAGAGTGTTTTTTTATATAAGTAATATGTTTATATTCATCTCCTAAAATTCCACCCACACCAGACAAATTATAGCGTCTCTGGCCTTTACCTGTGTGGCCAATGGAAGATTTCTTTCAGGCTACTGATCCATGTTATATCTCCTTGAGTGGTGACTTTAATTACAAAAATTATTGTTAAGAATATTATTAGAATTTGCTCTTCTAATATTAAGCCAGTCCATATTTGTCTGTGCTTTTTCTAAATATAAGAAATACTCAAAATTATTTGTATGCATGATTCATGCTCAGCATAACATATACAAATAATTCTTAAAGGACAAATAACAGGTATCTTATCACTTGTTTCTTTAATGCTATTATGTGTTGATCCAGAAGCGATGCCTAAGAAATCCCTGCTCCGTATGATATATGCCCACTCTGTCAAAGAAAATACCGGTAACTCAGCTGCCCCCCAACTTGAAAAACTCCTAAGCATTTACACAAGTTCTGAGATGCAGACCTGATGACTTTCAATGTGTATGCAATTTTCTCCTCACCTATGTTTATAAGGTATACACATATTATAATTTGTGTTTGTATAAAATATTTGATGGGAGTCTTTAATTGAAAATTTCAAATGGGATGCACATGATAGGTCATAAATCTAAGCCGCACTGGATCAAAGAGAAACAACCGAAGGAGTGTCTTTTCAAAGAGCAAGACAACAGTCTGGTACAAAGATCTATAGAACAAACTTCATACAATGTTTGGTTTGGATTTCTTGTTTTTTAAAGTGTCCTGACTGAAAATGTAAAAGCATTCTTTGTTCAGCATCAACAAGGGTGAAGCTGGGAATTCTTATTCAAATAGTTTTATAAAGCTGGGCCCTCTGCCACCAAAAATATCTTGGTTTCTAAAATCCTTTGTGTAGGTCTGAAACATTCTTATTAAAATTAATCCCTTGTATAAACACTCTTCAGAGACTTTGTTCTTCCAATATTAAGATGATTATTTAGGAGTAATAAAAGTTTGGTAAAAACCCTTTTTTAACTTTGAAACTCATGTTACTACTCTACGGGCCAGGGGGATTGGAGCCAGCCAGCCCTGCACAATTATCAGCTCCACCCAAGAACTAAAACCAACAAGGGGAAGGGAAGATGTATTTAGGAGCTGCAGTCCTGAGTGTATAGATGGAGTATTTCGCTTTTAGTCTTTTTGAAGAGCATAACTGGCCTAAAAAGAGTGTAGCAATGAGATGTGGTAAGGAGCCTTCCTAGGCTTGTAATACAGGCTTTATTTTACCTACAGGACAGTAGTTTCCATTTAAATAGATTTATCTGGCAGTGTTTAATCAACTTATTGCACTGGGAGAGATGAACTGGCACCCTTTTTTTCATAGACAATAACTTCTTTAATGACTATTTAAATCTAACAACTCTTAGGCTAGGGACAGACATTCAAAAAGTCTGAGCCTGAATTGATTCAATTTTTGCAGGTTAGTCTACCCTGGCTAGGCTGAACTGGTTTGTAATCGCACAAACATCCCAGACATGCAGGCACATGCCTGCAGTGGCTCATGCTAGAAGCCAGGGGGTGCTAGAGCAACCCCCCCTTTGATTCCAGAGGACTGAGCTAAGGGGGGCATGGCCAGACCCCCCTGCTCCCACAGGATTAGAGAGGGGTCCCCCCTCCTTGATAACAGAGCTGATAAATGCTCTGTTATCAGCATTTATCACCCCATCAGAAAACAAACATCCTCTCTCATTAGTTCAAGCTTTTCTTAAATGTAGAAGGAAGGGAGGGACATTGCCACCAGAGCTGTTGATTAGCTCCAAAAAGCCCTAAGCCGACACTGCTGTCTGCCACAGCACAGACCGTAGCCAGCATGTAGTCTGCTAGTTAATGCTAAGGTGTCTGTGTAAGACAGAGGGGACGAGGGATCCCTGCTTAACAGGGAGTGGTGAAAGGGGGCAGAGAGCAGGAGGAAGCCAGGCAGATGCTGCTGGGCCTGCAGGTCTCTGCCAGAGCTGCAGTCAGGGAGCAGAGAGGAGGGGCCAGCCCTGCTGTGGAGCAGAGAGCCCCACCCGGCCCAGAGAGCATGTTGGGATGCTTGGGGAGCCTAATTTAACTTAAACCAGCAAGGGGTTTGGGACAGACCTTGCATAAACTAGTTTGACCCAAATCAGTTACGTCTGATACTACATTCAACCAGGTTTATCTTAAACCAGTTTCAGGCATTTTCAAACTAGTTTATGTGCACTGAACATCTGTTCTGTTACAGGTTTAAACCAGTTTCTTATCACTTAAACCAGTTTGTGTAATGTCTGTCCCTAGCCCTAAAGAACTATTTTTTACATGTTCACTATTTCAAAACTAGAAGACTACTTCTAAAAAAATAAAACCGGCTGACCTATTTGAAGCAGAATGATTACCTCTTAATAAACCGTGATACTTCAAGGGATATTATTAGAGATTAGACTGACTAAAAGAAAAGATTTGAACTGTAAGTTTAAAGAAGCTATGACAAGTTACCACAAGAACAGAGGCTGTTAGAAGCATATTGTCTATGTGTTAACAGGCTATAAGTTTGTGAACTGAATATATTCTAAAACCAGCCAGTGAAAATGTTGAACTAATGAAAGTATGACAATAGTTATTCTTCTCTAGGCATTTTAGAAAAATGATTTTTTTTCCCAGCTGTTTGGTAAGCAGCCTAAATGTTTAATTTAACAATGTGGGGGGGAAACAAAACCCACTGCTTTAAGCTTGGCACACTCCTGTACCAAGCACAGCACGTGCTTAGAAGAGGCATCCCATTAGTTTGACCCAGTTTGCCCAACATCTGTATAGATCATGCACTTCAGCAGGGCATTTTTGTGCTTTTATCTAACAGTTGATTGAATCAGATTTAGATAAAAGTGCCAAAAAGTCCCATTGAAGTACTCAATCTATACATCTGTTGGGGAGCTGGGATGAATTAACACAATGCCTTTTTCAGCAAAGCGCTGTTTTGTTTTGGGGGGGTTCATTTCTGTCAGCAGCCGTAAATGACCTCAACTACCCCCCAGCCACAGTCTCGCCTCGTAGCTCTCCGTTCCACAGCGCCACCCTGTTCACATCCTGCAAGCAAGCACCAACCAAACAGCTAACAATAGACTCCGTGCCATTGCACAGAGAAGCAGCTATACGGTTCAGCATTGTTTCTTCAGTATCATGGCAACTTAGCCCCTGTTTATTCAGGAGTAAGATGTACCAAATTAGCTTCCACTTACTGGATGGGGTAAAAGCAGAAAGATGGGGATTCAACTGCTCCGAGTCAGCTGCTCTTGAAGTAAACCTCTTTCCCCTTCCATTCACCTGACTGACTTTGTCCATACCTTTGGCTGCTTGCAGATGTTGAAAAAAAAAAAAACCAAACAAACACGAACCAAAACCATGCTTTACCAGAAGAAACAGTACGTTACTTTGACCCAGATTGGCAGCATCTATAAAGTTTGGGCACTTCAGCAGGACTTTTTGGTGCTTTAATCTAAAGCTGAGTCAATCAGCTATTAGGTAAAAGTGCCAAAGAAGCCCCACTGAAGTGCCTGATCTATACAAACTTTGGGTGAGCTGGGTCCAGCTAAGGCTCTGCCTCTTCTGAGCACATGCAGGGCTCGGCACAGGAACATGCAGAGTGTAAAGTACCGGGTTTTTTGGGGTTTTTTTATTCATCTACAGCAGCCTTTATGAATTACTGTCTCTTGTAAAACAATTTAGCATTTAAACAATCCCTCTTTGTAGAAGAGAAAACAATAGAGAAAAGTAGCAGGATTAAGTTGGGAATTTAAGACCCCCTCTACATGTGCAGGTAAAGGTGTAATGGGATCTAATGCGCCTTTCATACAATCATGCCTCCTGCCATGCCACACGTGCATGGCAGCAGGTGCAATTGTGGGATCATGCTTTAGATCACATCATGCATTACTGCTGGTGCAGGGGGAGCCAGGGGACCCTGGCAACAAGCAAGCTCCTGTGGCTGGGAGCCCCGCTCATTTGAGGGGCTCCCAGTCATGGGAGTGCTCCATGTACCCCCAGGGCCACATTATTGCCACTCACTGCAGCTATCTCCCCACCCCTGGGGGTGCAGGGAAACCCTGGTGGCCAGGGGATGGTCCCAGTGGCAATCCTCCAGCCCTGGGGGTTTCCCATATTCTGGAGCCCTAGAGACTGCAGCAGCTGTGATTCCCTGGATCCAGAGATTTCACACACCTCAGGCCCCTGGGTATCACGGCTGCTGTGATCCTGGGGCTCAGGAGTGCACAGTGACCCTGGTGATCATAGCTGCCACCATCCCTAGAATCAGATGGTTTTTTAATTGGCATAGTGTACCCCTGTGCCTGGGAGCCTCATCAGCTGATGGGGGTCCCAACTGCAGGGGAAACCCTGCTACATATGCAAGTTAAAACTCAATAGCAACCAGCTGTAGAGTTACTACATTTTTGTTTTTTAGTCTTACTTTGTAGCTGGTTGGAGCTTTTCATCATGTGATAGTTACTTTGCAAATGTAGCTGGTTTCCAGCTCTCTCTCTCTCTCGGTACCATATTCAAACAAGATGTTGGTGACCATGGTCTTCCACAGATCTCTTCCCTTTTGAAGCATACATCATTTTCAGTGTCGATACATTCATCCATTTAGATAAACTCTTGACATAAGTCAAACTCTGTCTTCCACAATCTCTCCTTGCTTCAGCCTTTCCAGTTACAACCAGGCTTTCAATTTCCTCTTTCCTCCTAACATGTCTGAGACACTCCAACTATTTCTTTCTGATGTTAATCAGCACCTTCCTCCTGCAGCCTACTCTGAAGAAAATAGCTTCATCTGAAGTGTAATACATCCAACATACCTTCAAGATGCGTCTTAAGAATCATATCTCAGTTGCTTCAATTCTCTCTTCCATACTTGGCGATATTGTCCCACATTCTGATGCATGCATGAGGACTGGTATAACATGGCAATCCACAAAACTCTTAACTTCATCCCCATAGAAATGTTACTATTTGTCAATATTTTTTCATTTTCAGAAATATGTCTTTTACCATCCCTAGTCTCCATTTTATTCCATGATCACATTTACCATCTGATGTTGTCCAGCTTCCCAAATTGTTACGTTTATTGACCTGCCTTATCTGTTCCTCTTCCACTTTGATGTTGAATACAGGAAAGGTCTTCTTCTTTGTAATAGCCATGCATTCTGTTTTCCTACACTTAATACTTAGACCTTTCTTCTCACTTTCACTAACAATTTTATCTAAAGTTCCTTGCCGTTTCTCTTCTGAATCGGCTATTAAGACTGTGTCATCAGCATAATGCAAGTTATTCAAATTCTGTCCACCAGTGAGCAGCCCTGGTAAATCCTCAGTCTCCCTCAGTGTTTTTTCACTGTACAAGTTGAACAAGTCAAGTGAAAAAATACAGTCTTGCCTCACACCTCTCTTAATTTGGATGAAATCACTTAGTTCATTTTCTATCTTCACTGCTGCAGTTTGGTCCCAATAGAGGTTTGTTAAAATTCTTGTCTTTACCATCAATATCCTATTCTTCCAGAATTTTCATTAACTCCTCGTGCTTGGCTCTATCAGAAGCTTTAGTATAAGCAATGAAACACAAGAAAAGGTTTTTCCTCATATTTATTGCCCTTTTCAAAAGCATTTGTACCATGAAGATTGCATTTCTTGTACCCCAATCTTCAACAAAACCACATTGAACTTTTGCAATCTCTGGTCTTATTCTACTTCTAGCTCTCATCAGAACCTTTTAATAGGATCTTTGTCACATGGCTCATTAAACTGATGGTTTGATGGAGTTCACGCTCAATGGCTCCAGGATTTTTGGGGAGTGCAATACAGATCAATTTACTGAGGTCCTCAGGTATTTCTCCACTTCCATAAATCTCTTGATAACAGTTGTAAACTTTTCTATACCAAGCTCTGCCAAATGTTTTATTTGTTCTACTGCAATCTCATCTGGTCCTGTAGCTTTCTTGGTTTTCATTCGGTTGATAACTTCATACTTTTGACTTGCACAATTAACCAGTTAATTCCACAATAGCTGTAACGTGTATTGGGGGGCCTAAGATTCCTAACACTCATTTGCTTACTTGTGTCAAGACCATTTCTTGAATGGCTTCTTTTGAATCAGTCTAAATATTTTTGTTTTCAACTGAATATATTAAATTACTCAGCTCTGCGCATTGATAAGCTTTTTAAATGATCAATGATCTACCAAAATAAAATTTAGCTCCCCTTGAAGGAAGTGCCCTTACTATCTCTAAATGGTTTTAGAGATCCCTAAAACATGTGAAAACTGAATTTACTGCTAATTTGAAGGAATAATATATTTTGGCTTTGTAGCCCCAAAAGAAAAGCTAATAAGAAGTAAGAAGCAAAAATTGAATCTGTTTTTAAAACATCCATAAAAAGGCAAACAACAGAGAATGGTTACTTTGGCTGCCATTTTTTATGTATGTGCCCCTCCTGATGCTCCCCACCTCCCCCACCCCTTTTATAATTAGTCATAGTTAATAACTAGACACAAGCAAAATAATCAGTCATGGTGTCCCTTAAATGATGGGAAAGTCCCCTACAGAACTAAAATAGTAGGAATCGCATGAATGACATTATGTGAGACAGTTATTAAGACCCGCTTCCCACTGTTCATTTTTTCTATTCACGATAAACATTTAGTTTTAATTAGGATAACACTATATTTTGTTTCACGCAGGAGGGTGGTTTTACTGTCCCAGTTTAACGTGCATCTTTTGCTGGTATATTCTTCTAGCAGTGTTCTGCTACTGTACTTTGCCAGCTTTCCTATCTTGGTAACACATTTCCAGTGTTGTCAGCCTCCGTGTCAGAAGTTGACTTCTGAATGAGTACTGTAGTATATGCAACGATTTGCATTCTGTACAAAAGGGATAATGTTTCCCCTAGCACTCTGTGAAAACACTTCATAAATTATACAGTTACAATATAATTATGAGACATCCTGCCTTTATTTACTTGCCTGACAGAATGTGGGCTTTTGCTCCATTTCTGTTTAGAATGAGAGCCCACAAAATCCCATGTGTTGTGCTGACTTGTGAAATTTCTTTTGAGGGGATGGGTGGGAGGGAATATGTTATGGATGCTATTGATGAAAACGTTAACTTAGTTATGTGTGTGATACTTCTGCAGCCTTGGGAAAGCAAAAGGATCCCAGGTTCAACAATCTGCTTTTTCTGGTAAAAGTAGCTGCTGTTAGAAAAGTCTTGTTAATCCCCTGACTGTTAAATTTGGTGCCCTAAATTAGTTCCTGAGAGTGATCAATTCTTAAATTCAAATTAGCACAGAGTGTAAGAGATGGTTGAGAGGTTCTAGAAGAGCATACCAAAAGGGAAACCAAATTATCTGGCAAACCAGGTTCAAAATTTTTTGTTTTTTAAAAACAAAACCAAACCCAGAGGGTGGTGATTGAGAGAAGTCGATCATCATGGTGCCCTGTGACTAGCGGGGTCCCTCAAAGCTCTGTCTTCGGGCCAACGCTATTCAACATCTTCATTAATGATGTGGACGTTGGTATCAGAAGTGGATGGGCCAAGTCACCGACAACACCAAACTCTGGGGTAAAGCTTCCACACCTGAGGACAAGAGGGCGATCCAGGCTGACCTTGACAGACTCAGGAAATGGGCAGACAAGAACCTGATGGTGTTCAACACTGAAAAATGCAAAGTTCTCCACTTCGGGAGGAAAAACCCACAGCATGCTTATAGGCTCAGCAGTGCTATGCTGGCTAGCACTACAGAGGAAAAGGACTTGGGGGTCCTGATTGACCACAAGATGAACATGAGCCTTCACTGTGATGCTGCAACCAGTAAAGCAAGCAAAACGCTGGCTTGCATCCATAAATGCTTCTCAGGCAAGTCCCAGGACGTCATTCTCCCCTTGTACTTGGACTTGGTGAGGCCACAGCTGGAGTACTGCATCCAGTTTTGGGCTCCGCAATTCAAAAAGGATGTGAAGAAGCTTGAGAGAGTCCAGAGGAGAGCCACGTGCATGATCAGAGGTCAGGAAAACAGGCCTTATGAGGAGAGGCTGAGAGCCATGGGACTGTTCAGCTTGGAAAAGCGCAGACTTGGGGACAATCTGATGGCTGCCTATAAATTTATCAGGGTTGCTCATAAGAATAAACTCTGGGGGAACGTCTGTTCACCAGAGCACCCCAAGGGATGACAGGGTCAAACAGTCACAAACTCCTCCATGACTGTTTCAGGCTGGACGCAAGGAAGAACTCCCCTCCTGTCCGAGCCCCCAAGGTCTGGAATGGACGGCTGCTGGAGGTGGTTCAAGCACCTACCTTGAACACCTTCAAGAGACATTTGGATGTTTTATCTTGTTGGGATCCTATGACCCCAGCTGACTTTCTGCTCCTGGTGTAAGGGGCTGGACTCGATGATCTTCCGAGGTCCCTTCCAGCCCTAATGTCTATGAAAAAAGAAAGTAGTGCAGTTTCCTCACCTCCTGCAATTTTATAAAGGGGTCAACCAAGAGTGTCTCAAAAAAAAAAGGCACGAAAGAGCTGCTGGTGTAAATGGTTTAAATAGGAAGAATCTTCCCAACAATTTCATGTGCTTGTACTCCTTTCTTCTTTTTCCCCAATGGTTGATTTGATTAACTTACTTTAAACCTTCAACCAAAGCACACGAAACATGGGTAAGGCTGAGGATTGATCGTGTGTTTTGGAAGTACTCGTGTTGCTACTTTGTACCTGGAATATATAAGCATCAAGCTTTGCGTGGTGCTTTTCTGAATTGACTTCAATCCTTTAAGAGGTTGCCTATAACTGTTCACTTCCATTCTCACAGACAAGCAGTCACTTTAGTTGAAACTGGTAGGGACAAGTTACAGAGACAATTTGAGAACTGGAATTTGTCTCAAGCGTGGTAACTTCCATTGAGGAAAAAATGTACTGTTGGCATCTTCTCAGTCTACACGGCAAGTCAGGGCTTCTGCTTAAAATAGTACTACCATGAAACTTCTGGTTAATTATAGGCACTTCACCAGCACCATGTTGGAGCACTGATTCAGCACTGGCCCAGAGGGTGCGGCTAAGGTATGTCTACCTGGCACTACAGGGTCAGGTAAAGAGATGATGCTAACTGTGAGCAAGGTACTTGCACAGAAGAAGTATGGCTATGTTAATGTGGCATTCCCCTTGGGCTAATTATCCCACTAAAGACCAGAGCTTAATAGACTAAGTGAAGCACTACATCAACACAGCTAAGTGATTTTTGACATCCATGCTAACTCATTCAGAGCTAGTTCAGGAGTCTCTACTTGAAGAGAAGGGTGGTACCACACCACACCCTTCTCTTCCACACAAAACTCTGATCTTTATTTTCCATCTGTCCATGTCACCTTCATTCCCCTTTTCTTCGACAGTTTACATTCTTCCACCTCCTTGGACTGTACATTCAGGTTCCTTTTTGTTGCCTTTAGCTGCCTGTATACTTCCACTTCCTCCCCACCACCCTGCCCCATCCTTAACTGCATTTATTACACTTCTCATTTGGGGCATCCTTTGCTTCATATCTTTCAGGTTATTGTAAGGGTAGGGAAACATATAAATCTAATAAATTAGTGAATAAAGATGCTGCGATTGCAGCCGGGACTGCCGTGTAGGGGCACCTTGCCAGCAGCAGTCTAATTACAGAGTATCATGGAGCTTGACACAGGCTAATGTGCACCGCTTCTACTCTTCCATGTTCCAGGACTCGAGGAAGAGATTTCACTTCCAGTAAATAAAACCCCAGGCTTTGTTATTAAAATAACACATTTGCCAGTCTTCACACTGGTTTTGGTTTTGCTTTGCTTGTATTAAGCTTACTACAAAGTCCCCAAAACAAACAAAAAACCCGATACACATAATCTTAACACTTAGTTGTCATTAAAAATAAGCTGCATGCACTGAATGTTTTGTCGCCATAGATATGTAAATAGATATGGCACCAGTACATGGTGCACAAGAACAGGTAGTTTTTGCCTCTGGATGAAGTTTAATAAAACCTTTTTCGAATGACTTCCTTTGTCCAGCTTTTCCCATCAGCTCTTAAGGATGTGCTTGTAGTCAGTTTTGGAAAACCTTAGTCAACGAATGTTAAAACTGCAAAATGTGGTATCACTGAATAGGAGCTTCCTACTTAGCATCTCTGAAAATCTCTGCCACTTTATACTACAAGATGTAAGAGCAGGAAGTGGGGCAGTTACCCTATAGTTACCTTACAGAATAATTAATTCAGAGGGGCTTAAGCTTTCATAAGCAACAGCCACATGTAAGAGGATAGGGTGAGGCTAGCTGTCTAACTTTATTTATATAGATGCACATGTATATTTATCTGTGCAGGTTGCTTAAACCTTTTTCCCTGGTTTAGCAACCCTTCTAGCAGCTGAAATTATCAGACAAAAGTGATTCCTATGTTATATGCAGACTGAGACAACAGGGGAGACCTGCTTCCTGCTTCCCTGGCTGCCTTCCTTCCTCTCGCCCTCATCTATTTTTAACAAGCTTTATGGGAATGAAATTCCAATTACACTTCAAAGATCCTATATTTCATGAGTCGAAACACA
Organism: Caiman crocodilus; assembly: GCA_030014935.1. Taxonomy (NCBI): domain Eukaryota; kingdom Metazoa; phylum Chordata; order Crocodylia; family Alligatoridae; genus Caiman; species Caiman crocodilus. The sequence goes on from JAGPOW010003447.1 coordinate 23,559,581, forward strand.
TTACCACCAGAAGCAAAAGCAAAGTGCTCTCTGAACTAACATTTGCTGCGCCTGCTTTGCCAATTCAGAAGATGTCATAGAAAGGAAAGAGTGACATTTTCATCCTATTCCCTTGTTATTGCTCATCTCGATGGGAAAGAGTAAACCAGTTTGCTATTTAATGTCAATGGCTAGAAATTTAGTGTAACAATTTGCAATAATTTGCAACTCGACACCCTTCAGATTCTACTAAATGGACTTGTTTCATTTATCAGCTAAACCTGTTTCTGTGTATTTTTATTGGCTAATTTTAATTTTAGCTCTGTGGGTCCTTTGAGATGGCTGAATAAGTTTCAGAAATGGGCATGTGGCACTTTCAGTTCTCTGCTTGAGAGTTAAGGACTTGCTGTTAGTGAAGAGGGAGAGTGGTCCAGAGCTGTCTGAACTCTAGCCCATTGGGGCAGGAGCTCTCTGCTATCATGTGTTGGTCAGCAAGGAGTAACAGCTAAGTGGGCCAGGCTTTTGTGCATCTGATGGACTGGGAATTTTGGTCAAAATTAAATCAAGATTTAAGTTGAGAGGGTGTGTCATATAATACTATCTTTCCAGCTCAGTCATGAAAGATCAAGAGAACTGTACCAACATGCATCCTGTGGCCATAATCTACCTTGAAGTTTTTGAGTAATGGTTCCTGGATTTAAGAAACCCAAAAAAACAAAACAAAAAAAACCCCCATGACTTTCTTGTCTATCTCACATTGGGTATGATTCCTGGAAAGTAAGAGATGCTGTTTTCTCTCTGAAGAATTAGTGTAGAACTGAGACAGTGCTTGAGGCAACTTTGAGATAAGCATGCAACTGAGATGGCTTGGGCTGGAGCCACAAAAACCAGCTGCCTATCTGAGGAGATTATAACAGCCCTCTTAGGCTGCATCCAGACAAGTGTGGTGATGTGGTATGTGGTGCCACAGACACATCTGCAGCATCATGTACCATGCATTCAGCTGTTCTCCATGCTGCAAGGTAGCACTGCAGTGGTGGGGTGGGGTTGACTCAGAGATCCCAGGGTCAAAAAAACCCACATAGTGTTGCAAGTGGGATAGCACACACCACCCAAAACCTGAGCGTGGCCAACTGAAGCCATTCTCCAGCTGCCGGCCAGGCTGCAAGCGGCAGGAGCACCACTGCTGCAGCCCCAGGAAGCCTCTAGGACCTCAGGTAAGCCTGCTGGGGCCAGCCCAGCTGGCCCCCGCTATTCCCAGCTGACTCCGGGTAGTGCCAGCCCAGCTGTGTTCTGCAGTCCTGGCTGTGCAACTGGATTGGCAGGTGGGGAAGGATTGGCAGTGATTAAGAAGGTAGGGAAGCGGCAGGAGAAGGGCAGCGGTGGCAGATGAGGGGAAGGGGAGAAAGTGGCAGCAACCACGGGAGCAGGAGTGTGGGGCCCACCACGCTGGTACCCTGGGCTGCTCAACCCTGCTGAGCCTGGGCTGGCTGAGTGCTGGTAGGGATGGCCTGCTGCTGCCACTGCTGGCAGGGGCTGTGGGCACCCACACCCTCCATGAACACCCCACACCCTTTCACACACCCCAGCCACCCTCCCCCTCCACACATGCCACAACCCTCCCCAGCCACCCCCACACACTTACAGCCCCCCCACAACCCCATACCCACCCGCACCTCACATAACCACACACACATTTTTTCCCACCACACACACACCCCCACACCCCCCACACACCCCATGCACACATACCCACATCCCCCCACAAACCTATACCCTCATACCCTCACCTGCCACCCCACAATATACAAGATTGAGACTTTTATTTTGAGCTATTATACAATCACCTCTATGCACGCTTATACACACACAAGTAAATCAAGACAAAAATATTTTTCAAAATCAAATTAATGAATGTTGTAATAGTTTGAGTTTTTAGAATATAATTTGGTATTTTTCTGGTTCCGAGATGGCAAACTGCCCTGCCAGAGGGAGTGCTTCTGGGAGCAAGAGGAGGGACTTTTGATGGAAATGGTCAGGGGTTAGGGGGCAGAACTTCTGGGTCCAAGATGGCGACCAGGGGATGGGGCATCTGTCAAGGGACTGGGCAACCCATGTGGCCCTTGACAGCTTGCCAAAACTCAGTAAGCAGCCTTCCAGACAAAATAATTGTCCACACCTGCCTTAGGAGCTGATGGTAGACATGTTTGAATGTAGGCTCAGAAACCCAGACCGTGTATTGTATATCTCGTCTGTTTTTCTCAGTCTCTCTTAGCTCCACTGAAGGCTTGTGCAATATGTAATTGTCAAAAAGGTATTGGTTTGAGAGTGTTCAGAATCTCCATTTTCCTTTAGGCTCATCTATACTGGTTGCTAATTTGTCCCTTAGGCCTGGAAGAAATAAAAGACGCTTATTGTAGCTCCTCCCATGCAGCCTCTAGGTGAGATGAGAGGTGTTTGGAAAAAGCGGTTAAGGTGTTTGGTGCATTGTGCTCAGGGCATTTTCTGATGTAGTGCCCACTCACCTACAGCCAGCTAGAATAGCTTACCAGTCCTCTAACTTGCACAGTCTAGAGGCTGAGGTAGAGGATCAATAAGGCACAACTACTTCCTTGATAGGTTTCTGCTCAGTTATGCCTAACAGAAAAATCTGCCCTATTATCAAATTCCTTTTGTAGCCCAGGTATACATGGGTATATACTGCCCTTCTCCAATTGAAGGGAATTGCTAGCTGGCAGGTGTGCTGTGGGGGAACTGCAGACCGCTCAGTGTCCTTCCCTCCCTATAGAACCAGGCCAGGACAGTCCGGGGACTTCACTATACACAAATGTATTTACATTAACTTTTCACAAGGAAAATAAACATGGATATAAACATATGTACAATATGTTTATATATGATATCTAAACAAATAGCATAAACAATGCCCTCTGGGCAAATGCTATAAAACCTTACACCAATGCTCCAGATACAGGCAAGTCACAAGTAAGTATCTGATCTGAAACAGATAAACCCCAAAATAAACATAGATAGCCAACAGATAAACTATAGCTAAGTATAGGTGAACAATAAATAAGCCACAGATAAATACAAATAAACAACAGGTGAATTAATAGCAAAAGGGGGTCCCAGCAGAGCCCTAGGACTCTACTCATCTACTAATTTACAAACATGAGAGTTCACAAAAATATAAGACACGACATCACACCACTTATAGTGCAAGAACCTCAAAGATAAACTTAATCCCAAGGGGAAAGCCCAATGCCCTTGGGCTTTTTCCCAAGTCCTTCAAGGAAGCTGGTCACTTCAGGGGGGCCCTCCCAGTGGGACCTCCACTTTCAGGAGCTCTTAACTAACCCTGGTGAACTACTGCTGCCCTCCAGGAATCCTTTATTCCCTGCAAGTCATGGCTCCCAGGCCTGGAGGGTGGCCCTTGTCCTCTGCACTAAGCTGCTGTCTCACCTGCAGTGGGCTTTGGGGGAGTCGCTGTCCCCTGGAACAGGGCTTCTGGGGTCTCTGGCTCGGTTCTTTCTGCTGGCTCAGTAGCCCGGTCACCATCTGGCTCCCTGGACTCAACCTTTTGCTATGGGTTGGAGGCCTGGGCTGTCTCGTGCATCACCAGGCTCAGTCCACTCCCAGGTCCTCCTGCACTAATTTCCCAGCCTCATGCTGGGGGTAGGGACGTGGACCTGCCCAGGTGCTCCAAAGATCCTGCTCCATGCACTGGCCTGTGTACCATGTCTCTGCCCGCATCCCAGAGGTTGCAGACCCGAGCTGCCTCACACAGCTCCCAAGGTCTGGACTCTGTGCACCATGCTGCGCACCGAGAGCCTAGCCACTGGAGCCGTCGCCATTCCCTGCCGACAGAAGTCTTCAGGGGTGCTTCCAGGCTACTGCTTCACCCTGCTGAGCAGCTCTCCTCAGGTCTCCTCTTCCGTGTCCCGGATGTGTCTCCCTCGTGCTGGGCACACAGCTCCTTATATTCTTCAGGGCTTTACCCCTGAAGTCTTCTGGACCTGAGAGTGTTGCAGTCTACAGTCAGGTCCAGGGGGAGCCCCTTTCCTCCTCCCCTCAGGAAAGAGGCATGACTTAACTCCTCTTGCTGCCTCCTGATTGATGGATGGGCTCCACCAACCAAAACAGCAAAATCTCAAGCCTGGGACTCGACCCAAGCTCGGAAAGGTAAGCCTGCTACACTTTCATGACCTATCAAAGATCTCGTGTTACAGTGGTATATGCTAAATGGGTTAGTGTGTCGTCATGCAGCTATGATCTGGCAGCGATAATTTTAGTTCATTTAAGTTGACAGACATTCATAAGAAGACTTGTGATGCAGATGACTGGACACTTGCATCAAGTAGCCTACAACTAGACTTTGGAGTAACTGCAAGTCTTCTCAGACTCAAGAGAATACGACAATGAAATGAGCTTTGCAATGTATTCCAGGGAGGACAAAAAGGACTTACGTGGAGAAGAGAGAACAATTGATCTTTCAAATGAGATTTTTGGAATTTGGCATAACCTTTGGACATCACCATGGTAACAAAAATGCAAAGGAGAAAACAAACACATTTCCTTTGTGTTCACAACCCCTTGCACATGGGGCTCCAATCTTGAGTTGAGCTTTTAGAGCTAATATAGTAATAGTTGAAGCCAAAAGGCATCAAAAGGAGGGTGTTGTCAGATTGTCAGACAGACACTGATAGTACTGATGACACCCTCAGGCCCCGACGGTTCTGTAATAACCCGAAGAACTGGATGAACAGCTATGGACTTGGCTGGCTTGATTGTTTGCTGGCAAGCGAACTTTGGTGCAGAACTGAAACATCTTGCAGACTTCTCTGTGCGTGCGCTCATGCACACACAAAACCAACACCAGCCACAAATTTCATTGCAGAAGTAAAGGACTCCAGCCCAAAGCACTGATGCGTCATTGTAACAGAGAGGCTTTGTTCTCTGCCGGTCAGTACTGAGAGAGGAGCACAATTGCACTAGGTGGGAAGAGGGAGCCCATAGTCTGTCTTCCCGTTTTTACGTCTCTCCTCGCTATCTTGTCTAACCCCATGAAGCATCAAACAACAAAATAGAAAAGAAAAGCTTGTCATAATTATGAATTGCATGATCCTACTTTGTCTGGAGCGGGAACAAAGAGAAAAATAACAGGCATGCTCAGTGCACAGATTTCTGCGTACCCCAGCCATACAAACCAGTGGTGGGCTCAGCTGTGGCTAATTGTTTTCTAGCAAGAGGAACCATAAAACAGGAGTCTCAGGGATCGTACTTGCCATAGGATGGGGGAGTGAGTTTCTTCTAAGTGTTTTTGCATTTAATTATTACTCTCTGCAATGCTTTGTGGTGGTAGTTTGACTACAGCAAGCCCATTTCCCTTTTTCATTTCAAGCAAACGTCTGAACCCAGAACTTTTTTGATTGGTTCTCTGTCTCTAGGCTCCAATTTACTTGAAGTAGGATGCAAGTAATGGGCTTTAAAAAAATTAAAAACACAGCATTTCATTAAAACATATAAGTTGGAAGAGCATTTCATTGGACTCCAGCTAGTGCTCACAAGCAAAAAAATTCTCTTTTAGGTAACTTGAAACACCATAACATTTGGGTTATGAAGAGATTTGAGATCCCACTTGTTCCTCATGACCACATAATCTCTAATGTGCATATATTGGATAAACTGCTAACCCTCCCAATTTTACCTGAATTTGCAAAAATGCATGCAAAAGTCAAAATAACAAACCACTAGGAACCTACTTTCTTACTCAAAGGGTCTATAACGTTCCCCCTACCAAAAAAAGTATAACTGGGATTTAAATATACAGGTTTTTTTAAAAGGCATCATATTTTGTTGTCTGTGTTTTCTTTAGCGCTTCCTCTGGCACAAATCCGCGTCTGCAACAGTGCTTGCCAACTCATTTTAATTTTGGATAATTGTGTTTTTGCAAATTCTAGTTTCCTAATCTTTAGTAGTTCTCTTGTGCTTTTACAAAGAGCGGGGTGCTGATTTGTGATCATGGGTCTCCTGTTCTCCCAGCCATAATAAACTACAGATAGAAACCCCTAGATTGAGGCTTATATATCTTGCCAAGTAGCATCTCTTGCGTTGGAACACAAAACATTTTATATTGTGCTGGCTGCTCTGAAATGATTGATTTGTAAGACACTATCAGCTTGTTGCTAAGCAGTTAGAATGACGGCACCAGTAAAGTGCTCAAGGACAATACAGAAGAGCTTGTATGGTTTTCTCACTACCAAATCTGTTCTCTCACCAACTCCCCTGAAGTCATTACACCAATTGCTCCCTTACTCAAAGTGTAAAAAATGTTGCCAAGGCAATGCTATATTTAACAGATAAACTTGTTCTGGGAACTACAAATTTTGGAAGAACTTCCAGGGTATGCAGCAGATGTGTGGTGGGTTTTTTGTTGTTGTTTGCTTTTTTAAAATAATCTGCATGTTTTGCAATCTTTCCATGTTTTTGTCTCACGCCCACTTGACTGAGGTTAGTAGAACAACCAGGGCAAGCTTTGTTCTTGCTTAAACCCAATGAACTCTGTTTTACTGACAGCCATCATTATCTTCCTTTGCTAGCTAGCACAAGCGGTATTAAAAGACCCTTTCAAGCCATACTATGAGATCAGGCAACGAATATGGTCTACAGCGAGATGTAGCGTGACATGGTGCTTTGCTTGTGCCAAAAAACTGTAGAAGTAGGATGGGTGTAAGCTATGCTATGCTTGCACATCTGCTGCCGCCTTTCCAGTTGTAGTTGTATCAAACAGCAGTTGCACTGACCACAAACTTGTGCTCCATATAATGCACGTGCACCCCTGTACAGATAGGTATAAACCTGAAGAAATATAGCTGAGGGTATTATGGAAATGACCAAATATCCCAACCAACCTTAGGCTGTGTAAACACTGAAAAAAAACCTCTGTTTAAAATAACTTGGAATCTCATTTCTTTTTTAAGTGAATGCAACTGGATGACTAAGATGGAATTTGGGAGTGAGGCAAAGGGGAATGAAAATAAAATCAAGTCATTACATATTCTCTACCCACACTCGGTTCCAAAGCATATGAAGGTGTGTTATGTTTCATTAATTTTTTTTAATTAATCAAAAGAGCCAAGGTATTCCTGAATGCCAGGCAACGCAATCATCATTGGTTGGCTGACTTCTTCTAAGTACTACAGCAGAACAGAGTCCTGAATGAGCTTTAGTTTAAATTAAAACTCTGGATAATCTAACGTCCCAGATCTGTGGGCACAATTTCCATGTCATTTTTGTGTGAGTTGGTAGCGCTGTCTTGTCAAGGATGCCTGGCACTCTCTAAATAGAAGGCGCTGCATTTAGTTGTCAGTAATGTTGCCACTGTTTGTATTTAAGTCAAATTTCTCCCTGAGCTTGGCCCAAGCTGATACTGTTTTGCCAAAATGCTTCAGCCCATGTTTTTAAAAAAATCTGCCAAACTGTTCTTTAAGAAGCTCCAACAGCTTCAAACATGAAATTCAGCAGAAGTGTGGCTTTGTATCAGTTTAAAAGCTTTAGCCTTCGAAACATCTCTATTCAGGTACTCTCAGTGGAGGTTTGCTAGAGCTGTACACAGTTCTCCAAAGATTTTATCTACTCTTGAGTCTGCTGCATCTAGGATATAAGCAGGCTTTTTCCTACAGCTAAAGCAGTGGGGTGCTGTAGGCTGAGTTGGTGCCAGGTTCAGGATCTGAGAGCAAGGATCTTGTCTTCTCCTGAGCTCTTGTGACTCCCGCTGCTGGACCCAGGGAACATGGAGGAGACCGGGCCAGATTCATATGCAGAAGGGGAAGGAGCTGGATGAAGGAGAACAGGACCTTTGGACCGCAGAATCAGCATGACACCTGGCTTTAAAAAAATAGTGTGCATGAATTGGATTAAAGGGCCATTCCAGTGGTGCTGTTCTCTTTTGCTGATTGATAGCTACAGGGAGCTGTCTGGATGATCATATGAATCATTGGCTTGTAAATTTAGGGAGTTTTGATGACTTAAAGTGATAAAGGTCCAGCATCCAAACAAATGTAGCTGACATCACTGAAGTTGGTACAGCAATGTGAATCCCTACCAGGAAGAAATTTGGTCCAAAATACCCAGAAGGACTTCCTTTTTGTAATAACAACTTGTACATAGGCAGCATTGTTCATCCAGAAATGGATCCCGAACCTCATGTGCCTGTTCTTATTTAGAATGATTATAAATGCAATATTTCATGGCTTAATTCCCCGTTTAAAAAGTATTCACCCTTGCAGCAAAATGATATGGCTCTGGAAAATAACATCAGAAAAAACAAAATTGCATAGGAATTTGATGGAGAAAATATTGTATCCAGTTGAAATCCCCTAGGGAGTTTCAGATGGTAGAATTTAATTATTCAAATTGCTCTGGCATCCGGATCCTGTGGCAATTAGAATAATAGAGATATATCTTGACTGATAGAAGACACAATGGCTGTGCCTATTCGTGACTTTCTGCATATTAATGAGTCATTAATTCTCAGTCTAAGACAGACATTGAACCTTTCTTTCCATCTTGCATATGAGGTCATCCTCACAAGAAGTCTTTGGATTTGCCTTTCATGCAAAATCATATGCCCTATTTTCAATAATAAAAGGAAAAACTTTTTTTTTTTTTTACAGCTAAGACACTTGGAAAAAATAATTTTAGAACACAAATTTTACATTTAGCCAAGAAACCTTCTAAAACCCTGATCTGTTTTAAAGTAGTTCTTTAAAAGAACACTATTTCTTTTAGCACAAGAGCTAAGAGGCACACTTGCGGCAAAAAAAAAAAATCAATGGAGCCATTAATCTGGGTGCATTTCATTTCTGTAATGATACAAATTGAAAACCAATCATTAGAAAGACTGTCTAAGCAGTTGGATCTGAAAGGGTAGTGAATACAATCCTGGTCCTACTTCCAGGAATTGCTGTACTGTTTTGCAATGATATTTTAATACAAAGGCAAAGAAAAAATGTCAACTGAACTTGTCTATGTGACATTTTGATAACCTCGTAAATAATACAGTTACTTTATTGCCTTTAAGCAGGTGTAGTATGTTCTCTATAATTTTGCTGCCTGATGGCTCTATTTCTGTCTTATTGTATCCCTGTACAATGATGCTGGTAAGTAATGGTGAAAAACTGATAGAAAGTCCTGTTGCTTCTTACATGACCATGGACCTATTTCTTCAAACATCACAAGACTTCAAACTCTTATTTGATTGTAATTGGATGTCTGAAAGATAATCTTTCATTTTTCTGCCTTCAGTTTAGGGGTTTGCTCATAAATTTCCACTGGATTTAATTTGGGGGTTGAGGGAGTGAGATCCTAAATTCTAATTAAAAAAAAATCCTTAATCTTAGTTGATTTTTAAATGAGAGACTAAGTACGTTGGTTTAGCCACTATGAGTGCAGGGAAACTGTTCCAATGCACTGTAATTACAGCGCATCAGAGCAGATACAATTAATTGAGTCGGCTGGATTCTGCTAATTAGCACATCTCCAGCAGCCTCCACATTTCGTGCCCACCCGTCAAAACAGTGGTGGGGGCACTTTAACTAAAGCTCATTCAATGCCCAGGTTGACATGGTGCTGCAGAAGCTGGGTTCACCTGGTGCCCGGCTGGCATGGCTGTGCAAGGTGGGGTGGGAGGAGAGTTCTTTAATTAGAGCAGCTCTGAGAGCCACTCTAATTAAAAGTGCCCTTAGTGTCTTCTATCAGCATCCCCATGCTTCAAAATGACAGAGCATGCATAAAATTGTCCTAGATCAACTTCCTCCTTCACCTTTGTCAAGGTACCCTTGTCAACTGTGGCGGGCTTGCCGGGGGCAGCCTGGTGTGCCAGCTTTGGAAAAGTTTGAAATGATTGGTGAGGTATTTCCCCTTCCCCCACCAATCAGGTAAAGGCAGGGGAGGGGCTTGCAGGGCAAGGTGAAGAGCCGGACCTGAGACGGGACTAATACCCCCTTCCTCTGATTGGGCAGTTTTCAATTTGGGTGTGGAGCCCCTGAAAGGAATAAAAAGGCAGCGTGCCTGGCACGCAGGTGGTTGCGTCGAAGGATGGAGAAAGGGGCACAGAAGAGCTAGCAGAGCTGGTGCCCCCAAAGAACCTGAAGCCTCTTTGTTGGGTGGGGAGAGGCACAGAGCAGTGTCCACCCCAACCCCACCACGTGGGAGCATGGTGAGTGGTGCATGGAGGTCTTATAACCCAGGTTATTTTTCTAGTTTTCTTGACAATCTAAGTTTGTTCACCCACTGGCCTGCGTCTTATTCTGTGAGTCTTGCACCTTATATTTTGTGAACTAGGGCCTCATGCTTTGTAGATTCATATTTTTTTAGAGTATAAGATTGCATGACATTTACTGAAACCTTTGCTTGTCCGAAACCCCTCACCTGCATCCAGAGTATTTATACAGAGTTGTGTATATATTGCATATAGCTCCCATGTCTTTTATATAAATGTTCCATTTTTAACTCTTCTTACGTATTAATAAATGTGTATATAGTTAAGCATTAAGACATGCTTTACTCCGTAGGGGAAGGAGGGAACTGCGTGTAGTAGGCAGTTTCACCCCCCAGAGCACCTGCCTTGCTAACATTCCCTTCAATTGGAGAGGGGAGCACATAATTGAGTACTACCTGGGTTATACAACCTAGATGTGAAGGGGGAAGGAGAGAGAGTAGAGAAACGGAGAACCTAAGAGGTAACCCACTCCTGTTGCTTACCTCGGCCAATGCGGAGAACGCCGCCAGAGTGCCAGGTCTGGGACACTGTTTCCAGAACAGTGGCTGCGGCCATCGCGCTGGTGCAGCACGGCTCGGCAGGGCACTGCACACTGCCCCAGAGCTGGGGCAGCTCCACCTGTCAGCTAGAGCTCCCGGTTCAAATACTCAGCCCTCTCATCATTCCCCCAGCTCTTTCCAGGGGGCACAGCCCCTGGATCTGCATGTGGGGTTTCAGCAGGCTGCTGCTACTAGCTGGGGAAATAGCCTAGAGCCACCACCATCCCCAGCTGGCAGTGGCAGCCTGCTGTCACCCTGCATCACTGGGGGGGCCCATGCTCTCAGGAAGAGCTGGGGGAAGCAATCAGAGAGGTAGGGGAAAGATCAGGGAGCTGGGGAATCAAACCAGGAACTGGGGGAAGTTTCAGAGACCTGAACGTGCCCCCGGTTCAATTCCCCAGCTCTTCCTGGGGGACATGGGCCCCCATTTCTGCATGTTGAAATGTAAGCATTAGACCTACAGTACTCCACTTCGGGAGACTGTGATTTAACTTGAACAAGGAAGGGGTCTGGGTTTGAGTCTAGGACAGAAGTTTCATATATCAGTTTGACCCAAATCAGGTAAGTCTTTGAAACTGGTTCATGTGCACGGAGCTTCTGTTCTGTTACAAGTTTAAGCCAGTGTGGGCATTTGTACGCATGCTTACACCACAGCACCGAGTGTTTTTAAAAGCACCCAGCACTGTGGTGCATGAATTTGTATAAATAGTGAAATGCATATCAGCGTGCTTTTGAATTAAAACACATCAAAGGTGTTTTAGTTCAAACGTGCACTGCTGCCATTTGCTGTCTGCTGACATGAATTTTGCTGCTTATACAGTTGCGTGCAACACAGCGCGGAGCACAGAGCAGACTCAATTAATTGAGTCTGCTCCAACATGCTGGAGATCCAGCACATTTGCAGCACAAAAATGTATGTGTATAAATGCCCTTTCTGATTTCTGTGCAACTTCTGTCTCTAGCCCAAAAACCTGTACATGCCAGAATTAAGGTTTCCTGAGTAAATTTAACTGGCACCTCTGATCATATGCACTCTGGTGGGTTTTATTGATCTGAACACATACTGTGGGTGGGTTTTCTGCAAGACCCCCATTAATTCAGCACCAAGCATAGACCTGCCCTGGACTTTCTGTAGCAAAGAGGGTTATTTCTTGAATGGCCTTATTTGTTGGAGAAATTGAATAGGGTATAGTGAGTGAGACATGTGATGCAGGCAGTTGAAAGCTGTCCTAGATAACTGGATTATATCCCTGTTCTTGCCACACCGTTTTTATCTTGTGTTGAATAAGTTATTTAAACCAGGCTTTTTACAGGTGATCATACATGGTATGCCCCTCATTTTCTGAGGACCTGACCTGAGGCCCTTAGTTTGCTTTACAGAAGCGCTTACTAGCCACAGATTCACCACAGTCAGTGAGAGCTGTTTTTAAATATATAAATTGTTGTAAAGCTAAGTACTCTAGAAAAGCAGGTCATCAGTGTCTCAGTTGAATCATTGAATATCTTTCTGTGCTTCAGCTCCCCACCTGTAAAACAGGGGTAATACGCACCTTCATTTCTCAAGGGTGTTGCGAAGGTAAATTCATTAGTATCTGTGAAGCACTCATGTTAATTAACACTACGGACAAGCCACGAGGGAACTAATAATGCTATCCTCCTAGCAAAGGGCCACACATTGGAGGAGGAGGAAAAATACAATATTAAACAGCTGCTCATTAAGTGAGCTCTATTCATTCCAAAGGCTGAATGAGGCAGGGTTGCTCTGGGGATAAATAGGATGTGATTACATAATTAAAAATGGCAGGTCAATTTTCACGTGCACAGTTTTAATCATGGCTTCTTAAACGTAATCGTTGTGTTTGCCATTCACTTTATCAAAACCTGAAATTCTACTAGGAGGCAATATAGTGACCCCCACATTGTTCCTTGGTCGGGCTGAAGCCATTAGACCTACTGCAAGAACATCTCATCCTTAACAGAAGCTGAACTATTTGGGGTGAAGTTTCATAAATAAATAAATCGTAGGGCAGAGACCCATGGACAAAGTGTTTAAAGTCTGTCAACTGAAAACATAGCCTTATAATAGGAAGTATCCGGAAACCTTCATAATAGGCAGGTTGCCTAACATTACCTATATTATAAGTACATTTGAGAGTGGTCAGTGACTAGAATTTGAGAAATACCATTAGCCACTGATTGCCTTGAATGTTGTCCATCAAAAAGGAATAACCTAATAACTTTCTACAAGGAATGATGGAGAAAACAATTCATAGGCAAAGGTTTCTGGCAGTGAGACCTTCAATAAGATTTCAGCTGCAAGGAGGTAAACAAATAAAACGGCTGAATAGGACTGCTGCAGGTATAATGGATTCAAGTGTGAAAGAGGTTAGTGAAATGAGAGGGACATTCAGAGCCTAGAAGTGTTGTTGAGTTTAAAATAATGCTTCCATGTCAGTCCACAAACACTAGGAGTAGTTAAAAGCTGCAGTGGCATAAAAACAAAGATAATTAACCCTTCCACCATTAAAAAGATGAAAAGTCAGGTACAACATAAAAATAAAAAGTTACCTCTAAGGAATTCTTAATGTGATAAAGTAACTTATGATTAAAATGTCTGATGAACAGTGTTAAAGGATAGAGCAGGAGACTGAACAGCCTCTTTAATATCACCAGTTAAGGGTCAGAATTGCTGCCACTCTTTCACTAAGCAGCACCTTTCTCCATTGATTTTATTGAGAGTATCCATTGAGTCACTAATCAAGAGTAGCAGAATCTGGCCTTAAATGCATTGCACAGGAACAAATAATAGGCAACGCATTATGCTGTTCCAAGATCAGGACTCAGATTTTCCATTTCTAGGGTACTCGTGAGAGTTGCCCTTCCAAATAGAATGAGAGCAAAACGTATAAAAATTATTTGCAAACCTTTTTTTCATCTATTTTGAGTTATTTTGTACCCACAAACTTATCCCTTATTTAATATGTCTCCCAACTATAAAGCTAGTCCAATTAAAGGTAGCATCAAACAAATCGAGCTTCTTCCATTTTGCCCAGACCAACAACAACAACAACAACAACATATTGGGGGGTGGGGAGGAGAATCAAGCATAACATTTTATTTCAGTAATACAAAATACCCACTACATACAATTTTGTCTCAAAATGGCTGAAGTTTGACAAAGTTTTAAGTAATTGAAAACTAATTCAAACTTTTTTTTGAACCTGCACATAATTCAAAACCTGACCAAAAATTACTTCTACCACTCCCTGCAAAACTTCTTGCTTTGGACTAGTTGCCATGGTCTTACCAACCAGTAACAACTTTGCAAGCTGAAGAAAGCCTGATGCAAGATACTTGTTAAGATACCCGACCTCACATTTCTTCACACTGGGTTAAAGTGTGGAATGGGTGCTAAATGATGGGCCTGAAATCTCTCTGACCCTTCAATTACATCAACTGAGAGTGCACATTACCTGCATAGCTCTGATGTAGGCGGCAAAATCTGCAACCTGTTTTGTGCAATGTATTTTCCTTTCTATTATATGAAATAACGTAGATTTTTTTTAAAAAATATTTAAAAAAAAACTTAACTCAAACCCCCTCAGAGATTATAATAATGCAAGAGCTAGAAAGGAAAGGACTTTTCAATAACATAATCCATGTCACTAATTAAACAATCAGAGTATGCGACTAAACAGTGGCACTGGAGTGTGACCCCCAAAGAGAACATCTTGCAACTAGGTAATTATTTTTTCCTTTTCTACTATGTCTTATATAGTCACAAAATACCCCTTAATGACTCTCATAGAAATGTTAGGCTTTTCACTACCTTTATCTTTGATTCTCAAGCGTGCCAGACTGCCTCTCACATAGTCTGGCTCATGTGGTAGTCATAACAAACTGTTTTAAAGTCATTCCATAGGTAGGCATTTGCATAGGAAAATAATGTACTAATTATTTATTACTGTGATGGGGATTTGAGGAAAGGACTATTAAGATGTGCTGTGGCTTTTGAGTAGGGTTTATTTATAACCAGCAGAGTCCGAAGCCTAATAGCACAAAATGTATAACGTGCATTTTGCTGGTTTACAGACGTATACCAGTGATTTTTTTCTCCTCTGGATGCAGTGGTTCTTACCTTTCACATGGCTTTGGTATAGTCAGCTTGTGGCTTATTTTGTTTAGCTGCATAGAAGTGGTGTTACTTTTGATGCACTGGAGCAAGGTTATAGGCCTAGACGCTTGGTTTTGGAGTTGTACATGTTGTTTTTGAGAGAGACTGAACTCTAAGCCAAAAAGAGATCATGAAAATGATTTTCTCTATCAACAAGAGAACTAGTAATTGTATGTTCTCTGGACCGCGTCTGAAATCATGAGCTGGTTTACAGTGCCCACGTACAGCATTACAGAGCTGGCTGATAAGCCCAGCTTTGCTTTATAGACTTTTGCACCAGTGTCCATCCGCACCCTTTCTGGAGTGAGTTCATCTTTCTCAGAAGACAGGAAACACTGAGACATGCTTAATGTCTGTCTGGAAATGAACTGGAACAGGGTTTTCAATTAAAAAGCATGCACGATTCTTCTCACCAATGGACAGTGGCAGGTACTTTGTTAATGTAACATGACAGGCCTTGTTAAACCAGTCAGCTGTCCAATATTAAAGGCTATTTCTGTCTTTTTTTTAAAAGAGACGAGATGGTATTAAAGGCAAACCATCAACTTTTATGGAAAACACCCCTGAATTAAAACATCACATTAAGAAGATGCTCCAGTTGTATACTGAAAGCAGGTAAATGCATTCTAGTTCAACATATCTACTTACCTTACAAACAGGATGATTTATGCCCTTGTTAACAGGGTTGAAGCTGTAAAGCCATGGATGAGACAACTGGTCTCCATTCCACCTAACACATCATCAACAAAATATATCTGCCAAATTCAAACACCATGCTGCCTTTCTCAGGAGATGCTATAGACACGTTGAACACAAGTTGACTTCTCAGGGAGCACATGGAATTCACGGTATTAGAGGTGAGGAAAGCCATCAGAAGCCTTCAGTGAGTGCAATAAGTTAGATAAAATTTTATTTGTGGGGAGAAAGAGAAACTGTTCCTTCCTGGGTTGATTTAAAAATGCAAAGGCAGCTGTTTGAAACTGAACAGGAGTGTCAACTGTTCAAATTAGTCTCATTAGATGGATTATTGGGGCTTGTCAGGGTAATAAATTTACCTGCCTGTGCAACTTTTTGCATGCCTTTCCAATTTATTATATGAATGGCATCTCAACATGTGTGGGAGGTGATAAATATAAGTGCCCCATCCTTGTCTCCAGCTGGGTGAGGAGCACACAACATAGCTTAGGATGTAAATAAGATTTCAATCTTGTGCCTTATCTAATTGCACCTGAAGGCTGTTTAAAATCATACTGCAGAAGGAAAACTTGACAGCTCCAAGGTAGATCCAGTAAATGAGTTAGGTCCCACAAGACCAAACTTGGAGGCATCTGGCCCTCGGGATGGAATCCAGAACCTTGTGTTAGTAACTTTATCTTAGCAAACCGACCACTAAAAATTGACTTCGTTGTTGTGTACGATGCAACCTGGATGGTTTGCATCCCGGTAGTTCGCAGTGTGCTTCGTTCACAATGGTTGCTGGATAAAAGACACTCATCTCAGCTGTTTGCTGTAGCTTTTACTTCAAAGTGCCATGCTTCTCAAATCAGCTGGAACAGGGCCGGATTGAGACGGGGTAAGGCCCTAAACTAGGGGCTCCCAACCTTTCTTTGTTGTCCTTTTAGATTCACAATCCTAAACATCTAATAAAATTCAGGCTCACACTGAGCAGGGGAGCACTTGCAAATTTTTGTCAACAGGAAAACAAGACATGCTGTGCCATCCCTGACTAAGGCTGATAGTATGATGATTACATCTTTAATCATATATCTACTTTGTCTAAAATGTATTTTGTATAGTTTTGTAGAACTGAGGGCCAGAAGGAAGTTTTGGATCCTGCAGTCTGTCCTTGTCTCTACGCAGACTCTTAAATTTCACCGAGTTATCCTGGTACTGAGTGCAGTCACTTGGGCTTGACTAAAACAGGGCTTCTAGCAAGGCATCTAGACTTGATTTGAAAACGTTAAGAAATTTGGAAGCCAGTATTGTCCTTCGATAATTTTGTGTGGGATTAATCATCTTTTTAACCAGCAAATAGCTAACCTTAAAAAAAAAAAAAAACCATAATCAAAGGACTAGGTTTTCTAATGCACCAATAGAAAGTTGACTGATTCTTAGGAAAAGAGAAATCGATTGCCAAAAACCAGGCCTCAAACTTGCAGTATAAATAGGTCTCTATATATTTTATAGTTAGTGGATGCAATTAGAGACTGCATAGAACTTGTATAAAAGCCATGGTTTCAAATATTGTTTCAATTAAATCTTCCAACAGTTACAACAGAGGATTGCATCTGCATGGATAGAAATGATTGGTGGCTGGAAAGACATTTGGCTGATCAGGTTTCATGCACACATGGGCTTTTTTTTCCTTTAATAACTGGCATTCCTTAATGAGCATTACTAAAATATGCATGAGGGGAAACTCTGGGAAATTAACTTCTCCAAGATTCTCAGTGATCTAATACTTGAACGGTGCGAATTTAACATTTTGGAAGCAGTTTTCCTCGTTTAACCTTTTTTTTACAAGGACTCTGAAGTCTGATTGGAGAAAAGATTGTAAAAGCTAAGAAATGTCTGCCCAGAGGAACTTTGCATCTACTGACTCCTCTGTGAAATCTTACGAAATATGAACTTTCATTTCTACCCAGGAGAACTTTTACAATCTTTTCTCCTATGCCTGATGAAGGTTGTTTGTGCCCAAACGCTGGCAATTAAAGAATTTTTTTGCAAAAATCTTGTTAGTTGAAAAAAAGATATCACCTGTACTATGAGCCCTAATTGCTTCTTCCTCTAGACCCATACGGCTACAACCTGGATATCTGACACAGTTCAAACCTTGTCATTACTCTTCAAGCAAACAAAGACTATCTCTGAAAAGCACCTTTCAGCAGCATTTGAAATATGGCATTTACTACTAAATTAGTCAAATGTGGCACTCTTGATATTCTTCCTCCCCCCATATTATGGATGCTCAGTTGCTTGTGCAAAATGCATATACATGATTTATGTAACATTAGTAATTATATACATGGCTAACAAAGTAGACAAGGGAATTCTCTGCCACTTGTATATGAAAAGCAAATATGTGCATTTTAAGCACGGAAGATTACAAAACCCAGAACTAAGGAGGAACCTTGCCTTGGACACTTGTGTGATTTGATTTGTTGGTCTGTACTCGCTGTAAAGAACATAATTTTCAATGAAAAAAATAGCGCGCT
Organism: Caiman crocodilus; assembly: GCA_030014935.1. Taxonomy (NCBI): domain Eukaryota; kingdom Metazoa; phylum Chordata; order Crocodylia; family Alligatoridae; genus Caiman; species Caiman crocodilus. The sequence goes on from JAGPOW010003447.1 coordinate 23,577,770, forward strand.
ACCTGCCACAGAGGATGAGGAATCTCTGTAAATGCTCCGGCATGCATAGTCTTTGAAGTGTTACCATTGCTGTGGTAGGATTGTTTCAGTGTCGTCACAGGTTTGGGAAATTGCAGCAGAGAAGTTTGGAAGAGGACCTCAAGGTGCTTGTAAATCATCAGTTTGGCCCAGTGGACAAAATTTCTTCCGTTCATTTTAATGCCTAGATTTGCCATCTGAACTCTTGTTCTGTAAAATGTACACATATGCCAGGTAAAGACAATCGTCATTGCTAGGCAAGCTGTCTGAAACATTTTTTCAGGCTCTTGAAAGGACCCATCTCAAGTGATGAAACTATAGCTCCATATCTTCTTGCAATGGGATACTGCAATCCAATCACATCTCTGGATTATGCTCCTCTAGTTACCAAGCAGTCCAATGGGTTTAATACATGCAAGAGTTTCCTTCAGGAGCCTGTAGACCAAGGAGGGGAAAAATATGGCCTGTGGGCCAGATCCACCCCACCAGGCACTTTCATCTAGCCCGCAGAGCCCCCCAAAGAATTGTCCCACCAAGCCCTTCTGCCTACAAGGGTAGGAGTGTATGACGCAGAGGCAGATGTAGAAGCCTCTCTCACACTCATGGGTAGAAGGACCCAGCCCTGCCCTGCTAGCATAGAGTGGGGCTGCCTTTGCAGGCTTCCCATGCATCCCACTCCCTCTGGACAGCAGGTAGGGGAGGGGGCATGGCTGCACCTGGGGCTGGCAGCAGCAAGGAGCCCCCACCCAGGGGCCAGGGGCAGTGTGGAGCTTGGCTGGGCAGGGTATGGGTGTAGGGGAAGGCCAGGGATGGGAAGACCCCTCCCACACCCCCCCCCCATGGTGTGCTGCCCTGGCAGGCAGTGGGGGCAGCAGCAGTAGGCAGGGCACTGGTGCCTGGTTCCAGGAAGTACCCCCCCCCCGGGCCAGTGCTCCCCACACTCATGCAACATAGGAGGGAAGCCATCAAAGGGTAGGACTACCTATGCAGCCCTTGACAGCTCACCAAACTTGGTTCGGTGGCCTTCTGCCCAAAATAATTGCCCACCTCTTCTGCAGGCAACAAACATGTGAAGCAATACTTGCAAGAAGGTACATGACAGCATTGGTGACACGTAGGGAGTGCACGTGGGTGCACGTGCATCTCCTGAGATTGACGGTGCACCTCCTGATACTGGCCACTGCCAATGGTGCCGATGGAGCCTGCAAGTGGTTGGCGCTCGCCACACTCTCCCCCACCACCCCACACCCATTGCCACCACCTGCGGGCAATCACTGTGCCCCCCCAGCCTTGGAGGCATGAGGCACTCCTGCGTGACAGTCACAAAAGTCAGTTTAAAACAGTGGGGACCTGTGCCCCTATTTGCTTATCTACTCTTCTCCTTCCTTCCAATTCATGTCCAGGTGGACATGTTTTAGATTTGATGTCCCTCCCCAACCCTATTCTCTTGGGAAACAAGTTAGCATATGCTTGCTACATACTTCCTTGATGTCGCATGAAATCAGACTACAGGAGCTGATATTATTCCAAGGCAGGCTATGATCTCCAGGTTCTTAGCCCTGGTAAAACAGCTGTCACAGGAGCTGAGATTGAAGAGTGATATCTCACATTTTGGAAGTGGGCTCTTTTGTTTGAGTGTTAGGATACTCCTTGTAGAGGTCAATGGGCAGATGTTTCCCACTTTTCTACAAAGCCCACATGCTTTTCTTCACCTGTGTATTGCTAAACCTGGCAGCATAAAATTTCTTGCATAATGTGTTGACATTTACAATCTTTTCCCAAATATTATTTATATGATGCACAGGTTTTCATGTTCATGCAGCTGAGTCTGTCATAGTGACTGCAGTGAGATGGCAAAACCAGGCTCAAAGTTGCATTTATTTAGTGATTTGTGTCAACTTCATCTTGAATTTTAATAATTCAAATTCATTAACCTGACATCCTTCTGAGATCCTTTCTCAGAAGACACTATTGTGGCAGGAACAGTCCAAGCTAACAAGCTCCAAGCAGAAAGGCAGTGGAAATGGAAGAAATAGACACGACCCACACTAGCAGGAAAGTATGGTTAACCACTTGCAAGCTGAGTAATGACCCACAGAAAGTACAGCAACACCACAACTTCACAGCCAACCGGGTGACTCTCCAGCTGCTGCTCAATGATAAAGCTTTGAGAAAAACTGCCCAAAATATGGATTAGACAGAAAATTGATCTGATAGAAAATCATTTTAGCACGTCCTATACAATGGATTAACTTGATGTCAGAATAAGTCACTTAAAGAACAGCAAAACACTGAACTCCATGATATATGCAAGGAGCAGATCAAACACTACTCCCACAACCAAGTTATTGGTATTACACTATTTTAACAACTGCTCATCAGCCCTTAGACTACTCAAATTATGGTGTAATAGCTCTATTAAAGCCAGAGAAGGATGCCTCTGGCCCACAGAACTTTAGGTTAGTGTCATTTCTGTGCCATCTTTTGAAGCTTTATGAACGCTTTATCATCAATCACCTTTCACTTTGTATTGAACAACATCTAATATCAGAACAGGTCAGATATAGACCAAGCAAGTCTTGCACTAGCCAAATACTAAACGTCACCCCGCATATCGAAGATGGATTTCAGAAAGGGACGATAACAAGTGCTTGTTTGTAGCAGCATACGACACAGTCAACCACCAAACCTGCTCGCCAAAGTCTACAGTTTGATGCATGAGTACCACCTCGTGCAGCTCATCCAATCTCTTTTGGAGAACAGACATTTTTAGGTAGAACTGTGCAAAAAACGGAGCCACCAGAAATGACAGTGAAATGGCCTCCCACAGGGTAGCATGCAACACCAGTCCTTTTTAACATATATACCAATGACCAACCCATACAGATATGGGTAATATAAGGAGCATCGTATATGCTGATGATTTATACATTACGTCACAAGAGAAGACTTCTCACCACTGTCAAGAACAGACTGACCTGTGCACTGAGCACCCTCTAGGATTACCACAGTAACAGCCGACTTTGCGCCAACCCAACCAAAACGCAGGGAAGCAAAGTGGAACTTAAACTTCACCTGGGGTGGCATCCCGCTGACTAATCACCTGAACTCTGCGTACTTCGGGGTTATATTGGAAGGAATACCTACCTTCCAAGCACATATAAAGAAGATGAAGGGGAAAGTCAGCACTCGCAACACCATATTTCAAAAGTTGGTCACCACAAAGTGGAGCGCGAACCCAACTACATTACGAACCACTCCTTTTGTCTTGTGTTACTCCACTGCAAGGGTATGCATGTCCAGTATGGGAATTATCAGTTCATGCCAAGAAATGACAGCTGTCATGAAATAATGGGGATATCTAAAGCCAATACCAAAGGTTAGCCTATACTCACCGGCTGACATTGTACCACCTGATATCAGAAGTAAGGTAGCAAGCCAAAAAGAAAGATCATAGCAGATGGAAGACCCCAGCCATCACTCTGTAGTCACACAATAGTAACAAAATGGCTTAAAACATGAAAGACTTTTGTGACCAGCCTTGCTCTGTTGGACATGATGACTGACATAGCACAACTGAGGTTATGGAAGAAAAGATTATGTGCAATCAGGTGAAATGGACCTAAAACCCCAGGAGGACCTTCCAAGAGGGGCAGATGTAGATGAGCCAACATGGTGATGCCTCAGTCACCTATGCATGCAAACTGGAAAATCGAAAACAAACATGAACAAGTGGGGCTACTCTAATGATACAAATATATATGAGTATGGTGAGGTTCAGACTATGGAGCACCTGCTCATTTGCTGACTCTTTGGTGAGACCAATACAAAGGATAACTTTGCTGCAGCTATGGAAAGAGTCATCGCTTGTGCATGATTCTGGGAAAACATTAAGTTTATGACAAGGATACAAGAAGAAAAAGATTGGTCTTTCTTTTTTCATTTCTCAGACCAATTTTTAAGGTGTGCAAGCTGTTCCTATTTATTCACGGCTAACTGAAAGCAGCTGTCTTGTGAAAGGCATGAAACTAGAATAGAGAGAAGCTTTAAACAGTGCCTGTGTGGATATCAGCATTCTTATTGTTAGGAGAAAGCATTTAAAATCTGAAACAAAGAAACTTTCTACGAGCTTTGGGCTGTCTAGCCTTTCTCATCTAATTGACCTTATTGCTTACATTAGTGTACTTCCATTTGTCATGGAAATTCTTACTTTTTACACTGAGAGGTGAATCAGGCTCTCTACTTTTGACTTGACCAAATCTCTACCATCTGCAAACTCTGGTTATGTGTATAAACTATCCACCACAGTACCACGGACTCAACAAAGGCAGTGGCTTTCTCACAGGGCAATGTTTCTTCGGCTAGAAGAGTTCAAGTTCTGCTGAGCTTTTCTTTAAACCTTACTTGACTCATTTTTGTTTCTTTGCCCATAAGTTATCTTCATTATACACACCGCATTCATTGGTGTTCCTGCTACCACACACATCTGTTCTCTTTCTAAAATTAGATGCAGTGCAGACAGGTTTATTTTTGGTTTTGTTTCCAACTTGCTGGAGTTAAGACCCCGGTACTGCAGTGTGTTAATGGCAGCTTGTGGCAGTTGGGAACCATAAGCAGGATTTGCCTAACAGTCTGGCAGGATTTGTGAAATTAATTTTTCCCATTGAGAGTCCTTTCTGGATGTGCTTTGATGACAAAAATTTGACCCATGTTGGTGATTTCATCAAAGAGGCCAAAGACACATGCACTGTCCTTCCTTCACTTCAAGAGGAGATTTCTCTTAGAAAAATGTTGTCAGAGCAGGACACTTTACCACAGCTGTTGTATCTGAAGTTCAGTTTCCAGCACTGTCTGGGGACTTTATTTGAGGAAATGTCAGTGTTTATGTTATTGGGCAGTAGGTCTATGCAAAGCAGCTAGTATGTACTTTAGATTCAGCCGGTTGCAGGGACAGTGATTTGATTTGGTGATTTGAATCACTGTCCCAAATTGATTTGGCAGAATCTAATTCGGAGATTCAGCTACTGCATAATCAGCTGAATCTCCAGATCAACAGACCCCAACCCCGTCAATGCCTGCCCCACCTAGCCCCAGCATCCCACTCTTTAAAAAAAATTGTTTTTTTTAATTAAAAAAAAAAAAAAAAGCCCCACACACACACTGGCTCTTGCCAGGCAGGGACAAGAGGGTGATCTTGTGAGTGCAGGGCTTTTTTTCTTTTTAAGGGACCAGGAGCTAGGGCTGGGCAGGGCAGCCATGGGGGGTGGGAGGCTCATGGCAGAACCCCCCACACAGTGCAGGGCAGTGGGAGGCCAGCAGGGATCACCCCCTCGCCCAGCAGCAGCTGGTGAATGTGGAGCTTTTTTAAAAACAAACAAACAAACAAAAAGAGCTGGGGCCATGCAGGGCAGTCATCGGCAGGGGTCAGGGGGTGCTTGAGGAGCTGGGGGAGGAGACAGAGGATGGGGCCTGGTGGGGTCCCCCCATAGTTCCCTCCCCCTTCCTCCAGCCCCCCCTCCACCCCCCTACTCCCTACTTACCAGCACAGAGTCTAAGTCCAGCTCTCTGCAGCAACCAGTGGAGACTGCTCGAATCTCTGAAGCTCTCTGAATCAATTCAGACCTTTTTACTGGTCTCCTCATTTAATTCAGATTCAGAGATTTGCCCACTGAATCCAGCCAAATCTCCTTCAAATTGAATCAGCACCCAGAACTTCACACAGCCCTACTGAGCAGCACTTAAGTGAGTATTTGGATGTTGTCTAAATCTCTTTTGTTCATCTAGTTCAAGGAGTCTTTGCTTCTCATACTGCCAGATGATTTTTGGAATGTCTTTAACAATACCACTGAGTACTCACTGGTGAAAGAAGCATGATTCCAGCCATGCTGAAGCTTAAGACTAAATTGGCACCCTGGGTTTGTGCCAAGTCTTTGCTCACGCAAGCAAGAATAAGAAGAAAATGAGGTTTAAGCAAGTGCCGTTTAACCAAGATTAGAATAAGAGTCAAGCATTCTGAAGATGACTCATTGTGCAGGCTAACAGTGGGCAGTGCTTTGAGATGCTGTCTTGAAAGCTGGCTTACTGGATACATGAATGAATCAACAAACAGCAGAACTGATGCAGGAATTAATGTTAATTTTGACCTTTAAAAACGCTAGCATCTTATAAACTTGACCTTTGTAGTTTGGTTTTTTTTCTTTTAATTTAGAAATGGAAAAGTGTTAGTCATTGCTCTACATGTTCTTCTCCAGACACTTTGGAAGACAGATGAAGTTGTAACCTCTAATGATTGGAATGAACATTGTCATGACAAAAGCAAACCAGATCCTGGAAGCTTGCAGCTTCTTATCTTGTGCAGGACAAGTGCACTTCACAATCTGTCATTCAAATCCTGTTTCTTTTCCTTCCAGTGACAGACAAAGAGATGCAGCCTAACAGACTGGAAGCAGCCTTAGGTTATGAACAAATGAACAAATAATACCAAGTTAAAAGTGTGGGGGGAGAGAACTTGCCATGCATCAGGTGATCCATAGCAACTCTTTCATGTATCTGCTCCATCCCGCACAAAGCAAAAGCCAAACCTGGTAGTTTACCTCAAAATGAAACAACTGCCAAATTACCGCAGTTTAGTTTCCACTTATCATGAGATACAGCAGAAATACAAAACAGTTACTGTGATGCAGCTGATGCACAACAATCCCCCCATCTCCCCTTCCATTTTAACTTGGTACTATTTATCAGTCCATCCCCTTTGCATAACTTCATGCAACATCTAGAATTCAAACACAAGCACATTTGTTGTTCACTTTATTTCCCCTTCTTAAAATATAGCCGTAAGTCCATTTGGAAGATTTTCCATCTGGTCCCCATCAATTATCATAGATAAAATTTGAAACACAAAAAATCCTGAAATACATTCAGCTCAAGTTTTCTTAACAAGTGTGTTTTTCTTCCCCTTACACTCATTTCTAATCTGGGACATGTACAAACTCCTTTAGTATGAAATTTTATTGTTCAAAAGAAAAATATGTTCACCCTGACAGTAAAGATAGCCAAAACAAATCTCCACTGCATACTTTGTTAGCCACCTGCCATTTTCTGAATGGTAGCCAATTGCAAAAACAGGACATTCTCATTTGTCCAACATAGAGCAGCTCTGCTGGAAAGCTGCCCATTTGGCACATAGTTGCTCATTAGCAATTTCCCTTTTGTGAAGAATAAAGCAGGTAGTCATGGAAGGGTTCCAGGTTCGAGGGACTGAAACCACAACTGGTCAAAGGCCAGTGTATGTGTGGAACCAGGAAATGTCTTGCATGATTCCTTTAAAGACAACTCCAATGTTGTGGAAAAGGCTTCTGTGTTTAGTGAATATTTGGCAGCTGGATTATGTGGAGGTAGTGATTTCAGTATCGTGAACCATACATTCTTTCTGCCTTTTTCAAAAAAAATCAGAGACAACTTCATACAGCAACATCATTCCAGATCTGTATAACTAATAGCAGGTGCAAAGGGGCTAATGTTCCCTGCTAAAGAGACACAAGTGTGAGTACTTTTTGAACCCCTGTGACATTGCCAATTTGGATTAAGTGCAACTCTTATGCAAAGCACACACGTAGACTTCACAATGTAAAAACCTGACTGACGTACCAAGTAAAACTCCCCAGTTTCATGTTGGAGCTATTTCAGAAAGAGGAACCTTTTTAGAAAATGAAATGCATTGACCTAAGACAAGGAACAAGGAAGAGCATTCAAAGGTTATGCCTATGTGATGGCTCAGAGAGCTATATTTATCCCCATGTAACCTCAGTCAATCCTATTAGGATGTCACAATTGTTTCTCTGACATGGTGATCATCTACCAGGGGTCACTGTAGAATAACTCAAAGCTCATTCCCCATGCAAAAGCTAATCTCACAATCCCCTTGAGAACTTGTAAACCCTTCCACTCCCTTAGTAGTAATTCAACATCTCTATCTGCAAAGCAATTTGCCAGTAGTAATGAAATAAATCGTGGCAGCCTTGCGAGGTATGTAACATGGGCTTTTGCCATGGAGGTAACGAGAACCGCTTTCCAAATGTGCTCCGTATCCCTGGGGTCAAATTTTCAAATATTTTCAGCATCGAGCAGCACATTGATTTCCCATACAGGAAATCTGGGTTCAGATTCCTACTATCTACTCTTGCTCCATAAAATGGATATCTCTAAAGAGTGTATATACAGAATGGCACGATTGTCAAATTGGGCACATGACTGACATAGTTGGTCTTCTAATTGCACAACTGGCATGTACCTCATGAGCTAAGGGTGGCACTTATGGCCAGATTTGCAAAAAGGCTAAGGGGCAAAGCACCCAGCAGCTGCCAGTTGTTTCAAATCATGTACGTTTGTGTTCATGTGCATGTGTACGTACCTCAGTAGCTAGCTCTATGTTCCTTACCATCCTGTGGAGGAGGAGCAGGTCAGAATATGACCTCAGGTCTCCTACAGCAAATACCCTGCTCTATCACTAAACCAGTGAGTTTGTCTACCATGTCCATGAGAGAAGAACTGGTAAGCTGTCCTGTGTTATGTCAGTTGTTTTTCTACCTTCATACTATTACAGGTGAAAGACTACCTGGAGTCATTCTGAAGAATTCATTTAGTGTACACAACTGTGCTGCCAAATTTAAACTACTTGCAAAGCTCACCCAGTTTTAGCTACTCTTTAATATTTAAGTCTGCCATTTTAAACAGAAAAATTTAACTTTTTAGGGTTTTTTTTTATCCTTTTCCCTCTTCCCAGACTCCAAAATTAAGCTTTCTATTCCCCTCCCCCAGCTTCATTACTTCCTCCTACATTTAGTGTAGTTGCTGTTAATTATAAGGAAAATACCTAGACCCTAAGGCCTGCCCCAGGAAGGCAGTGCTTTAACTTGTTAGTGATGTTTTATTGGTGTTGTGCTGCTTGTGATGTGGATATCCTGGTACTTTGGTATTACAGTAGCGCAAAACCTAGGAAGATATAATTAAAGAAATGGTACAACTAAATGAAAAGTTGATTAAAAACATTTCTCCTGATTCATATTTGTAAACATTTCTCCACCCCAGTATTTTATTGTTGTATATTCCCATTTGAAACTCATTATTTTCAGTGTGTGATTATCTCAGTTGGTAGCTGTGGAAATTAGTATGTGTCATTGACGATTGTGACTTCAGGTGGGAAAAAACCAGAATAAACAAAGGAAACATTAAGCCACAAGCATCCTATTTCATTCAGATTTTATTAATACTAAGGAAAGGTTGAGACTCTATGAAACAAAGCTTTCTAAATAATTCCTTATCCATAATGACCTATAGCTGCTAGATGTTGTAGGCCTCGCTAGCCTATGGAGAAATACAAGCATTGCTCAGTGCATATACACATTCCAAAAAGGCCCTGCTAACAGCAGCCATGTCTATATATGTATTTACATGCGCCTAAACTTAATGCGCCTTACGTGGGCGATTCAGGTGTACATCCACACATGGACATGCTAATTCGCATTAAGGAACATTACATTTAGGCACGAATAGCTAAGTCTCATTAGCATACATGCAGATGCACTAATGAGCATTAATGTGGTGTCTATCCATTGATGCACACCGTATTAATGTGCATTAGCATGTCTACACATGCACTAATGCAACTTATCTATTCACACCTAAATTTGATACCTGCTTTTTTCAGGTATCAAATTCAGGCTCATGTAGCCTTAAACCACCATTTTTAAGGTGCATTAATAGCATCCACATGTAAACTTGTGCCCTTAATGAGCTCTTAAAATCATGATCTTAGGCAAAACCCACCTAAAAGAGGTATGTGTAGACTCGCCCAATGTGAACTGAAGTAGGCCCCAATAAATACAAAACTAGGCATACCCATACATATTTTGCATGGAAGTGCTGGTATAGTAGCTCATTGATTTTAGAGGTGCTTCTGAGGCCAACAGACAGAGGGTGAATTGATAAGACCAGTACAGAACACCAAAACAAAGATCAGAGTGACCTGGCAATCGGAGACGGCTTTCTGATGAGACGGGAACACTAATTGGCAAGAACCTGGGTGTGGATGATGTTAGCTAAAGACATTTTAGTAGCTGGAAAGAACTAGGATGTGTATGGTGTAAACATGAAGTTGTTTTGATCTTTGTATAAGAAAGGGCCTGGGAACATTTAATACTTCATACTGGTCTTACAGGTTCTGTTCATGCCCATACCCTGCTTGCAAATAACCGAGCTAGCACCATGGACTTGCTGGTTATGAATGCTAGTATAACCCTGCTTACACACACACACACACACGTATGTATGTATGTATGTACGCATGTATGTATGTTGGATCATGTATTCTAATAATAGAACTCCGGTCTCCTGTATATGTTCTACCATTTGCATACCTTTTTGGTATGTGGTTCAGAAGGTTAGGAGCCTGTTTATGCATATTTCCTGATCAGTATCCTAAAAAAAAATATAAGAGGTTTGAGAGGAAGTGGGGGGGAGGGGTAAATCTTTGCATCAATGGCTAGATGTTTGTCACCAGGCCTCCCTCCCAGATATTTTGCAGCTGGAAGGGACACAGGGGCAGCAGGAAACATTTGTGCAGGGGTCCAGGAGGGCAGTGCTCACTGTGACCTGAGCTGGGGCCTGCAGTGGAGTGGCACGCAACTTTCTTCTCTTTGTTTTAAGCAGGGATTGCTCAGAGAGATTCCAAACCACAGTCACCCTTTGGAGATATCCTTGCTGAGGCTTGTAAAACCCTCTTTAATGGAAGAGAGCTGAAGCCGTCTTCCTAAGGAGAACAAGATCTGAAATCCCAGAAAAGCTGATCCTCAGCAGGTGGTGCACCTCAGTGCTGACCCTCATGGCAGGGTGCTGGTGGCCACCCAGAGCTGCCGTCTGGTGGCGACAACTCCAGATGTCACACTTCAGTGCCAGCTCCCAGTGGCAGTGACCACAAACAGCGATCCCAAGAGGCCACAGAGACCCTGACCGGTAATAGGAAGCTTATCTCAGCACTGACCCCAGAATGGTGGAGACCTGGATAGTGCTGCCAGAGCAACACTGGCATCCCCAAAATGGCAATCGTTGATGTGATCTCCACCAGTAACCTGGAGAGAGACTCCCCGCCTTCCCCTGGACCGGGTAAAGTAGCAGCTCCCCGTGGTGAAGGTTTTTCAGATGAAGACTGCAACTAAGAGACCCAGGGAGTTTGAGGTATTTGATATTCAGAGGTACTTGATATTTTGGGGTGTTTAATAGATGGGGTGTGGTATTTGATGAGATGTAGTTATTTTCATTCCCCTGTAATACACTTGTACTCTCTGTTTGATAACCAAATTGCTTGCAAGTGGGGAAGTTCTTTTTTCAGAACCTGCAGTAATGGTTATTTTTCCCAGATTTTTGGGTGGGGGCTCATGCCCCAAATTCCCCAAATTTGAACTCAGCCCTTCCTTGTAGTGGTATCCTGGGCCTGGCAGAAGAGTAACATTAGTGTCTAGGCTTGATTGTACACAATAAACCTGGCCAAATTCTTTGTCACTAAGAACTAAAACCTGCATTCTCTTTCTTGTAACAGTGAGGTCGTTAAGGGGACAGTATCACAGATGGTAACAACACACACACACACACACACAGAGCATGGAAACTGAGTGAGCCCAATGTGACCAGTAATACCTAACCCTCAAACAATACCAGTGCAGTTAGATAACAATACTGATGAAGTCCACCCTGGCAACACTGGTGACTCTCTGGTGACCTACAGATGTAGCTTAGATATGGGAGAAACCAGTTACGACACATAGGGAGTGCACTTGGGTGCACCCCCTGAGACCAGCTGTGCACCCCATGGACGTGTCAGCCGCGAAACCAAAAGTGCACTTCTAGTTTTGCTGCTGGCTTGGTGATTGGCTGCTGGAAGACCACCATCATCGGCGACCTGGTGCCCCGCAGACTCGGGAGGCAACAGTCGCCCATGGGAGAAACATCCAGTGAAGTAGCAGATGTGTTTGGATTAATGACTAAATCCAAAACTACAGGTGACAGCCATCTGGGGGAAGTAGAGAAGTCACACAGCAGGTTCTCTTATTATGTTTAGGCCTTTGTCAATACATACCTCTTCTTCAAGCCATACAGCAAAATAACTGCTCCTCCTATCCTTACCATCCCTGAGAAGAACTGACATGCCTTTCCCTTTGTTAATGCTAAGTTTGTTAATGCTGTCCCAAGATGGGTCAAAAGGAAGTATCTGGAAAGTGCTGAGTGATTTCTTTGTCTCCCCTCCCTACTGACCAGAAATTGAACTGTACAATTATGCAATAACTAGTTCACATATACTCATAATTTGGATCAGTTTTGCAGAAAGCTTCTTGACACTGGGCTGAGTCGTGGGTTAGGATGAGATCCAAAATCTGGTAAGTTTTGCCAGGTTTTTTTGTTTTGAAAATTGTGCATTGCTCCATTGACTGACTATGCTGCATTGATTGCATTTCTGGCTGACACCTTCAAATTTGGAAGTTGCCTTCATTTTCCAGAGCAAACTATGTATGTTAGCTGACATTTAGATGATGTGTATTTAACCTCCTTCAGTAAATGAAGCCATCTACTTCTGCCCTATTTTCAGTGCCATTTTATTTCTCTTGGTGACAGCCACACAGTGCAAGAATTCTTAACTTGTGTTTGTTTGGGTGATCTAAAGACATCTGACTGAAATGACACAATTATCCTAGCAGGAGGGCAATAACACACCTCACCATCTATAGAAAGTGGCTTCTGTGTCATCTTGCATGAAGTGAACATTAGAACACAGTTCTCAAATAGTTTTCTAGTTCATTTGGAAGCTAAGATGAAGTGTCATTGTCTACTTGTTTTATTTTATGTTTAATTGCTGATGCAATATGAACTTTGTACCACACAAAGTGTAATTAGACTCTTGGCGCAAGTGAAAAATAAGTCCTTATCTATGCTAGTATTACGTGTGGCAGAAGGCCACCTCTGTTTCTCCCTGAAAACTCTGCTCTGTGACAATTTGGTTAGGATGGGCCCAGCAGAGGATGCACACCTTACCCTACCTCTTGCTGTCTCTCTCAAAATTCATGATCAATGAACTGCCTGCCTCCAGAGGGAATCTTCACCTGCCTCTGGATGATACTAGTGAGTAAGCTACCTGAGATCTAACTAGATATATAGCTTGCAGTAACTCAGATGCGTGATCAAAAGGTACTCCAGCCACCCTGTTTGTTCTATGGGATTTCTCTGATACTACTCAACTCTGTACCCTATTCCAGCCCTACTCCGTGTAACCAATAAAGCTCTCCTTTGTACCTAGCATGGGAGACTTATTGAGAGTGAGTCTAGATTATGCCTTGGGGTCCCCTTGGTTCAGCTGACTAAGGAAGACCACAACTTGTGCTTCCAACTGACGGAAGCACTCCAAGTTCTTGCAGTGAGTCAAGTACATTGAGGGCTACTAGGCCTGTGTTTCCCAGGGGGTCACAGAGCCAGAATCAAGCCCACCCCTGGGTGGTGGCAGCTCTACCCCCAGGCTAGCGGGTGTGCTCCAGGAAGGGGGTCGGCCAGACATGAGGCACACTGTGGGAGGCACTCGGAGCCTGGAAGGTGGTCAGGCACAGTGAGTTGGGTGGCTCAATGTAGAAGCACCCCCTACTGGCCTGCTACACATCCAAATTTGTGACAATTGTTTGGGCTGGCAATGGAAACACCATGGAAGATTTTGCTGCTTTTTTTTTTTAGTTGAAGCTACATAAATGGCAAAAATGATGTAAAGAATATAGTGACCTGAGAAAAAGGTGAGACAGGTAGCCATGGGAACTGTTTAATCTGTCTACAGACAGTTTATGTGTACCACTGTAGACAGACAGTATACAAGCTGTCTTGAAGCTTACAGAGATTGCTTGAAGCTTATAGAGATGATGTATATTGGTAACAACTGCTGACATTATTCCTTTACATCAAGAGGCTATCCTTCCTCTTTGTGTCAGGGCACTACAAGAAGTTGAAGTGATGAAATGTCTAAGCACAACTCTGAAGTTTTAGGTGTCCTCAGATTTGTTAGACCCTGAATTGGACTGTTCATAGAATAGATGTTGATGCTTTGATGCAGCAAGTGCAAGTAGGCAACACATGTAGAGGAATTACTTAGACTCGGGACAGAAGTTACACATAAACCGGTTTAAGTGAACAGAAATGCGTTCAAACCTGTAACAGAACATAAGTTCAGTGCACATAAAGCAGTTTCAAAATGGCTGAAATTGGTCTAAGACTTAACTGATTTGGGCCAAATCAGTTTATAGAACTTCTGTCCCCAACCCCTTCCTGGTTTAAGTTAAATCAGAGTCCCCCAGCATCCCAGCATGCTTTTCAGCATTGGGCTGGGCTATCTTGTTCAGAGAACAAGGCTAGCCCCACTCCTCTCCTCTCTAGCTGGAGCTCCAGCTGGCTGAGAAGGAAGTGGAGACTGCAGCCAGGACTCACTGTTCAGGGACCCCCCCGCCGTCCCCCAGCACGGACTCCAGCAGCATGAACCTGAGCCGGCATCTGGTCATGCCACCCCCATGCTACCTAATGCTGACAGGTGTCTATGTGTGTATGTTTCCAGTTTCACTGAAACAAAGGCAAACAGAACAGTGTCCACACAGGGCTTTTTGGAGCTAATCAACAGGCCAGCTGATAATGTCCTTCTGATCTTCCTTAAAAATGCTTTGTAAAAAGATGTTTAAGAAGAGCTTGAGAGAGAGGCTTTGTTTTCTTGATGAGCTGATAAGCTTTGTGTTCTGATAAGCTCCCTGCCTACTGCTGCCTTGCTTCAAAGCCCACAATCTGTTGGTGTTCAATAAGGGACAGAGAAAGGTGTGAAAAATGACCTGGTTTGCAATTAATGCAGTGCCAGTCAGTTTGCTGCAGACGGTATGAAGAAGCAGAGAGAGGGAGATTTGAAAATATCAGTATCATTAATAGATGCATGCAGTCTGCACAAGCAGTCCTCCCCTCTACCTGCCCCCTGCCCTTTGCCTCAGAGTGGTAGCCAGGGGACGGGGTCTGGCAACACTCCTCTCCCCTTGAGCAGCAAGTGGAGGGAGAAGCTTGGTGAGGGCTGTTACCCCCTCCCTCTCCAGGCACACTCCAGCTGGGAACAGTGTAAGCCAGGGTGGCATTATAAAACCCTCCCTAATCATAGCATCCTACCATTGCCTGGCCATGTCCCCCGCTTAGGTCAGCATTGTGGACAGGAAGGGAAGTCTGCTGTAAAGCCCCCTGGCTTCTAGCCTATGCCACTGCAGGCATGTGCCTGCATTTCTTAAATCAAAAGTGAACATCTATCCACTTGCAAATCAGTTGAATTTCTGCAGGTTAGACTAAACTGCAAAAATTGAATCAATTCAGGCTCGGGCTTTTTGAATGTCTGCCCCTAGCTTTACCCTCCGGTATTCCATGAGGGTATCTTTAATGACAGTAATGTTCACCGTCCTTGACACATGGCGGTGGACTAAGATACTAAGTGGAGAGAACACCAGATCAGATGAGCATTAGCCAAGTCAAAGTAAAACAATGAAGAGCTGAACTAATTTTAAATCTGGCTCTAAAGTAAAGAACAAGGTGATGAAAAATTAACTTGGGTCATGACACCAAGGAAAAAATACTGGCTCTGTTATATTATAGAAACTGATGAACTGTTATTATTAATGAGGAGATTACTGGCTCATCAATGGATTAATGATGTTGGATCCAATACAATCTGGATCACTTGTTCAGATACATGGCTAGTTCAAAGATGGTTATTTCAGACCAAAAGCACAAAATACTGATAAAGATATAAAGTGAAAAGTGCAGTTGTTTGGAAAAGGCACAGATAATGTTGAGAGATATTTTTACATATTTTGTCAACATCTTGAGTTTTCAAGAAATGCCAAAAGCAGCAAAAAAGCCATCTCTCATATTTGTACCATCTCCATTTTCAGGCACACAACTGTTTGGCTACATATGCTTAATTTTCAGTACTTTCTCTGCTGAAAATTCTCTTCCCCCCATAATGCATTTCGATACCAAATTTAGTATACTCTCAAATACTTATTCATGGAAAGTTCACTGAGCAATATGATGATTACCTATTGCTTTTTTGTAGAGCAGCAAAAACCCCTTGAAACCTGTTTTTTGTATAGTCTTTTTTTTTTTTTTTTTTTTTTTTTAAGTGACACATCATCCTACTCCTGTTTTCCTCCAAACTAGAAACATATTTCAAAGTTGAAACAATCAACTACTTAGGAGATCCAGGATGTTGAAACCAGGATAGAGAATAAGTGGATAGGGAGCCCAGATCTGTACTATTCTCAGTATAAAGAGGGGGAGAGAGATTTTTCCCTGAACTCTTTCATAATGCAGATATGCACACACACATGAAAGCATATCCTATTGTCTAACAATTCCCATGCCTGTTTAAAGAGAAATCTCCAAATAAAAGAACACAGACATTTTACTGTCTGGTAGCTAACTACCGTTCTATGTGAAGTATTTAAGTTTGTCCTGTGCAATAACGATAGCAGTTCTGTTATTAGAAACAGTTACCAGCGGGAAATTGTGAACTGTATATTCACTATGGTTACCCACAATATAGAAGTGGTAATATGAGACGCTTCAAGCTACAGGGAATATATTGTACATGAATAACACAGGAAATAGAAACCATCAAAAATTAGCTATATCAAACTCCATTCACCTGCCCTTGCCCTTTATATTGTATCTATCCATCTTCCCTTTCCTACTGTCTGTATGAATAATTTGCATCTCTTACATTTCAGTGTCTCTCTCATTCTGCCCCATTCTTCATAAGTCATTTTCTCTTTCTGACTGAACAAGTCGGCTCCTGAAGCAACTTCTCTCTTCCGCTACACGTTTCGGAGCTAGCTTTCCTTTCCGGGGAGGATAACAATGATGGACTATCAGAGCTCTTAGACATCTGAAGCTTCACATAAAATGAAGCAAATGACTTTCCTATTATATATTTGACCCTCGTAATGTCAGAGCAGCTTCTTATTTTATTCATTTTAGCAAAATCTCATACTGCATAACACTAATGAAATCAGTAGGATAACTTGGCTAGTAATTTATATGGTTGATGAGACCACATTTCTGTTATAACTTTTAAAAAACCTGCATTTTTCATAACAGGCTAACATCTTATTATTGTGATATGCATGTCACACCAGGATGATGCGAGGTGACTAATCCATTTTAAAAGGTGCTACAAAGGATAATTCCATCTAATCTCCCTTAGCAACTGAACATTTGATCTCACTAATCTTTGAATTACAGACCCTCATTTCCCATTTCTAAATGACTGATATGAACTGAGCCTTTATTAATTAGTATAATTTATCAAGGACTCTAAGGCTGCAAGGCTGAATGGCTGGACCAAAAATGAATTTTTTAACGGGATTTCTGAAGTGAATTGTTCATGTTCAATGCTCCAAAATGTTTTGAGCTCAACTTTGGGTCAGGAAGCATTTCTCCTCCCTGAGATCATACAGATTTATGTTGATGCACTGACCCTTTGTTTACCAGGTTTCGATACAATTTGTCAGGTTTGCACTAACAGAAAAGAGAGAGATGCAAGACAGAAAAGTGCTGTCTTGCCAAAGAATCATCCAAAACCTTCAGTGGAATGAGATATTAAATGAGCTGATGTTTTTTTAACTCCCTTTCCCGCAAAGAAATAAAGTACATGTTAATTTATGTGTGTGTTCTTGGAGCAAGCAAAGCAAGCCACACCTTATACAGTATTATTAAAATTATATATGCAAGCTAGAGGACTATAAGACCTAGAGGAATGCTTCAGTCTGCTCCACTTACAGGGGAAAGGGAAAAGGCCAGCTCTGTTTACATGAATTATAATGCTGTTTACCTATAATGCCACTCAAGTGGTGGAGTTTAGATTGGAACTGGTTGTTTAGATAAGTAAATGTGATAACAGATTATGATTGCCGTTGTACTCATGAAAGAGCACTGAAAGTCTCCCAGGTGTGCGCCGCATTACACTAAGTGATTAACAGATTGTGTTTAGGTCAAAAGCTTGACCTCTGCAAGTACGTAGGAAAGGATTTTACCATTGATGGAGAATACTATCCAAGAAGCAGGGACCCAGGAAGGGTTTTACATTGTCCTGGTTTCCTTTTCTGGAGGTATTTAGCCCTCTACTAGCCTGGGGTTTATTGTACCCTTGACCACATAGGCTGATAGAAGCAAAGCTGAAATTGCCAAAGTAGACAAAACAGGTGGACATTGGAACAGGACCCAAGAGAGCACGTTTTCTAGACTGGAGCAAGCTAATGGATTAGAACCACCCAAAGGTGCCTTTGAGTCTCATTGAAGGTAACTCAGTCTACAGATGGGGTTTTAGGAGAGCGGGGTTTGCAGTGAGACAATCTTCATAAACTGGGCATTTATTATTTAGGACCGATGGGTTTGACCAAACTCCTGATGTATTGATTTAGTATGCTACAATAAGTACATGTGCTATGAGTTTTCATATTTCCAGTTTCTTTTGCCTTTCTCCTTTTCCCCAAATATAAAAGGTATTTTCATGTCATTTTCCCTAAAACCATAGGAAAGTATGGCTGGAAGGGTCATCTAGTACAACCCCTTGCTCAAGGTAGACTCATCCCTGTCTAAACCATCCTAGCCAAGTGTCTGTCCAACCTGCTCTTGAAAATATCCAGGGATAGAGATTCTACAACTTGTTCAGCTAACCTGTTCCAATGCTTGAATACTGCCGTAGTCAGAAAGGTGCTCCTAATCACCAACCTAAATTTCCTCTGCTTCAGCTTAAGCCTGTTATGCACCTAGTCTCATCCCCTGCAGCCACAGACAATAGTCTATCCCCCTCCTCTCTCTAATCAGCCTTCTGGTATATGCAAATCCTCCCTCAGTCTTCTCTCCTCCACACTAAATAACCCTAGTTCTTTCAGCCTATACTTGAGACCTGCTTCCCCTGGCCTCTAATTGTTTTTTTGAAGCTCTTTGGTCTCTATTCAATCTGTCTAGTCCTGCTTGAAGTATGCAGTACTCCAGGTGAGGCCTCACCAACTGCTGAACAGAGCAGAAGAAGACTTTCCTTGATTTGCAAGTGACACACCGGTTAATACGGCTCAGTATGCTATTGGCATTTTTTTTTTGCAACAGACTCCTCATCTCTGATAATCATTGAAAATGTCTAGCATTGAACCAGACACTCAAATGGAACAATAAGGTAGTAAGAGCATATGCATTCCTATGCACAAGTACATAGTACTTTGTGTGTGAAACTGCATTTGTTGCACTGTTGCACTGAAAAAAATATTTTTGAAAAACTATTTTTGAAAAAAATTGTTGCACCAAAAAAACATTTGGGTGTGCCTACACATGCACTGTAATGTGCATTAGCCTATTTCAATACACAGTAAAGCATCACAAAAGAACTATGAACACTTTTACACAGGCTCTGGAGATCGGGAGGGTCGCACTTTAATTTGAGAGGCTCTCAAAGCTGCTCTAATTGAAGTGCAGCAGTGTCTCATGTATCAGTGTCCCCACACTTAAAAATGGCAACAAAGGTATTTAAAAATGCATCAACGGTGCTCATTCAATGAGCTTTAGTTCAAGTGCCCCTACCACCATTTTTAAGGGTGGGAATGCTATTACACAAGACGCAGGAGGCTGCTGGAGTGCGGTAATTGCTACGCTCCAACAGACTTGATTGAGTCCGAGTAAGTCGTGCTCATGTATAGACACCCTGTGCTCTTTAGCTAATGCACATTAAAATAAGCTAATGCATATTTATCTAGTACCTCACCTACAGTCCATGCCCCACCACCAACCCCATAATTATATAAAAAATAAAATAACATGAAGATAGACTTTAATTTCAGTGGTGCTAGCAAAGATCTCCTGAATTATATGGTCTGGTTCCTACACATTATTCTAACATGACAGTAAAGGTCTTATTATCTTATTCCCGTTAATTAACCATAAATAAAAATCATCCAGAAGGATTATACCAAACAAAACAAAAAACTGCCCAATATCTCTTCTAGTCATTCTGTTCTTTAGGGAGCTGCTGGAATTTACACAGAAAGGTCAAATAAATAACATAAATGTTTCCCAGTCTCCAGTTTCCCATAATTAAAACGGGGCAGATACTAATTAATATAATTAGGCATATCAATCTCAAATGAGTCAACTGGAAACCATTAAAGTCAACTTGAAGTGCCACTTTACTAGACTAAGAGGTTATATATTTCTATTTCTCTTTATAAAACCAATGTGCTCCTCTGTATTTGCATATGCTGTTAGGTGTCTGGGTGTCACATACCAGGAGAATGAAAGATGTGTGTTCCCTCATAAGAATATTGCTATTTCTTCGGATTGCTTCTCTTTTGAGGTCTGGCCCATATCCTTTTTAGGACTGTTCCCAGTGTGAAAGTCTCCTTCAGTCTGCTTATCATCCTTGCTGCTTCTGGAGATACTGGAAGTTACAGTTCCTAACTAGGTATCTGAATATCATCAGTATATTACCCATTAAAGAATGGTCATTAGCATATTTCTCATTCAGAAATTGTGCTGGGCACCAAAATGTCTTAATGATTTAAGATCAGTGGTTTTCTCTTTGTTATGTCTAGTTTGGACCTGTCAGATTTGCCTGTATTTGTTTATTGCAAATGTGGTTCAAATTTTTAGAAAAGAAGGCCTTTTTTAAATCCTTCCCTCTCTTCTGGTTGCCTGTGTTGGATATTGTCCCATTATTGCTGCTGTTCCACCCAGAAGTTATTCTAAAGGATTGGACTGAAGTATTCAGTGGCCTCAATATTTGCTAATATCCGCTTCAGAAAAAAAGGAAAGACTCTCTGTTCGGGGACAGGAAAGCGCTGTCCTAAATAAGAAGAGAGTTAAGCGCACACAAAGATATTTTTTGACCTGATGCTCCTTTAGTTATTAACCCTTGATAGTTACAACTATCCTTCTGAATAATCACCATAGACCCCATGTCCCCACTCCATAAATTCTTTGTTCAGCATGAATATCCATCTGTTGCTTCTATTTTGAAACAACTGGGAAAATGGGTAACATATTCCCTTAGGAGACAAGGTTTGTTTCACAACTTCTAGTGACGCTTTGTAAATCTAACTTGTACAACACGAAGGACTACAGGTGCAGTAGTTATCCTTTCCTGCTACTTTGTCTTGCTCAGTAATTTTTTGGCACAATCAAAAGGTACAAATGGGTATAGTTCTGCTGAAGCCAGCGGAGGTAAACTGGTTTACGCCAGCTGAGACTTCAGGCATCACTTTCAACATAACTTCAGTGAAAGAAGTTCACAGTTTGGCTGATGCAGTGCTATGAACGATAGCCATAGAGAGTAGGTTTCTAATTTAGTATTCATCAAAATGGCTTTGAATGCACTAGGGAAATTATACAAGTATTTCCCACCGTTGTTAGCAGCAGACAGCTATAGTGACAGCATTATACTCATGACTTAAAGCATAATTTGGCTCTAGGAAAAAGTTCTCACGTTGGTATTTATTATGTCTCAGCCTCCTATGTGTGAGCCCTTGTTTTCCTTGATTGTGTTTTTTGTCACAATTCCACGTATTTCTCAGATGTTGCTGATAATGACTCCTCCTCCCTGGTCCTTTTGTCGTGTGTGGTTGTGCAGCATAACATCACTACAACTCTTTGAGTTTTTAAGGCAAGGCATTTCCAGGTATCACCCGCATGTTTCATGATCACGAGCCTGCCCTCCTCCTGTCCCTAAAATCAGGAGCTCCATTTCAAGACAAGGTAATTTTTTTAAAACTGGGACATTGATTTATTCACGTCCTGTGGCTTTTGAGTCTGCCATTTACATTTTTAAGCTCCTCTCTGTAACCAGCAGGGCTAAAGACTTTCTTTTGTAAGAACCGAAAACTCAGATTCACCGAAACATAATTGAATTGTTTCTAGTGCCGGTGCTTTAAAGAATACTAAATACATATCATGAGATAATCATTAACATCATGTGAACTACCAACACTGAGTCCTTAAAATTTTTACCTCATCTTTCTTATTAAGCCTACCTATATTTTGCTGTCTGCTATCAAAGGATAAATTGAAACTGGGATTTACTGCCAGGGATTTTGTGGTCACCCAGTATGTCAGAGAATTAGTTTTAAGATTTTTTTCATTTGTTCAGTTTTATTTAGTTTTATGAATCTACCTGCTTAGACTCGTTTTCAGACAGGTAGGTGGGATCTCGTTATGTGTTCCTGTCAATTGTATTATATGACTGTCAGTTGGACATGGTATCCATTCGGTCACTGAAACACCAAACGCTACTTCTACACTATACTCTGGCATAGGGACAAAGAAACGTAGAAGCATAGACCGCATAGGCCATAGCAGTTTTTTAAAATTTCTTAGCCAACCTGGCTTTTTGGTGCCCCATTTAGTTTGTTATCAGCTCAACTATTTCTACTAGCACTTGTTTTGACAGCAGTTGTAATCAGCCTTGTCAATCAAGGCATCCTTACTGAAGCAAATCCCCCAGAGTCCATGGTCAAACAGTGCAAGATTTAGCCTCTAGCTTATCTGCAGGCAGCCAATATGCCAATGTGCATAGACATTTTAAATTGCAAGAGGCTATTAGCTGTCTTCACAACACTTGCATTCAGAAGGTGATTAGATTGCTTCTCCCTAGAGCAGCACATTTACGTCACTTCCGTCTATGGAGGCTCACAAGAGTCTTAAACTTTTTCAAATGTTGCTGTTTTGACTGCACTGTCCATACCGCTAGTGGCACCAAAAAAATCAGGGGCCAGATCCTGTCACTGTTACTTACACAGGATGGATCTTTATGCTATTCCTGTGAGACTGCCCAAGGGATGAAGGAATTACTTCGTATGAAGAGGGACGAATCAGGGCATTAAAGGGAAATTAGTTATTTTAAAAGAGCTGGCCTTCAGGGTGAACATTTAAGGCACTTCCCTGCTGTCTCCCAAGCATCATAGCTGCAGTTGTTCCCTTGGTGTGCAAAAGGGTGTGGTGCTTAGTCCCACAGAGCCCTGCACACTCATGTGATGGTATAGTATAACCCACCCTACTAAGTCTTTGGAATTCCCCTGCAAAAAGAAAATCTCTATCCTGCAGAGTAGACTCCAGGATCGCAAAAATCATTAATGAAATGGGAGACTATACTGCTGCCTCAGTAAGGATATTAAACTCTTAAAAGATTACGTAAGGAACCTAAATAATAAGACTATCGGATCTAATCTTGAGGATATTGGATTTCCAGCATGGTTGTATGCCACGTGTGCTTGTGAAAAATGAGCTACTGCCTCAGCCAAGCACTGTGGGATACAGTGCACGCAGAACAAATGCATCATCTATCAGTGGGCTGCTGGTCCAGAGATACAGACATAATGTTTCAATAACCTGCAAACCATTAATTTCTAAAAAGCAAGGGAAATGATGACACTAGGGGTATCCCTGGCCTTATCTTTTAACTGTACAATTTAAATGTAGAACAGCTTTGAATTGAAAAACAAGCAGATCTCAAGTTAGATTAAACCAGTGGTGCTCAACTTTGTAGCACCATGAGCCAAAGGAGTTAGACAAAGTCGGTCCATGGGCTAGATCCAGCACAGGGTCAATCTGTGAGCTGGATCCAACACAGGGTCAGTTCATGGGTGATTGTACCCCAGAGGTACAGTCACCTACCCAGGAGATCTTCAAAAGACAACTGGACACGCACCTTGCTGGGGTCATCTTATCCCAGCAGTCTTTTCTTTCCTGCCTAAGAACAGGGGGGCTGGACCTGATCTGACGAGGTCCCTTCCAGCCCCTGACTTCTATGAATCTGGCCACATGCCAACCCAATCACACGTGCTTGGATCCATTCATGGAGCAAACCTGCTCACCAGCCACACTGCACACTGGCATGACCTGGCATGCAGAACCACATCATCTGGCCTACAGGGCTCCCCATGGGTCCAGAAATGTGACAGCTAAGGAGTGGCAATTAATGCTGCAACTGCTCTCTCGCTGTCAAATTTCCAGATCAGGGGAAGATGCACAGGCTGAATGGCATAACTCCCCTAGCCAGAGCTGGCCCATGGCCTAGAGGTCAAGCACCCTTGAATTAAACTGCTTTTAAAAAGAGGTTGTTCATGTATCTATTGTGCTACTAATAGAGGATAGGGTGAAAACCTAATCATTTTTGCCTTTTAGAGTTATTTCTGGCTTCAAGCTTAATCTTTTCTTTGAAATTCAAGTTGAAAATTGGGTTTCTAGTGCTTGTTTGGGAGATAATGACAATATTCTTTCAACACCTCTTAGTTAAATTATTGATATGTTAAGGTGGAGTTAGGAATCTTAAAACATAAGAGTTACCCTCCAACTTAGACTATAAACTTGTGTGTGTAAACTTTTAAGCCAGGTGTATGCCACAGCCATTCCAGCATATCTATGCTGGTCAGAGATTAGAGCACTTGAGGACTGACATAGCTGTGTCAGCAAAATAGTTTTGCTAATATGTAGTAAAGACACCTGAACATGGTTTTACTGGCAAAACTGCCCTTTTAGTACAAAAATTTACTGCACGTGGTGGGACAGCTGGCTTAAAATGCACCAGCAACATGCAGTGTTGCCAAAGTACTGTAACAATTAGTAGCATTAGTACTACTAATAATTAAGAAAAAACCTCGTACAGCTTCTGAAACAGTACTTCAACGGTAGCAAAGATTCTCCTTGTAGACCTGACCACAGTGTGACATTTTTCAAAATCATCTGAGGAGGAATTTGGAAATCTAGTCCAAATCGATTTTAATCCAAATCCCAATTGTGGCTAACAATCATTGTCATCAATACATGACCAAATTATTCCATTTCAAATTAAAATAGAGTTTCACGTGGGTGTAGAAAAATTAAATCAAAGTTATCAGTAATGGAGGGACATACATTAAATCTGAAGTCTTTTTTAAATACTTAAGAACGGCACCATTCCACCAACATATGATAATATTCCTCTCCAAATAGTCTACTAAAGAAGCTTTCCCAGGCCAAACCTTCATCCACAGAGATGCCATATAATATGCAGTGGAGCTTTATGTAGTTATTAGACATCAATCTACTTTTGGAGATCAGTTTATTGTACAACATGTGATTATTGCAAAAGAAAACTGTAAACAAATATTTTGGCTAAAGGCAAAACCCTTTTAGTGTTTTATTTAGCATTCCCTATGTGGCATCCTGCCACAGTGTTTTTCTAGTTTCATGCTTGAATTTTCAATTCAGATTTACAACTGAATCTTTTTAATGGATGATTGTTTCAAATTCTTGATCTCTCCACACCCCCAAACTCTCAAGAGTCTGTTGCAAACTACAATTAAGTTTAAAACCAGATTCTGTTCCCAATTCATGTCGCTGTTTGTGTGAGAAGCAAGGCCATTGAAAATGTGGAGTTCACACTGGTGAAAGATGATGGGAGAGGAGAATCCACTCCTTCAGTTTTCAGTCAAAGCATTAGAAATATAATTGTATATCCAGCACACGGCGTTGTTGTTTCTTTGTTTTGTAACCAATCCAGCAGGGAAGAAAGACATCGTGCTGTCAGAACCTTTACATTGATTAAAAACCGTTCCAGATCTAGACACCAAGATCCACTTTCCATCGTTGCTTTTAGACTTAACCCTTATAAAAGCTGACCTTCCTTTTCCCCATTGCCATTGCTCAGCAGTTCTGAGGGTGGACCCTGGAAAATAATATTCAACAGATGCCACGGCTCACCCTTTTTCTCCACGGTGCCCCATCCACAGCATCCATGTCTCTTGGGCTTCTTGCTGCCTCTGTGCCATGTGCCACCACCTCTGCTATAGGGGACAAAAAGAGAGAGCAGCAAGGAGGGCTGAAGAAACAGGCACTGTGGAGAAGATCAGCAGCATAGCACAGAATGGAGAAGGGGGATGCACTGGGCTGAGCTGTATGCCCCTAATCTTCTGTGCGTCCCCAATCCAGTCCCTGGGCCACATGTCCCTAGTCTACAGAGCTTAAAATGGGATCCAGACTGCTGGTGCCAAGGACTTGAACCTGATTCAACCCACTCTAATTTAATCACACAGCCCAAGGACTAGTAAAGCATTTGTCCTGAGCTTACAGTTCTGCAGTGCCCCTTTTTCCTTGTTTCATAATCAAGTAAAACTGAAAAGTAAACCTTGTCAAACGATGGGATTTCTGCAAATGTTGACATGTTTTCACCAAATAATTATGTAAATATACCTTTTCATTATGTCATTATTATAGGTCGATGAATAGCCCTGCAAATATGGTTGGTCGATCTTTATGCTTTTTTCAGTACAACTCAGAATCGTTTCTCCATCATTCATTCTACTCAATTCACTCTTGAAATACTTCATAGTGACTTTCTAACTATTAATATCCAATTCATAGTAAAAGGTATATGATTGATGGAAATATAATGTAAAGGAAATACCAGGAAACAAAACTTCTAAAGGCTGTCCCTATTTGGACCCATGTATTCCTCTCATTTTTGCATTCTTTTTCTTCCAGTCTTAGTGAGCGTATCTATACATGCAGTAAGACGCTTTTTCTAACGAGCATTAAATTTAGTACCTCCAATGTGAGGTACTAATGAAATGTGCATTAGGCTGCCTTAATGCACAGTAATAAATGTGCACAATTTTTAAGTGATACTTACAGCGTAGCAGCCTATTTTACTGTACATTAGCATAATCGTATGTTTTATGTGACACTTTAATACTCAGTAAAATAAGCTACTGAGCATTAAAGTGCACATGGAGACATTTCCCATGTGAAATATTTATATTCTGAATAGTCAATTTTAACACCAAACTTAAGAAAATGCGATCTTGCTGAATACACTAAGATTGCATAGTACGTATTTTCTTTCTCGCTCACATTTGAGCCACCATAATTTGAGGGACAGGAATCCAAAATTGCAATTGGAATAAACAATTAGAACAGGTGTCCATAACACAGTCACATGAAGGGGTTGTGGAACAACATGGAACACCTTGGAAAGGCCTGAGGAAATTAATATTGCAACAATTTATTTGTGGGAAAATTAAGACATTTGTATTTAATGCAAATGTACTGAACATTTTTCCAATCTCTATAACTGACTGAAGGATATGACCAAGGGCTTATATTCGTGCACTTTAGTTTGGTTCCTAATTTTATGGTTTAAATAAAACCAAAAAGTTTTGTGTTCAATCATTTTTCTTCATCAGTAGTTGGCATCTGATTTTTGTGAATGAAAGAAGACTGGCTGTTCTCCCTTAGTTAATTTATCTAGGCCAAGTTGAGACATCTGGTCATTATTATGAGTCCTTATAGATATATTGGTTAGAGGTTGCCTGAATAGTTGGAAGAGAGAATTTTAATATCTTCTTCATCAGACACATGCAGAAGAAAAAAAATGACTTGTTTAGAAACTGAATCTAGGTCTTTCCATATTTTCACATGCAAACCATAGAACTGTCTCGCTTGGCCCTGACTTTAATCCTAAACTGTTGCAGGCAATCATAAATTGACCACATACTCAGTTCAGTGATCATAAATATGTTGCATTTTGCATCAGTTGAATGTTCATACAATATGGGACTAGAATTGAAGAAAACAATTAGACTGCCCATTACAACTGAGCTATGTTTGTGCTCTTTCGGGTGCAAGCATTTGTTTCTCTTGCTCACTGCATAATAGTGCCCTCCATCCTCCCCCTGCCCCCATCTTGTGTTCTTGCCTCTCTTTCTTATTAAATTGTCCTTACATATTGCAACTCATTGCAAATCAACTGGAAACATTTTGAAAGCTCTCCAGCCTTGTTTTATGTATGCTAAAAGCACAAAATGAAAAGAAGTGCCTATGAAAGGGATCAAAAAATAACTATGATTGCATATGTTATTGTTTCCTGACTTCTAAATATATACTACTGGAAACTGGATTTGCCTATTTACCGCCTCTGGTCTGCCTTCTTTTGAAATCATACGACTCTTTCACCATGGCTAGACTTATAATTCAAGTGGTTGTCAACTTCCGTGACCAGCTGTTTGATTTTCAAAGTGCCTACATCTAAACATCTTTAGCAAAAGAGGTATTTAATCTACTCGGTTCATTTATACAAACATTCATTGTGGACTCTGGAGCTCCTTAGGCCCATAAAATATTTTTATTTAATCCCTTCATTGCATATATTTCTCGGTTAACCAAAGCAAAATGACTCGCTATGTTTATTTGTATTCGTGTATTACAATGTTGTAAGAAGCTTTTCTCTATTTCATGACAAAATAAGTCATTAATACTGAGGTAAATGTTCCTAATCCTGTGAGTTTACACCACAACTCTTCATTTTAGGGTTATCATAATTTTTCATTGCACTGAACTGAAATTATAGAAGGGCATGAGACA
The DNA here is from genome assembly GCA_030014935.1 of Caiman crocodilus. Lineage (NCBI taxonomy): Eukaryota > Metazoa > Chordata > Crocodylia > Alligatoridae > Caiman > Caiman crocodilus. The sequence goes on from JAGPOW010003447.1 coordinate 23,606,270, forward strand.
CCAGCCCGAACCTTCAATTTTGGCCAGTTCCCTTTCCTGCCAGGGTAGCAGGTGCCTTAAATTTGTATAAAATACAAATATAAAAGTACAAAATATGGGCCACGGGCTGGATGCGGCCTGCGAGGCCACTCTATCTAGCCCGTGGGGCCCCTAAAAAATTTAGAAAATTAATATTTATCTGCCCTTGGTTCCTGTCAAACATGATAGGAAGCAAGGGCAGTAGGACCCGGGGAAGCCCACAGGCTCCCACAGCAGCGGGGCCCATCCGGCCCTGCCCCACCAGCTGGAAGCCCCAGTGGGGGCTTCTGGCCTGGGACCACATGGCTACCCTGTGCCAGAACCATAGGTAAGGGGGAAGGGCAGAGAAGGACCCCAGGGAAAAGTGGCCCGGGGAAAAGCTGAGCACAGGGGTTGGGAAAGCGGCCCCTTACCTGCCCCATGCCTGGCGCCCCATGCTGCAGCCACTCGCAGCCCACCTGGAGCTGCCTGTGCCTGCTCCAGACAGCCCCACGTGGGCTGTGAGCATCCGCAGCAGGGAGCACTGGCTGTGAGGCATTGCTTTTCCCCACACTCAGCAGCAGCTTCTTCCCTGCTGGCGAGCAGGGGGTTGGGGCTGTGCACTGCCCCTCGCCTGTACTGCAGGGCTGGGGGGCACTGGGAGTGAGTGGGCAGGGAGCCAATGGGAGCATGGGCTCTGCACCAATGTCCTGGGGCCAGTGCCGGTGGGGCCCAGCACAGGGTGGCAGGAGTGTGGGGTCCCAGCTGGCAGGGGCTTTAAGGATGTAAGCCAGCTCCCCCCTCTCCCTGCTGGTGCAGCCCAGCCCGGCTCCACAGATCAATCCCAGCGTGTGCCCCATGTTGGGCCCCACTGGTGCTGGCCCTGGGACATGGGACCAATGTCCCAATGTCTTGGGACCAAAGACATTGGGACAATGGTCTCAAGATGGTAACCAGGGGGCAGGGCACCTGTCAAAATGGACTGTGTTCAATTCAGATTCGGCCCAAATTGGAGGCAGTGATTTGATTTGTTGATTCAGATCACTGTCATGATTTGATTTGGCTGAATCCAAATCTGAATTTGATGCTGATTAGGAGAATCAGTGATTCAGCCATAGACACAGCTTTAAAAGTCTAAAGGTCGCTGAGCCAGGGCAGGGGGAGCCACCACGCGCTTCCCGGCAGATCCGGAAGTGGACTGGAAGTGCTTCTGGTCCACTTCCAGGTCCACTGCTGAGTGCAGTAGGGATCCCCTCACACTCCCACTCCCTCCACTCCACCATCTCAGTGTTCATAAGCCCCCTGGTACCTTGAGGTATGTAGAAAAATCATTTAAAGCTATGTCTATGCCTGAATCGTAAAATCTCTCCGAATCAATTTGGAGGGTTCCGATTCAATTTGATGAGGTTAAAGGTCTCCTGATTTGATTCAGATTCTGAGATTCACCCACCGAATCAGACTGAATCGAGTCAGTGACTGAAACTTCTCACAGCCCTACTAACCACTAGATGCACATGCCTTGCCTTCTCTCCCACCACGGTATCCCTCCCATTCCTTTTCCCTTTTCCTATGATCCCTCCCAAATGATCTTCTTCACCTCACAAAACCTTTTTCACTATTCTCCTCTACCGCTTTGTTTCACAACCTCCCCCTCCTTCATGCATTTTCATATGGAACTTATTTTTCTGAAAGTGTTTCATCACCTTCTGAATTTTCTGCTCTTCTCACAGTATGTTAATTGGAAGAGAGAGACTATAACAGGAGGTGATCCTGCTCTTTTCCAGCCCATAATCAACTTTGAAGCAACGCTGGTTGGATATAAGGCAAGCTTAAAAACTATTCCATGACCACTTGATCTACTCAGTTCATGTAAAAATTGGAATGGTAAAAATCCTTTGGGTTACTCTGTTCATGTGTGTACAGTGCAGTCCCTATGGTTTGCAAATGAGGCTCCTGCCCACCTGGAAATGTTACCTCTTTCATGAATCGCCTCTCCTGTCATGGTTCTGCAGGAGGAGTGCCTGATATGCAGTAGATGGAGTGATTGTTGAGTGATTGTGACCACAGTGGACACAGGAAGCATGTTCTGATGAGCGCACGCATGTGGTTTGCAGCACCACAAACCTATTTGAGGCGCTGCAAACCACACGTGATGTGCATGCACCTGTTTGCTGCACTGCTAATTAGCAGCGCAGCAGTTTTTTGACAGCAGATCCCAGTGTCAAAAAAAACTGCCACTAAAAAAAGTGGCATGGCGTAGCAAATAGAGCAGCAGTGTGCACAGCCAGAAACAGAGCCTGGCTGCCAGCCAGGCTCCAGGTGGCTGGCTCAGCAGTGCTGCTGCCCCAGGAAGCCTCCAGACCCCAGGTAAGGCTGCTGCCTTCCCTACCTCAGCCAGGGCGATTTGCTGCATGCCTAATGCACATGCAGGGACTTGTCTGGGAACAAATAGCAGTGGCACAATATGTGGCACTGCTGTTTGTCCCATGGGAAATGTACACCCCTGCACATGTGTACTCATCAGGATGTGCCCGGGCAGTTTGATTTCTAAGAGTGGCCAAAAAGTTGATAGAATTTGTCAACCCTAAGGAGAGTGTGGGGTTTTCTATCTTAGCTTTGCTTTCATTTGGGTGCTTTTTCCGGTTTTTTAGATCGATATATCTAGGCTCTCTGGCTGAAACAACCCCACATGTATACTATTAGCTGAGCAATTCTAATTCTATCTAACAGGGAACAGTGGGATGTGGGTATTCTTGAAGCAAACAGTTATTGTTTGGAGAGCACAAAACCCATCAGAGCTCACTTATATTGCTGAATCACCTAACACATCATCAGTTTTGCTAAGGTGTTATACTCCTTCATCTAATAATCATTTCCTCTTAAGCCATTATGTTCTTTTTATTATTGCCTGTAGCTTCCAGTGATCTCATATGAATTTAACTGACATTGTGTTTTTCCAGGGTTTTTTAATGCCTTTTAGAGTATCTTTATCGAATGGCTGCTGAAAAGGACTTGTAGACTTCCCAGACATGATCATATACAGAAAAAGGAAAAGGAAATAGGAGGCTGCATCATAGTAACTGCACAAGCTTTGTATCAGTTAATGATTTTGAATGAAGCTCGATTGAGCAGTGGCCAAGACAACAAAGACCATTTTCTCCCTCACACAGATCTTGTGCATAACTTTTGTATTAATGAAGAATTATAACAATAAAACTATACCCTCTCCTCAAAGATCATGAAGTGCTTTCACACTTCAAAGTCACAAACAATTAATTTACTGACCTGCTAGGGTTCTTACAGAGGCAGTATAGTCCAGATATGACACTAGAATGGGGGCCATGAGATTTAAGTTCCACTCCTTTGTCTAGCCTATAGTGTAAATTTTTTGGACATGTCATGTCACTTCTCTTCCTAACTGTCCCCAGCTCTTAACCTAGGGACAATGATACTCATATTTTTTCCTAAAGTGCTTTGCAATTTATATAAGTGGCTGTTCATTTCCCTCAATATCACAATACTTCAAAGTCTTGTGAATGTTACTGAAACTTCTTTGCATTATTTCCTGTATTTTACAGATGAGGCAATTGAGATTCATCAAGGAACAAAGACTTGATTAAGGTTAGACGAGAACTCTATATTAGAGTCATAATCTGAATCCAGAAATTCTGGGTCCTATTCCAGTGATTGACCACAAGCCAGCTCTTCCTGTTGGCAGCCAGGCAAAGTCGGTTAGATAATATTTATCAAAATGAAACTCAGGGAGGCCTTGTCTGGATTCACACACCAAGTCTTTCATAGATTCATAGATGTTAGGGTCAGAAGGGACCTCAATAGATCATTGAGTCCAACCCCCTGCACAGGCAGGAAAGAGTACTGGGTTCAGATGACCCCAGCTAGATGCATATCCAACCTCTTCTTGAAGACCCCCAGGGTAGGGTATCTTCAAGAGGAGGTTAGATAAGCATCTAGCTGGGGTCGTTCCCTGAATTCTTAGAATGTGTGTGGCACTAGTAAATATTGGATGAAGAGCTGAGATAAGTGTTGAGCAACTAAGGTCATTACTAGGATGATCGCAGCTATGAAGTGAATGTCAGGTGTATACAAAAATCACACTGCTCCTGTCTACTGTTTTTAGGATTTTTTTTTTTTTCCCCCCCCAGGAAAACTTTATCTGAGGAGCCCTTGTCTAAATGAACTCAAAACTGGATCACTAACCCACCCCACACTGCCTTGATACAATATGAGTAAGCGTGCGGGCTATTTGCAATATGCAAACTTCTAGACAACATGAGTAAGCGTGCGGGTTTCCAAGTGCTTGGGATGTTGACCTTTAGGCAGAAAAGCCTTCTTGGTGAGCACTGACTCCTACAAGAAGCATTGTCCTTTCTGTTGAAAAAGAAATGAGAAATTCACTGGAAAAAAATCCCTGTGTTAATACTGCGTTAAGGCTTTTTGCCACTTTCTGGGATCTCTCCTGCTCAGGGAGGAAAGCCACAGCGTAAGCTTTTGAGACGAGCCTGGGGATGCACAGTACAGGCACAGGTCAAGCAGCACGGCAGGTGCAGATGGCGCAGCTGGCTTTCCTTTGCTCTTGACCTCTGCCATACTGCAATCTGACGGGTTGTGATACAGGGAGTCTTGTGACTATGAGGAGAAAGGTGTTCTCTGCTAACTAAGAGAGATACTGAATTACTGATGGTGTAGAGATTTTCAAGAAACTTTCCCCTCTCTTTCTTTTTCCCCTTTATGTTTTGCAGCCCCCAGGGGTTCTTTTCTGCCACTAAGTGCAGGCTGACCTGTCTGTAATGCAGGGATGCTATGCTGACAGTCTGTGGATCTCTTATGACAAAATCTCATACGACTAAAAATAGGAACATTTATCTGTGCCTTAAATGGCAGTTTCCTTTCTGGACCACAGATCCAACTCTCCTCGTATAGACTGTTAACTGGGGTAATGGACACTCAGACTGGTAATTATTCACTGACTCTTTCCCTACGGGAGAATTGTTCTACTTAGTGTTAATCGGCATGTCTACACACAACGCTAACTGCGCAGTCGCCGAATAATACTGCTTGATGAGACATCACAGCACAGACCGTGTTAATATGCCACTGCACAGTATTATTCGGCGACTGCACAGTAGTGTCACTAAAAAGACATTTGTTGGCTGTACGGTGCAAGAACTCTGGATACTGCGCGTTTACTCATATTTAGTACGTGATTATGCAAGTACCAAATAAATGTGCAGTAAGTAGCCCCTGCACGTTAGCATCTCATGTAGACACACTCAGTCTCTAATTTTCCTTACAGATGGAGAGTGGTTAGAGACTTTCTGATTTATGGAAGTGTCTCAACCAGTGGTCTTTCATATGAAAGCCATATCTCCCCAGTCATTGGCTTTCAGGTCTGGTCAGCTTCCGAATGCTGTGGATTTTTGTGTCCTTTGTTATGGAGAGTGGTTAGGGATTTTCTAACCTATGCATGTAAAGTAGTGGTCTTTGTTATGAATAAGAACAGAGATTGTTGTTCAGGTATTTGCTATTCCTCCAAATTGACCTTTTCGGTTGTGAATAAAAATATTTGTAAATCTCAAAAAGACTTTGAAATTCCAGTCAGAATCAAGTGGCCCACTCCTTGCCAGCTTCTTATGAAAACATTTCAGTCTCCCAGTCAGGTTGTAGAGATAAAACTTAATGACCTGTTATATACTAGCAACCATGGATAATAAAAACAAGCTATTGCTTTGCTAGTAAAGAAGAGACTACGGCTCTATTAGTAGCTATGAATTTGTGGATATGTTGTTCCTGATCCTTAGTGTAGCACGTTGAGGTCCCACGGGCAGCCATGACATCCCCTGGTGGCTCCGCAACCCATGTCCCGCTGTGCCGCTATAAAGTACCACCACCTCCTTCTTGCCTGCCACACCTTGCTGTACCTATTGTCTGGAAAGGGACGCAGCCTTGAGAGCCCTAGAGTAAGCCTTTCTTTGTCCAATAGCCAGCAAGTCCCTCCTGCACACCACCGGCCCTAACCTAGCTCTTGAGTCGCATGCGTGTTCACCACCCTTCTGTGCCTCCAGGCCACCTATAAGACTTGGGGGCTAATTGTGTGGCTCCATTCCTCCCTATACTGCACCCCAAGCCTCATAGGTGTTGCTGTACTGTCACTCTCTCCTGCTGGGGCTTTGACCTCCTCGGCCTCTGCCCCTTTCCTCTAGCTGGGCCTCCTAGCCCAGGCCAACCATATTGGATCTGGCTTTGAGGCACCAGCCCTAGTTTTACCCTTTCAAGCACTGGGTACCTGGCCTTTGTCTTCCGGGTGACAGGCCCCTGTCTCCCCGCCTCTTTAGCAATAGGCCCCTCAGCCCTGCTCTGAGCTCTGCTGCCACATGCTCTGCCCTGCTCCGGGCTCAGCACTCCCTCTGCCCCACTGTAGGGTTAGAGTTTACTCAGCCTTAAGCCTGTCCCTGGCAGGGCTCAAGGCAAATGCATGTCCCTAGGGCACAAAGAGGACCTTCCAATGCCACCCCTAACAGTCCCAACCCATACCACCTGTTTTAAATGGCAACCACACAATAAGACCCGCCCCAGGCTATAACATAAACTCTCTCCTCTGGGCCCAGAAACATCAACAAAAGGGGAAGCAGCACACTGCCCCTTTTAAAAAGGCAGACTTTCTCTTACCTCTGGTACCAGAATAACCTCTCAGAGCCTCACTGGTGAGTCCAGGCAGCACCTCAGTCTCTCCAGCATTCCCTGGTAGCTCTCCTGACCAGAAGCTCCTACCCTTGCAGCTTGCAGGCCTGGACTGCCTTGCTAGCTGAGGCTCTGGACTTATATGTCTGCCAGGGCCCTTCCCCCTTCCGCTCAGGAAACCACCCTGTGCTGCCAGTAGGTGCCTGCTAATTAATCTCGTTGACCAGTTACTATAGCAACCTGTAGCATCTGCCCTTGCCTGGCCTCCAGTACTCTCTCTCTGGGCTGCTTCCCAGGCTCTCTGTTACACTTAGATAGTTAATATTTACAGCTGAGAAAAATGATCCTGTTTTGAAATAATTTGGTCCAAGTTATATTGTGAGTAGATTGCAGGACCGGAAGTAGAACCTAGTTTTTTGCTAATTCCTAGTATTGTGCTTTGCTCCCTAGCCCATGCTACTTATTAGCAATTTAGTTTATTAAACCATTCCACCCTTGTTTCCTTCTCTTTATTTCCACAGTTCTTACCAGATGGCCAGTTTAAAACAAACTTTCAGAAATGCCTCTAGCCTTCCTTTGTTCTTCCGTCTTTCCAACTTTGCAAAACTTGTTGCTTGTAAACTTTCCAGGATTTCCTTTTTCTTGCTTTTTATCTTTTTTTCTAAGCTCTCCCATAAATACTATATGCTTCTCTCAAATACAGAAATGTTATGCCATATTAAACCTAATCTACAATTTGATATTCTTGATTTAATAACTTGGAGTATGCTTGAGGAAATGAGATTGAAATACTAGCATATTAGGTTTCATGACATCAGCCACATTATAGGTAGCAATATGGCAATTATTTCTCTTGAATAAATTATCAGATGATTTTATAGACTTTGTACAATCTCCGGCATCCCAGCTGACCTTTTCAAAAATCTTCTAACAAATTCTAAAATGAATCATGCCGTGTAGGGAAGAAGGAGGTATGTGTATGAGAGGCAAAAGAAAGGATCTTGGATAATTATTCTAATGATGCTACTTAAAATATTTAAGTAAATGTCAGACATGTATTTGGTCATGCCATACTTTGATTCTGCATCTTGAATCTTTTCCACTTCAAAGCCTTGCCCTCTTTTAGCACCGTCCCTCATCTTTACATCATTTTTTAGAAGTGTTCCTCCTCTGCTGAGAAAGTTTCTTAAGTGGGCTTCTTTTTGCCATTGGCCTTGTTGAGCTGCATCTATAGTCTGCTGCTTAACTACATTCCAATCTTCTTCCTAATTACATATACTGAATATTTTGGAGTTGACAAAAGTACGTAAAGACCTAATAATAAAGATAATGACTAAATCCTGTCTTTCCATTATACCCTATTAGCTCATCTGGTTGGCAACTATTGAATGTAAAAATAGACATTATTAAAAATATTCCATGCTATCAAAGCCTTTTTATCCTTCACCCAACTTTGTGTCTCAGCTGTTGCCTCAACTGTAGTTTCATCCACCACAGTCTTTGTTTAGGATTGAGCATTTAGGGGCAAATTCTTAACCTGTTAAAGTCATTGGAACCAAGATTTATTCCTTCATGGAAAAGTGCTAACTGAACTGCATATGGGCCTATTCTAGGGAGATGCTCAGACAAGGGCATTCTGTGGAATTTGACAGGAACTGAGGGTACTCGGCATTCCTTAGCATCAGACCCTGGGTTTCCATAATGCATTTAAAAATATTATTCATTTGGGGACGAAGAGAACTTGATTTCTTCAGTTTTGGGGTTAGCACATTCTCCTTTACTTCTGTCGTCTTCAGAAAGACTTTGTTACCATCTCTGTATAACACAGAAGATCACAGCCATAGCAAGATCTTGTTTTAGTGACTGAAATTCTCTGCCTTCTTACTTTCCAGCCACTTAGAACTTTCAAATATAGACCTTTAATGTCAATTCTGGGTGTCACTTTAGGTAACAATTCTTGCATTACAGCATGTGCCCCTCAAAGGTAGGAAAAAGCTAAAGATTGCTAATGCCAAATTACAAAGAATTCTGTCTTAAAGTTGGGCTTCAACCATTAGTTTTGAATCCTAACCCTACCAAGCTTCAAGTGAATGTCTAGCAAGGAACAAAATCTGAACGCAGAAAGTGGTAATACAGGTTTTTCTAATTACATAAGAATATGTAAGAACAGCCATTTACTGGATCAGACCCTAGGTCCATCTTACCCAGTATCCTGTGTCACAATTGCAAAAAGCAGATGCCGAAGGAGATTGAACAGGGTATGACCAGGTGTTTGTCTACTGTTCCTCTCTTGCTTGTAGCCTCCAGCATCTTGGATCTAGTAAGTTTTGATTCAGAGGCTGCACCCTAACTCCCATGATCCCTTAGTGCAGAGGGCTGGACCCAATGATCTTCCAAGGTCCCTTCCAGCCTTACAATCTATGAATAGCTATGAATGCACCTTTCCCCCAATCTTTTTCCAATCCCTTTTTGAATCTGGCTAAAATGTCAGCTTCCACAACATGTGGTGGTAGAGTTGCTAATGAAATAAGTTGATAAAGCGGGGGTTTTCAATTTTCCAGAAGGCACAGAACCCTTTCATATCACTTCTTCAGCCACAGAACCCCAAGGGCCACGTGAGATGGCACAGAGCCAGGCCACCCAGCCTAGAAATGGTGGTGCACTGTCTCCTGGTCTTCTCCACCATTACCCCCAGTTTCTTTGTGGAACTTCTGATGATCCATCCCAGAACCCCTGAGCTCCATGGAACACAGATGGAAAACTACTGGAATAAAGGGAAGCCTTACTATCCTCACCATTCCTGATCTCCTTCCTTGCTATTCCTTTGTGAGAAGGAGCCCTCCTGAATCTGAAGGAGATGGTGCAGAGGCACCCTCTAAGAAGAGGGAAACACTTGCTAAAGGGAACATACACAGCCAATGACAATGCAACAAGTGAACCCAGCAGTCAGAAGTCACTGTCCATCCTCAAGCTGGATCAAGGGAACCAGTCCTCCAGTGGCCAAGAGAAATCCAGTGTAAAAGTGAATTCATTCCAACAGCTGCCAATCTCAGGGTAGACCAGTAGCAACCAGTTTCAATCTAATTCTTTGTCCGAATCCAAATCCGGGGTGAGGAAATAGATTTATTATCCACTAAAAATGATGTAGCTTTGCTTTCCATTTTCAGTGAATGGCATTAAGTGCAGATGCTGAGTCTGAGCTCCTCATTCCCAGCAGACTGCATCATTCCCAGAATGGCTTCTCAGATTTAGCAACCCAGTTTACATTTAACTTCCAGCTTCTGGGTTGCCTCTCTCCCATCTCTCCACCACTGACCATAAACCCCACTGCCCAAAATCACTCTCCCTGCCCTCGAAAGAGATTTCCAGCCCCATGCTTGAATAGCCTGGGAAGCCATTTCCCATAGTAACACTAAGAGGAAAATGTCAAATTAAAGGCACTCCCTTGTGAAGTGAATTGTGAAGCGTGAGTGTGATCAGACTGAGTGATCACAGATTAGTTGCTGAGTGGTGGAAATGAGACTTGTTAACAATTCTGCTGTTCCTCACAGGAAGAAAAAAATGGCCCTAGGAAGGTTCAGCCCAGCTGATCTTTCCTAAAGACAATTATAGGATGCAAATATTTATAAGTCACACATTTATTTTGCACTGTTTGGTGTTTTACAAACAAATTCTGAGTCTCTAATAAAGTTCAAACAAATCTGCTCATTAACTCCCTTAGCCCAGCTGCTGCTGCGTAGGGAACTCAGCAGAAGCAGAGAGATGCTGTTTGTACTGAACGCCAATATGTTTCCTGAAATACCTGAGTTGTACATGTCACTTCTAAAGTGAGGGCGGTTGGGGTAGGCAGTTCCCTACCACAAACCTGCCACCTGTCCAATTTAGCGGTGGTAACGTTCGCCACCGCCTGCATCTTTCTCTTCTGCCACATGTAGGCAGGAAGTCTGCTCTTAGGATGCAGGAAGAAAAAAAGAGATCTTTTTATACTGAGTAAACCGAGCGCTTTGTTGCAAGAGCAGTAATTATAATTGGCACTGAACAGTCCCCCCAGGTCCATAAAGGATTATCAGGTGCCTCAACACAAATGAGAAACAAATATAAAACCACTGGCCAACTTCCAGTCTGATTAATAGCATTCTGCTTACCTCAAAGCCTCCCCCCAGCACTTCCTTGTGGAGTTTTTCTTTGCTTCCTGTCCTAAACCTATGTGTGGTGGTCCTGGATGCTGCTGGAGAGCTGCTGCTTCTCTGCTTCTACATGTCAGAAGGGAATCAAATTGGCCGGGTTATGAAAAGAGTTTGGAAAGTGATTTGTGAACCTGTGTGTGTTATGTAAACGGAGGCTTCCTTAATCCCATTCCTTAAGACTCATGAATGCATTTCAGCTGAAAAATCTCATAGCCGGGTTTCAAAACAATGGTGCATTATTACAGACAACCAGTTCGGCTGCTTCACTGGAAATGTCAATTTATTTCCAGTCAGTAAGGAATGTCCTGAAGAGATCACTCATTTTAAGTATTACGGAGCTGCACAAGGAAAGCTTTCTTTGACTGACTGGTTTTATGTATTTGACTGACTGATCCTCTGCCTAAGCCTGCTGCTGCATTTTTATGGGCCCAAAATTCACATTGGTTTCTCTTTGTGGTGAGAAGTGCTGGATCAGACAAAGGAACAATAGAATAGTACAATTCATACAGCTACACGAGTTGAATAATCTGCCCAGAATAAACGGCAGTGCTTAGCCAAGGTGACCCAGGAGCAAAAGTACTGTGGCTATGGCAGAATCTCCGCCTCGCTTCTGAGGGAAGCTGGCTTGCACACATATCATAAAGAATGAGAGCCATATTTCTCTCTTCCCTGCCCAAGTTCTGCAAGGTTTCTATTCCAAAAGTTTTATATAAAAATGTACCTAGTTCTTCCAAGCAGAGACAGTCCAACACCCCGCTATCCAAAGGTTGTTCTAATTATGTCCTTGGTTTACGGCCAATAGTGAAAAGCTTCCAGAATGAGAGCAGCTGGGGTAATACAGAAACGAACATAAAGCTGTCAAAGCAGTGAGCTATGGGAGATTTGGCTAATGTCTAAGCAGTGTTTAGATGCTACTGTAACCAGCAGATAATACCTGGAGCAGATGACTTCACCCCTCAGCCCTGCCTACCTTCCAGCTAGTTAGCCGCAAAGGTGACATCTTCATGAGTAATAGGAAACCGGTGTCAAACTCACCTTGCTCCCTGGGCCAGATCCTGAATGCAGGGTTTCTAGTAAGCTGGATCCAGATGCTACAACAGCAGGGCAAGGTTCAGTGGCACAGGGGCTAACACAGCCATCACTGTCCCCCTGCCACCGACATGCATTGCTAACAGGTCTCCAGGTCCTGAATTTCAGCAGCAAGCCACACTTCCACTCCCCTGTCCTTGAATTCCTGAAAAGCAGAACTGGCCCATGGGCCAGAAAACACAGCTCATGAAAAGCTGTATGTCTCAGACCAACATGGCTACTGGCTACAAGTACACCCTTAATCTACCCATGGCATTGGCCGTGGCATTAGGAGCAAAAAGAAGGCACCGGATAACATGGGGCCTCTATAGGACATGCTAGGAAATCTGGTCATCACACCAGACAGCAAAGCTAGCCTATTTAATAATTTCTTTGCCTCCATTTTTCTGAGTAGGGACCTGATCATCCCCCCAACTGGGACCCCCATAGGCCCCAGAGGAGGCACACCCAGGCCGAGGGTCAGCGAGGTCCTACTCAGGGGACTTCTGGAGGGACTGGATGTATTTAAATCAGCAGGTCCTGACAATCTCCACCCAGAGTGCTGAGGGAACTAGCAGAGGTTATTGCAAGACCTCTGGCACAGCTTTACGAGCGCTCGTGGTGCTCTGGCATCATGCCAGAGGACTGGCAAAGGGCCAACGTGGTTCTCATTTTCAAAAAAGGGAGGAAGGAGGACCCAGGAAACTATAGGCCAGTCAGTCTTACCTCAGTCCTGAGGAAGATTTTTAAGAGAATTATCCTGGCGCGTGTCGGCGAGAGGCCAGTAGGGGAGATTATGCTTAGGGGCAACCAGCACGGGTTCATTAGAGGCAGGTCCTATCAGACCAACCTGGTGGCCTTCTAGGACCAGGTCACAAAATCCTTGGATGCAGGTGTCACCATGGACATAGTCTGTCTGGACTTTAGGAGGGCCTTCAGCATTGTCTCTCACCCCATTCTCATTAAAAAACTAGGGGACTTTGGCATTGATGCCTGCACAGTCAGATAGGTCACTAATTGGCTGGAGGGCCGCACCCAGAGAGTGGTGGTAGACAGGTCTTATTCGACCTGAAGGGATGTGGGCAGTGGGGTCCCCCAGGGCTCGGTCCTCAGGCCCGCACTGTTCAACATCTTCATCAGCGACTTGGACAAGCGGGTAAAAAGCACCCTGTGAGAACAGGATGGGTTTCAACACTGACCAGTGCAAGGTGCTGCACCTGGGGAGGAAGAACCAGCAGCAGACCTACGGGCTGGGGAACTCCCTTCTCATCAGTGCAGAGGCAGGAAAGGATCTTGGAGTCATTACTGATGCCAAAATGAACATGGGCTGACAGTGTGGGGACACAGTCAGGAAAGCCAACCATGCCTTGTCTTGCATCCACAAGTGCATCTGAAGCAGGTCCAAGGAGGTGATCCTCCCCCTCTATGCGACACCGGTCAGACCGCAGTTGGAGTACTGCATCCAGTTCTGGGCGCCGCACTTCAGGAGGGATGTGAACAGCATGGAGTGGGTCCAGAGGAGGACACCCGCATGATCCGGGGACAGCAGGGCAAGCCCTACGAGGAGAGGCTACGGGACCCGAACCTGTTCAGCCTTCACACGACAAGGCTGAGGGGGGATCTAGTGGCCATTTACAAACTGGTCAAGGTGGACCAGTAGGTAATAGGGGAGTCCCTGTTCCCCCCAGCTCTACCAGGAGTGACAAGAGATAGCGGTCACACATTGGCAGAGGGTAGATTTAGGCTAGACATCAGGAGGTGCTACTTCACAGTCAGGGTGGCTAGGACCTGCAACCAACTTCCAAGAGAAGTGGTCCTGGCTCCTATCGTGGGGGTCTTTAAAAGGAGGTTGGATGTACACCTTGCTGGGGTTGTTTGACCCCCAGCACTCTTTCCTGCCATGGCAGGGAATTGGACTTGATGATCTGCTCAGATCCCTTCCAACCCTACCAGCTATGAAACTATGAAACCCCTGGTCTAACTGATAGAAAGCTCTTCATGTTGAGGTAAAAAAGTAGAAGTGCACAAGTTTGTTTGCCTGGTGCCCCACTAAAGGGCTAATCCAGCCCTCTTGGTTCCAAAATGATACCATTTATTAGACCAACTCGTTCTAGTTTTTTGTACGTCTCAGACCAACACGGCTACCAAGTACACCCTTAATACAGCCCTGGCATTGGACACCCCTGGTCTAACTATCCCCCTTTCCCTCCACCCCACTCCCTGGCTGATTTGGGGCTCCCGTTCTTCTTGCATGAAGTATCATGCTACAGTTTAGCAAAGTACCCCTCCCTGAACTCTCACCGAAACTTGTCCCAGGCTCTGCTATTTCATGCTGCCATATACTCTGGGGTCCAGTACAAGAGAGGCTCTCCGTTGCAGCCATGTTTTGCTGGGACATATATTCTCCTAATGCCTTTTGCTTTGTGTTTACCCTGCCCTGTCTAAGCACTTGTCTGTAATGCTGAGCTCTATCTTTTACTGCTACTGGCATGGCATCCTTTTGTTTATTGTTCATGTCATTAATTCAGGCATGGTTTAATAAATCTCATTGGCCACAGCCACTGAGTATGGCAATCTGCTGGCATTATTATTGCATTAGTATGGTTGGTATGCTAATGAAACCACCATTGTGACATTTTGATGGTTATAATTATTTCCAGCTACTGTCCACCATGTGCATCTCTTGTCATCTTGTCTCCTCAAAGATGTGCTCATCTTCAGATCCCACTGCCAGGCACAGGCCCCAGTGGTGAGGATGGTACTCACCATTATCATCAAAATATCCACATTAGTTGACGTTTATCACACAGATATCTACGATTCCAAAGAGTTTCAATGTACTTAGCCCAGGGACGAGCTGACAGCTGCTGACAAATATTGAAATTGTAATGGTCCATCAAGTAGAGGGCCATGGACTGCCTAGGAACAATTTCTCTTCTGCACATATTTGGGGTCTCGTTTCATACCAATTTTTTCACTGGTATAATTCATTCTAGTCTTGATTTTCAGCAGCTTGGGTGATATCAAAATCTGGTCTATTCTGTGTTATAAAGAGTGACATTGTGGGCCAGATCCGTGGGTTTGACTGAGTTGTGTTTGGTGCAGGATTCAGGCATAGAAAGTACCTTTCAGCCACCAATACTTGAGCCACCTAACGGCCACAAGGCTGTTCTAGTTTACCCCAACATGAAGAGCTTTCTATCAATTGGGAAATCACTTGAGGACAATACATCCTAGCTAGCAAGGGATGACATGCGGTGTGTTATAGTAGCTTCAGGCCCGTTGCGCTTTCTCCGATAGCTTTCCATAGACCCAGTGCTACTGAATAGGGGACTGCAGGTCTGACTTTCTAACTGGGCTATAAATCCAAGTCAAAACTATGCTAATGATATCCAAGGAGAGAGAGCGTTGTTTTGTTCCTTTTAAACCCTAGTCAATTATCATTGATTTTCTTTTTAGTTCAGAATTTGATTGACCCTTTAGACTTTTAAATAAAAATCCTGGGTTGTATTTTTTTTTTATTATTTCAAGGTGCTTCATAAATCATTGCTGTACTTTCAAACCATGGACATTTGATAAACACAGGTCTATTTTGTTTCCTCCCTTGTCATCCATCCATCTTTTCTGTATTTTTATTACAGATGTGCCAGAGTACAAATGCACACTGTTTGTAGGCACTGCCAAAATATCTACAGACTGAATCATTCAGTCTGCCCTGAACCCAAAAAGTATTTGGGTTTTTTTAAAAGATCACTGCTGGAATTAATAACCTGATTCCTCTGAGACTCACCATCATATATTGAGGCTGCCAGGCCATTTACTGTATGTACAGTACCTCCCACATGACGCTGTTTGACCAGTCCAAGGACAATAGCAAACTGGGGCCTCATCTGGAAGAAGAAACAGAATTGGCATAGCAGTCACTAGATTGTGTCAGATTCAGCTCTTGACTTCTTACTCCTGGGAGTTGAAAGATGTTACCATGGACTTACCATGTTTGTTCTACTTGGTCAATAAAAGGCTGGAGGGAATAACTCGTTTCTGCTTGTGTTGGAATTACCTTCCTGAGTTGTTATGGTTGAAAAGGGAAGTTGCTTCATATTTTTGTGGGAACCCTGATGATTCTTTTTCCCTTTCTCTTCTATAGCTGCACCTGCTAGGCACATGGCAGTCACTGTCCTTCCAAATGAAGATATTCAGAAGGATGGCCATTCCAGTCTCTCAGAGTTACCTACTTAGTAGCCAGGGCACTGATGAACAAAATAAAATGCTCCCTTCCAAGAAGTGCTGGGGATATCAGCAGCTGAGCATGAGGCCTCCACATTATTCCTGCCAGCCAGGGAGTGGACGGCTATGCCCAGGGATAGAAATGCTGCTGCCTTTTCCTTTGATCTTTTGATGTTTTATTGAGTGTTGCTTAAGTTTTGAGGAGGATTGCTTAGATAAGGTCTGTTTATTCTACAGACTTGTGTTTCAGAGGTCTGCTCATGATCATGCTATGCTGGAAATCTTTGGGTGAACCTCTATTTAATTAAATCCCTGCAACCACTGCAAATATTTTGGAACTGTTTGGTTGGATTGAAGCACTTCAGTGTATTTGGGGCTTGATTTATCATAAGTGCTTGCACATGTGTGCAAATGATATCTTAAAGTTGACCGTGTTTATAATATAGTTGTCTCACACTGTATCTAAGTGGGTAATTAGCTGTCGATAATGTCTCAGAGACAGCCTTAGGATGTGCAGATCATAGTGTTTTGTTTCACAGGACACAAAATGCACACGAAACGTTCAGAAATAGGGTTACGGAGTCTTAAGAAAAATGAAAGAGTCATTCATCAGTGAGGCCCACAGTGACTGTGAATGTGTCACAGAGAGGGAAAGAGGAATCTGAGGTCCAAAAATCAGAGAGAGGAGCTAAGTAACCATGAACAAAGGAGTAAAGAGGCACTTTGAGCAGACTAGGAGGATGACAAAGCCTACAGTGAGCAGAGAGAGGTAGATAGCTGTGTCGGGCACAAAGCAGGGTAGATACCTTATAGACTAATTAATCAGAGATGTAAAGCCTACGATGACCAGGCTTAAGAGCTTGCCCCATAGGAATCTTTACCACAGTAGGGACAACTCTGCATCCAACATGCATGTCTCTGGGGTGAGAGAAGGAGGATATGGGGCACCAGTGTCATCTACCAGGAAACCTAGCCATGAGGCTGTACCTTACCTGGGAAGGTAAGTCTTCCCTTCTCCTCACTTCCATCCCCGCGCTCGGGGTTATAGTGGTTGGCATGGCCCCGCACTCCTCCCTGCCCCAGGAGCTACACATCTGTCTAACAGAGGTTTTGTAATGAACTGAAACAACCCAAGTGGTGGACTGCCAGCTGGGATACATCACAACAAAAACTGTCAGCCTGTTAATGAAAGAAGAGGCAGATGTCCAAGTAGTCAAAGACCAACACAGTCAGAATTAGTACTACGAATGCAGAGAAGTAAATACAAATCACAGAGGCTAGTCCAGGAGAGCACTTTTGGAAACACCACTATCTTCCTATTTATTCTTTACTGGAAGGCATAAACTATTGTGACATCTACTTAGTTGCACAGGGGGTGTTTATGACGCCCCAGACAAAATATCTACAATGACTTTAGGTGGGTAAGAAATAACAAGAGATCTTGAACTCTCAAATCAGAAAAATCTTATTTTCTTGCCAATATCCTCCTTAGCAGAAAGTGAAAAGGAAAACTGTTCCAGAAAAACTCTGTTGTATAAGCCACAGTTGTTTCTTAAATAAAGAGAACTGGTCTTTAAAAAAAAATCTATGATGTATCATCTGCTCCTTAACAGCTCCTTGGAGAGAAGGCGGGTTATCAAGGGACTCACGGGGAGCAAATATCTAACCCCAATCTTTAATAAAGAAACTGGAAGGAAGTCAGGAAATTATACACAAGTAGGGTTGATCTCAGTGGTAAGCAAAAGCCTACAAAGATTAAAAAAGGATGAAGTCATACAACAGCTGGAGAAGTTTGAGCTCCAGACTAGTCTGAATGTTTTTTTTAAAAAGTGGGAAATATTACCTGATGGATTTGCTCAAACTTTTCCTTGCAGAGCACTGAGCT
Source organism: Caiman crocodilus (assembly GCA_030014935.1). Classification (NCBI taxonomy): domain Eukaryota; kingdom Metazoa; phylum Chordata; order Crocodylia; family Alligatoridae; genus Caiman; species Caiman crocodilus. Next base: position 23,624,333 of record JAGPOW010003447.1, read on the forward strand.
GAAGCGTAAATCAGGACAACAGCCTATTGTCCTCAAAGTGAATGAGTGAAAGGCAAAGTGAGTAATCCTAAAATGAATAAAGAACCAGTAAGATGACTAGCCTCAGATGTCATGCAGACTTCAGCACCGCCATTAAAATGAATCCACCCAGAAACAGAACTTATTCACCTGCCCTGTTCATGATTAAGAAGAAACTGGCAATGTTGTAAAAACATTAAAAATACTTGTCCAGATGACCTGGATTAATGTCATTTCTGTGAATGGCAAAACTTTAGGGGGTAGAATAAGGAAATGATGACTCTGAATAGAGTTCTGCAAGGATCGTGCTTCTCGGTCTGTACATGAACTGATGTAGAGCAGTGTCTCCAACTGCGAGGCTGACCCTTCTAGAGAGGCCTGTGAGGTTCAAGCAAGGCCAGGGAAAATAAGATATATATTGAGGAGGAGCTCCTGGCTTCTTTTCAGCAAACACAATAGCAGAATTTCCTCCTGCGTTCTGAATATTTTATAAACTGTTATGCAAAGTTAAGCCCTTACGGAAAATGAGTTTGCATTTAGGATTGGGGCCAACTGATGTCTGTGGGGCTTCAGTAATAATTAAGTTTGGCTCCTAACTGCATACATGGTTTAATCTGACAGATAAGCCTGGAGAAGGACTATCATTGGTACCAAGAGGTCCAAAGAGTTAACTTTAGGGTAACTCCCGGTCAAATTTCTGAGTTGGTGCTGGGATTTGGGTTGGGGTCACAACAGGTGCCTTTACACATGCTCTGGGAGTGAGCAGGGAGGGTGTTTTAATTAGAGCAGCTCCCAAGAGCTGCTCTAATTAAAGCACCTGCAGCATCTCATGTATTCTGTGCGCTGTGCTTCAAAATGGAAGTGGAGGAGTTAAAGCAGCCTCACCACCATTTTGAAGCATGGGGAGACTGAATGCATGAGCCATCAAGGCTGCTGGAGCATGCTAGTTAGACTCAATTAATTAGCATGCTCCAGAAGGCTCACTTAACTGAGTCTGCTTTGACATGCTGTAATTACGTGTAACAACATGGCCCATTCCAAGATTAGGTTTCAGCTGAGGCATGTGCAGATGCACGTGGTAGGATTTTACAGCAAATTGAATTGGACTTTTAAAGTAGAAATCTGGTCTATGAGGCACTGGTACAGTGAAGAAAAGAAGAGTTCAAGGAGCCCCCCTGTACCTGTATGGGATCAGAGCAGGACAAGGCAAGAAGTCAGCTTTTTGAAGTGTAAACTGTAGCTTGCTAACAACATTTGATTGCCTTCAGTATCAGTGCTGCCAAGTCTACAGTTTTATTACAAATCATGGAACACATTGCTAAAAGTGCCAGCTCCAAGAGTCAGATGGTAACAAAATAATCTACTGCCTTCCCCTTTTTTCTTCTTTTTTAATGAACTGCACTATTTTAATAAGTTTAGTCCTTAACTTCCAATAAAATGTGTATGACGCAATTGTGAAATTCTTCAAAAAGGGAAGTCTCAGAAAGCTCTCGGATAGAGCTGGGTTAACTATTTCCGGCACAGAATTTGTAGCCCATTTCAACTGGCTAATCTATGGAGAAGCTGATTTGGATAAATCCTTTCCACTGATTATAAAACTAAAGGTGCTTGACCAGAGTGCTTTGTGAGCCCCAGTGAAGACAATGAGGTTGCACACAGACCATGGAGACCTCTGATGCAGAATAAGGTTCAGGATTCAGGACTGTACTAATGTTGCAAGGTTAAAGGGTTTAAATGCTTTCACCAGAGGGTGTTCTTAAGCTATGTTGTTTAGGTATGATTGGACATCCAGATCATATGGTATTACGTCTGTGCCGTGAGCGGTAGAGAACAATTCTTAAAATCAAGTATCTCCTACAGTTTTGCCAGTGGTGAGTTGACACTTTCTGTCTGTCAGTCTCCTTTGACACTTACCTACCATTTGCACTTGCTGCAGATATTCATGTCAGTGCACTCATTCATCAAGATATTTGCAAAACACTGTGCTACTGCACACAGATACAGGTGAAGCAAATTCAGGTTTTCATTTAAGTGACTATTCATAACACCATATTTCCAACCTTGCTCGTTTGTCACCTACACTAACAACATGCTTTGGCAGGAGGTTAAATAAATCTTTTGACATGTTCTGTAATTATTGATATTATTGCAATTCACTGGCGAGTTTCAAATACTTAAATGCATTTAGTGGGCTTTGCAATTCGGTAGTGAAATGGTTCACTGGCACTATTCTTTTCTCTTAGCTAAAGGCAAACACAAGAACTGGTTTGCAAAAGTCATCTCCACATGACATCTTCCTTATTGCCAAACCAGTAGCAGTGAACGCTATCTCAAGTAGCGTTCTGTTTTCTGCCTCTGGTTGTTATGTATTTTAGTTGTTTTACTTTATGAAGCCCATGGAATGAAACTAATTTAATTTGGGGGGTAATTCTTTTCTCCATTTTCAGACAGTTCAAATAGAGATTCCTGAGACACACTGTATTTCTTCCCTGATTCAGTTTCTGTTTCCTACTCCCTTTTCTCACTGCTTTGAACTGTGCTCATTTTCACTCTATTTTCCATCATCCTTATTGTAAATTATTTTTGCACTTTTGCTCCCTCTCTTCTCTTCATTGAGCTACAATGGATGTAAAAGGCTTTCTAACCCATTACTAATTTCTTAAACCATGTTAGTGATTTCTTAAAGACATATATATATATATGCATATATGTGTGTGTGTGTGTGTATATATGTGTATATAAAAGATATGTGTAAATGTATATACACATATACATACACACACACACTGCTACAAATCTAACCGAGAGAAGAAATGATCCCATTTAGTAAAATATAAAGGGTGGGTTTTCTAGTCTTGAGTGATTAGATTCATTTACTAGTCTTTGAAGTTCTGAAGCTGACTAGTTTATCAATGCTGGTCTTTCTTCCCTGTTGAAATGAACAACCACAAAGAGTGACACAAAAAAGCCATTCTTCTCTCCCTAGGAAATTTTCTGTATTGCCAAATCAGTACGGTAAATATTGGCTCAGAAAAGGCTTTACTTCTCCTTCCAGTCATTGTGTGTTTTAGTTGTGAAATGGAATAGCTTTCAAGTGTGATTTCAATAAAGCTGGTTAAAAATAGAGAGAAAGGAGGAAAAGAGGATCAGCCAAGGGAAATGGTTAGTACTATTTCCTGTGGCTATAAGTGTTTGTTTCTTCATGCATCTCCAGAATATTCTGTAGCATGGGAACCATTACAATGATGGCATGGTCATTGTGGGTAATATATCAATAAAATTACTTACTCTTCTTCACCTTTTGGTTGCCTCCCTCTGACCTCTTTTTTTTTTTTCCTTTTACCCCTTGCTCTCTTCCCCCTCCCCACCCCTCTCCTGCTTTACCTGTTGTCTTGCTTATCTCTACCTATTTACATAGTCTCATTCCTTGGAGGCTCATACCAGCAGACACTTCCTATGCCTGACGAAGGCTGACTGAGCCCAAAAGCTTGCTAAGAACTTTTTTCCAACTATTCAGTTGGTTTGATAAAAGATATCACATCTAACCAGAGAACCTTGCCTTACTCGTCTTCACTCACATATCTTCTCTTACGTTATGCAGGACAAGCTTCTGAACATACAAGCCAGGATTTTCAGTAAAGTGGTAGTAATGGCAGTACAGTTCAGTACAGCTAGTAGTAATGACACAAATAATTTATTAAGCTATTGTTTTTATTTGAGGTGGGGTAAGTTTTTTGCTTATTTCCTCTGAGTATGCAAAACGTTGAAAGGGAAAAGAGTCATACGTACACATTCATTTACATATAATTTTGTGAATTTTGCTACAGGTGATCTGATGTCTAGCAGCTTGACACAAGTGGCTTAGTGATTCTGGGTTACAAGTACCTCGAGTAACTTTAGGCAGAGCAGCTAAAAACTGCTACCGGTTTGGTGTTGGCTGTAAAATGGTTAACATGGGATTCTGCCCCTGCTGCTTGCTGGCTGAGAGAGAAGCAGCAGTCATTTTGCAGTACTGCCGTGCCTTGAATCAAAGGCAGCTCTAGGCCACGACTGCATTCTGCCTTCCAAAAACAAGGACTGTGTCTTATTTGGGGGTATATGGTAGGTGTGAGAAATGGGCCCTATTCATTTCGGATTCAGATTCGGCCTGAATCAGGAACACTGATTCGATTTATTGATTTGGATCACTGCCCCCAATTTGAGTCCACCAAATCCAAATCTGAAGATTTGATGCTGATTCAGAGAATCAGTGATTACGCCATAGACACAGCTTTAAACATTTTTTTTTACGTACCTCGGTGTACCAGGCTCGGCTCATGATCATTGTGATGCTGGGTGGATGGCGAGTCCCACAGAAGCATGGAAGGCACCCCCCAACCCCTCCTCATGTGCTCGGTGGTGAACCCAGAAGTGGACCAGAATTACTTCTGGCCCACCGCCGGGTCTCCCACCCCCGCACCCGCCCAGCTTAGCAATCGGGCATGGGGGGATCCCGGGTGCTCCCCCAGACCCAGGAGGCACCAGTCTCTGAGCTGGGAGGCCCCCCACATGCTTCTTGGCAGACCCACAAGTGGACCAGAAGTGCTTCTGGTCATTGTCCGGATCTACTGCTGAGCCTGCTGGGCCCCGCTCCCTGCCCGCACTCCCATGGGACGCTGCATCTGCCCCACCATCGCAACATACATGGTCCTGGTACCTAGACGTAGGTAGAAAAAACATATAAAGCTGTCTCTGTGTTTGAATCACCAAATCTGTCCAAATATCTCTGAACTACTCAGAGGGTTCCAATTAAATTCGGACAGATTAAAGCGTTCTTTGATTTGATTTGGCTTCGGAGATTCGGCCAGCGAATCCGGCCAAATCTCTGCTGAATCAAGTCAGGGACTGAAGCTTTGCACAGCCCTAGTGTATGGTATGTGAGAAAATATGACATATAAGACCAGAAGGTAGAACTCGAGCCGACGGAAGCTCAGAACTGCTATTCCTTAGAGAATTCCAGCATTTCAAAGAACGTTGTATACTAACCAAGAAGGAAATCTTGACTTTGCTAAACTTCCTGTGGAAAATGACTTTCATTCACTTTTTTCCAAAACAAAATGGAGTAGCAATTGCTCCAAACTCCCAGGGACATCCCAGAGTCCAAAGCACATCAAGGAAAACTCTCCTTCAGAACTGGGAGAAGTCCAGAGTCCCTCTGAAATGAGGGGGAAGTCCCTTGCTTCAAACTGGCCAGCCCAGAGGCCCTGTAAACCTGCTCTGGGGCTGCCAGAACTGCTAGACTAGTGACAGCACAGCTGGGAGCCTGGAAGCTCCCAAAGCAAGGACTTGAGCTAGTTCTCAGGGTTTCCAAAGCCCTAACTAGAGCCAGATAGCTCAGGACTTCCAGGCTCCCGGTTTCAGGTTGGCCTGAAAATTCTGGCATCACTGATCCTGGAGCAGCCCACGTGAGGGTAACTCGAAACGCCAAGGCAGACCATGTAGTAGGGGTGCCCTAGATCTGAACCCTGGAAGCTCAGGCTCTCAAGCAACCCAGCAGGTCAACTGGAAAGAGATTAGGCAGATTTCCAAGAAACCCAACTGCAAGTCTGTCAGAAGCCAAACTTTCTGCCAAACGTTTTGATTTGAGTGCATTAGCCTTGTCTGCAAATGTTTAATCAGAAAATTGCTGAGCGCTGGAGTCATGGATCCTGAGGTCTAAACCGAGGTCTAACCATGCCTCTAGGATCTGGTCCGCAGCTTCTCACTGTGGTAGCCGAGTACTTTCATTTCACCTCTAAAAATGCATCTGTCCGTCCCTGAAGTCCAGATTATTCTTGTTTATCTCACCAAGCCAGCACAAGATTACCGTTTCCTTAGTATTTAAAATTACTAGATGCTGTCCATTATTAATGAGAAGCCTACTTACTAATATTAAAATATATTCTGAACTGAAAACATAGACATGGAAGGATTCACTGGCTTTATGCAGCATTTTCCTCTGCCATCCTTTTCTTTTTCTGTAGTGTGGCAAGACGCTATTGAAAATGTCTAATTCAGTTTGCTGGAGAGACTCTTGAATGTTGCCAGGGATAAAAACAAAACATGGAGCCTAAAGGACGTGTGCTCTTTAATATTTATCCAGATATTAAAAAGCCAATGTGGTGGCTGAGATGAATGCTAAAAAGTTTAATTAAAAACAAAACAACAATGCTGTCTTTCAGTTACCGTAGCAGCGGCGAAAATGGAGGTAAACAGCCTCATTTCTGAAAAATGATCTTGTTCCGAGCAAATTCTACACCCTCCTTTCCCCAGATAAATGTATCTTTTTGTTGAAGTTTGTTTTTTAAAGCCACGTTTCCTGTTGATGAGTCACTTAAGCAGTTGGCTGAAAAATAAATTATTGACATCTAGAGTGCTGCAAAATTAGGGATTGCAGATGTACCGCTGACGTAAGCAAACTAATAATGATAGGCTGAGAATTTAATAGGAACACAGGAATTTAATAGGTATGACTGTGTGACACTACAAACTGAGCTTATAACAAACGCTTTGTTACTCTGCTTAGTTATGGACAAACACCTGCTCTTCCAGCCTGGCTAAAGAGAAGGTGCTCTGCCACTACTTTATTAAACCTTCAAACACATTTGATTGTGGTGAGTATAAAGTGGCTTGATTCAAAATATATCAACATCACTGGAAGGCTTGCCATTGATTTTGATGGATTTTGGTTCAGGCTGTAATTGTAGGGAGGCCACATCATTTTATTTAATGAATTAGCAAGTGCACCGATGCATAAGCTGTTTATACTGGTTGCTCCTTTCTTGGCAAATATGTTCGAGTGTGATGGAGAGGCATGTACACCTTCACACAGGCATGGACACACACTCAAAATTGTAAAACTGGCATACTTGTTGCAGCAACCTCTGGCTTTTAAGATTGTTGCTGTCATCAGGAAGGGGTCAATTTGTCATCCACTAGCAGCAACAATGAAACAAATGGCAAAAACTAGCACGAAAATAGCTGTGCAATTTTTGTTTAAAAATCCCACCATCCTATAACTAGCCAAAGGAAACACAACACAGTTAATTCTTCCTGGTTTACAATAACCACAGTTCATCAAATTAAAATACTATTGATATTGATAATATATTATAATATAAAAGAACCACCAAGCACCATTTCTTTCTTTATGGATTCAGATTTCTGGATGCCCGACACACACACACACACACATATACAGGTGTATAATATGCACGTACTTGCTTACACATTCTGAATGAAAGCCTGGCCCCACAGAAGTCAATGGTAAAAATCCCACTGGTTTCAGCAGAGCTAAGATTTCACCATGTGACTCTAGAAAGTGATCACGAGACATGAACATGGGCCAGAGAACTCTGAGCTCCCAGCCTTTAGCATTGATTTTGATGCTAGGTCTGTGCAATATGTTCAGCCAGACCCACCTGGAGTAATATGCTGGCTAAATCTTTTTTAACGGTCTGCTTGCTTACTGCTTTCTCCAACCGGAGCAGATGTCATCTGCATAATCCAAAATCCTCAGGCCTCCTACACAGCTGCTGCCCAACTGTATGACAACAGCAAAGATGGTCATAATGAAATTGTGAGGTTGGCTTTGTGCCTCACATGGGTGCCATTAGATATCAGGGAATGCTTTTGCCTCCCCTATCGCTGCCTACGTTGACTATGGGCATTTTAGAATCTGGAGTGTCCTCTTGATTATTCATAATTACCTCATTGCGCTAAATTTTTATTTTTATGCTGGACAAGCTCCCTCCTTTATGTCCTCAACTACTGAATCCCACTTCAAATTCTCAAGGAAGAAAAACACACTCTTGTTACTCTCGTGCTCAAACAAGGTGTTAGTCTAATATCACAAACGAGGATATCTTGATGCAGATAACCCCCAAAAATGTGCTTTACAGTGTGAGAAGTCGGAAGAGTAAAATGAAGGAAAAGGACCTATAAGTGATTTCCAGGTATAGAATCATAGAAAATGGGGGTTGGAAGGGACCTCAAGAGGTCACCTCTATTCCAACCCCTGCTCAAAACAGGACCAGCCCCAACTAGGTCATCCCATCCCAGCATGCTGTATGAAAAGTGTAATTGCACTCTGCCATCCTACGTTGATAAGAACTGATTTCCTGGAAAGCACAAGGGAAAGATGTATTGTGAGTATTTTCCATGTATACTTTGGCCCATATATTCAGAAGCAGCCTCAAATTTTGGAGGACTTGCATTTTGAAGCTCCAATTTTAGATGCCTTGATTCTTAGAAGTGCCGAACACCTACCAGTCTCTTTGAAGTCAATTGTACTTTAAAATTCTCAGTGCCTCAAAAGAAGAAGCCGCTAGCATCCCACGTTGGGCTGCCAAAATTAGAGGCCAATTTCAAGAGTTCAAACAATACCAGTATTTTAAATTTCATGAAAAACAACTTGATCCCAAGCATTCAAAAATACCATATGACCTAACACATTCCCCTTTATCTTCACCCAGTGCCCATTTTTAAGAAATTGCTTAACTCTACATAAAGACTTACTGCTATAAAAACAATGAATGTTAATTTTCTTGATGAACAACTGCAATAGGAAAATACAGTATTTGCATTTCAACTTATACTTATGTCTTACTAAAGGGTTCTATAGTAGCAGGAGAATATTAGTCAATTCATAGCTCTTGGCATTTCTCTTTCCAACTTCGCCTTCCTTTTATAGGAAATTCAGAGAACTGCAAAATGAAAAATTCTTTTCCAAGCTAAGACAATAAAAATAAAATTGTTAGTACAGCACTCATTTCACTCAAGAAGTTTGTATCTGAGATAACTGGGGCAATGTGACATATTACATGTCATATATGATGTGATATGTTAAACAGCACCTGGTAAAACACTTCTCAACTTACTTTAGCTCCAAATAAGAAAGAATTATCTACATCTTCCAAATATTCCTACTTAATCATCCATAGGCAAGTTTCTTTGGGTAGATGTGATATCTTTTATTAGATCAAGTGGGTACTTGGAAAAAAGTTCTTTGCAAGCTTTTGGGCACAAGTACCCTTCTTCAAACACAGGGAGTCTCTGCTGTTCTGAGATCTCCAAGGAATGAAAGAAGCTAAAAGTTTGACAGGATGTCAGCACTTAATCATCAGCACCATTCATTTCCTAATGCTCATTTCCTAAGTAATATATGCAATTTTCAACTTCATTTTATCACCCTGGATGTAGTAATGCTACGGGACAAATTGAGCAGGGCCATGGTTAAAGTTATCCAAATTATTGCATTTACCATTATATGATTTGATTAAAGATGAGTTTGCACTGTCTTTGCCCATGTAGTAGAAACCTACCACATAGAGCAGGTGAATGGCCCATTAGCACTTAAGAGCATAATCTGTTCAACACGAAAGAAGAAGCTTGGAGAGGTAGTGTGGTGATGATGTTTACAGGGAAACGTCATCCACAGTATTGAGCAAGCAGCGACCTTAGGGCAGAGACGGGCAATTATTTTGGGCAGAGAGCCACTTACTGAGTTTTGGCAAGACATTGAGGGCTGCATGACAGGCAGCCCAGGACAGATAAATATTAATTTTCTAAATTTTTTAGGGGCCCCAGAGGCTGGATAGACTGGCTTGGAGGGCCGCATCTGGCCCCCAGGCCACATTTTGCCCACCCCTGCCTTAGAGTCATCTGAATTGTTCTGGGTGATCCACGTAGAGAATAAGTATAGGATCTCTCGAGAATAAGCTTAGAATCATGGCCACAATGCTACAGTCCACGATTTTTATGGATAACCATTTGGGATGGGAATTAGTATTAGGCTTGCTTATCATGCTATTATTAATTCATTAACTTATCCAGCCTGAAGCCAACAAAAACTCTAATTTGCAAATCTCTCCTGTGACAGGCATTGGAAAATTGTGGGGGCCATTACTATAAATGTCTCTATGAGGGACAGCAAAGAAACAGCTTCTCCCTCTTGATGCAAATCTCAACCCATTTCAAAGTCTTTCATTACTAATATCATAACAAGTGTTTTCTTCTTTTCTTTCTTTTCTTCTTCATAAGAAGTGTCATCACCTTTTCCTTTGATTACTTCCCCCCTTCTCATACCTGCTTGCCAGCTGAGGATCTTGTTTTTATAAACGGTAGGTAAGTTGTAACACATCTCACCTCCGAGGGATAGGCTTAAGAGCAATTGTTTGGGACTAGTAGTGTGACGTGCTTTTAGTGGCATGCACTAAACCAGCACAGAGAAATGTTGGGCAAAGCTCTGGGAATGACAACCAGGAGCAATGGCAAAGAAGCCTTAATTCTTTCATTTCTTGGAAGCTTGACAGTAATGTAGATAGATGTCCACATTCAAAATAAAGGAGAGAATAAGGTATGAGGTATATTTTCCCACTGGGCCTCATCTGTTCAGATTCTGAAATGGTGTTATGAAAGCTTTCATATCAAGTAGTTTCACTAACCTATTATGAAACACTTCATTTCAGTGTCTTTGGAACTGTTTGTACGCAGCTTTCCACGGGGAGATGAAAACATTCAGAGCACATTCAGCAGTCAGCCCTTTGCTAAAGGACATTATAAAGAAATTATTTGTGGCAGCAAGTGCCTACTGTTGACAGTCACTTACAGTGTTGTGGACAATGCTTTTTGATCTTATATTAATGGCGTTCGTGCTTTTAAATGACCATAAGGATACGAGAAGTCTAAGATACTGAATATCAGATTAAAACTAGCTAAAAAAACAGCCCCCTGAAATTATGCAAATAAATGATTGAGAAGTATGATAAAAGATGGAGTTTTTTCATTTGAATATACTGAATAAGTTATATTTGCAGAATTATAGGATCTCTTGGGGCTTTTCTAACATTGTGGTTTGTATGTACTACACATGCATAACTAGTTGTCTCTGTGTCGGGAACATTTTTTTTTCTTGATAAATGACAAGATTTTGATTTCACACCATGATTGTGTTAATACTCCAGTCCTTGGAGAGCATTTTAATATGATAACAGCAGTTGTGGTACTAGCTTAGTCTGTCAATCCCACGGCTCCTACATTTTCTCTTCTCCTGTTCAATCTCATTAGAATTATATTTACAGTTGTGTTTATCTTAGTATCTATATCTGCGCACCATTGACGAGCCTTTAGGAATGAAAGTCAGGAAACGGTCAACCTAAATGCAGTGTTTGCTGGTCCTACATTTTTATTTGGTTTATCCTTGAGTGAGGAGTTGCACAGTCAGTGTGATGTCACTGCTTTTATTCTTTTTCTGTGCTCATTTAATGTCTAACCGTGTTGGTGTTATCACAGACAGGCAGCCAATCTGTGTCCATTTCAGTGAAGGCTTCTCCAAATAAACGAAACCCTATGTACTACCCCTTGGGGATTTTACTTCTATTAATATTTGGATCGATTATTCTTATTAGTCTAAATTAAAAGAAAATTCTGGCTGAAAGTGTCTCTTTTTCTTGGTTTTGGAAGACAACTGATGAGGTTCTTGGCCTAGCAAGGGAACTGTTAACACTTCAGCCTAGGAAGGGTCAGAGCTCCCTACAAAAAATGGTAGTGGTAGTCAGGTGATCACATGACTGGCTAGGTCAGCTGATAAGAGGCCGAACAGCATTCTCAGAAGGAAAAAGACCTATTAGAGAGGACAATGTCTTTCCTACTAGAAAACCAGGTGGGTTACAGGAAGCATAGAACAACTCTTTGCAGGGAGCCAGGCTGAGGGCCGTAACAAGGAAGGACTGGGGAGGATAGACTAGGAAAGCCTGGAAAGCTTCTAGGAGGACTTGGGAGGAGAGAGGTTACATATTGGAAGCACTGGACATACAGCTTGGAAGGAAAGGACCCTGGGAAGCCAGAGTCAGCTGTTTAATGCCCAGGATACAAAGTTTGCATTTATTTATTTAATTAGATGTCAGATAACTTTAAGACGCCTGTCCCAGGCTCAGGGCACCATAACAAGTCATTAGCCATGCACAGACAGTGAAACCCCATGCAGCATTAAAGCCATCATTTCAGCAGGATCTCAGATGGACATCTAGAGAAATCCCTCCTTACGTGGAAGAGTACCCTTTCCAAAAGCCCAGCGGTCAGATGTCTTGTGCAGAGTGTCCAGAGAGTTGGTCTAATTCAGATTAAATCTGGGGGTGAAAGGAGACAATGTCAGAGAGTGCCCTGCCCACCAAACCTATTCTTTAATGAGGGGGATGCAACACAGGAGTCCACAGCTAGAAGGTTCCCTATCTTTTGTTGCCACCAAAGAAAGCTACCTGAAAAGGCTCTGCCCTTACAGGCGGAAGGATCTCTGACAATGACGTTGGACTGAAGAGCCAGCAGAAAGCTATTCCAAGCCTGTGTTTTGTTGAACTTTTTGTTTCTCCTGGAAGAGGTGCAAACGTTCATTCAGCTACAGGAGCAAATCATTTGTTAGCCCTGGATTCTGCCTATCCCAAAACAGAAAACCAGTGTACTGGGAGATGGAAGAGGAGACAACGAGGCACAGAACACCAGGTTCCAAGAATTATTGGTTTATGTTCTGTTTTAAATTTCTTGGGGCTGTGATTTTCAGTATATCTTTTTTTCATGCTTGTGTTTATTACAAAGGAAATCAGCATTGATGTCTAGCTGCATCCCACTTTTCCTTCTACCTGTCTCATCTAGCTGATTGACTTTTTTCACTAGTCTTCCCAAAGCAGAGGATTCTTGCCACTGGCAACTCTAGCATAACTATTCTAGAAGCTAGGAAATTCTGCATATTGAAACCGGCACAAAACTCTGTATCATTACAGACCAGCCTAAATCGGACTGACCTTTTTGTGTGTGAATGTATTTATTTAAAGCGGCCAAAGGTATTGCCTTAAGATAAAAGAATGCCTTTTCTATTTGTATATATTTTCTGGATGTCAGTCTTATAAACTGGCAAGATATGAATATACCGGTATCCTGTGTTAGTACTATCAGTGGCATCTGTGCTACAGAGTATCTTTTCAAATGAGAAATCGAAGGTGGGGAACCTTGTTCTTGTTTTTTTGTTCAAATATGAGCAGTAACATTGCAGATGAGAAGGAAGCAGCTGCTTAGGATGGGGAAGGAAGACTTTCCCTGCAAGAGACAATTGTCTTCAGATAATTTTGTCAGGTAATACAATTAATCCGTTCCTGGCTCATTATTATTATTTATCGAGGGACTCGCGTGCACATCGCATGTTAGAAAATACATTAAGAGCTTGGGTTCCTATTTTGAACAGCTTTCAATCTAACTCAAATATAATTCATGGAACAGCTGTCCAAATACAAGAACAGCGTTCAGATTGCATGCGTATACTGAGCCGTGACATACTCACATATTGTGGCTATTAATGCTGGCTTATATTAGCAAGTGAGAGGGAAAGCTGATGAGAGGGGATTTACCAATACTTTCTTTTCCTGTCTGTGGACTGTTGTGGAGGCAGCCTCAATGGAGAAGTTAATTTAGAAAATGGGTTTCAAAGAAGAGAGGTAGGCTCATTACCAAAGGCTGTTAAATGCTCTGTAAAGTGTTTAGGCCAAGTATACGAATTGCTCATTAAAACTGTCAAATATGTAATTTAAATACTAAATCCCATCTGGTCTTCCCTCTAATGTTGATGTTTTGACTTTCAAACTATTATGCCTTTTATCCAGGTATCTCAAATGGTATTACAAACAAAAAATAAATGTAAATTAAGATTCTCCCCTTTGTGATGAACTAATTTCATTTCGGAACAAGGTAAGAAAGGCAAAGAAGTTATGTGATGTGTTCAAAGCTGGGTCTTGTCTTTCAGCCCCTGGTCTAACTACAGATACATTTCCTCTGAGTTCCAAACTCTAGGGAAAATTAAACCCAATTTGAATTTCACTTTAGAAAGGATTAAGCAGTGTGGGGTGTAGTGTGGGTAGGGCATTAAGTAAAATTGAACCAATCATACAAACATCCAATAGGCTGAAAATGTCATGTCTCAGAATAAAACCCTGAAGAATAGTCAACTGTGAGGTTTCTATACTGGGCCAGTTTGCTTACATGTCAACAGCCGAGCTCCTGTGCTCATTGGTATGATGTTACCTGGTAGAATAGGATGTGTGGAAGCTTCCTGAGCTCACCTTAAGAAAAGTGTCTTGAACTTGTGGTTTATGAAGTGTTTAAGATGCAGTGAGGAGCTGCACACTTATTGAAGGAGGCAGCAACAAGGCTAGGAAAGGAACCTAATAATATGGCTTCATATGGCTTCAACAAATTCAGGGCACTTGCTGCACCCTGGGATGATTTGAGGTAGCTTGAACCCAGTTTGACAAAACTAAAATCCTGTTTGCAGTATGTGGGGGGTGAGACCTAATGAATTAACTATGTTTCTTCCCACCATAATTTACAAATGACTGGTCATGTCTACATGAGACACTTAGCTGTGCAGTCAATGTCTCGATTTACTGTCAAGTACTTGATAGTACTATCCTGCTGCACAGTGAAAAAACTCCACAGCAGCGTATGTGTAGATACTGGAGGGACTGGCTGGGGCACCAGGGTGCTTCAATGTGGGGTCTGCCTGTTGGCTTGCCCTATGCTGAAGCTCCCTTGTGCTCCAGTGAGACCGTCCCCAGCACGTTGAGCCAGGATGGCAGGCTAACCCCCAGAGCCCCCTACCAGCCAGGACTCCTCCAACCTAGCTCCACATGCTGTGCATGAATAAACTGTAGAGCGTATTGCTCCAGAGTTAATTGCTCCTGAGCACACGTTCAAATGGCACATCCAGGAGCAATGAACTGTGGAGCATATAAGCTCCACAGTTTATTCATGAGCCATAAAAGCACATGTAAATGCACCCACCATCTCCTATCTCTGGCTGAGTGGGATGCGCAGGACTAGCACATGGACTAGCACATGGATTTATATGTACAATTTCTACATCCTTTACATTCCTGCATTGATAAACAAAAGATAGGATTTGATTGCTTCCCTCAGAGGCAAGATTTCTTTGAATAGCTTTACACTTTTAGTTAATAATGCAGCTTCTTCGCCCTTTCACTTTTAGACCAAAAATATTATAGTTTCATTCAACAGAGGAAAGTTTTGCAAGTGAGCCCAGGTCCCAAGTTCTCTTTCACTTGGAGAATTTGTCTATTGCTATCCCATCATGAGTGCACAGTAAAAGCCTATGGGGTGTAGAGAAGCTGAAGTAATATTTGCAAAGCTCTTCAAACCCTCTCTTTTGTCAAAGAATTTAAACATTCAGTCTCTGACCTGTAAATATTTCGGAAAATCTTCCCTGAGTAAATAAAATGCCTTCCAAAATGACCTCACCCTTTGGCAACTACACACTTGTATATACTCTCCCTACTGTACATCCTCCAGAGGATTCAGTTAGGGATCAGTGCTAAGTGGTGCTATATCCCCCTTTGTTTTCTCAGCCCTTCTGTTGAGCCAATTGGAGCGCAGCAGACTTACATCCTTGACAAAGGGCCTGGAAAATGTCAGCATTCTTAGAGTGAGTTAAAAATCTTGCTGTAAAAATTCTTCTCATATCTTAATCCCTTCTTTCTTCCAGAAATGCCTCTCTGCCCAACACCCAGTCCCAATCATGTTTAGTTAAGCACGAAGCCTCAAGAAATCAAGGCCAGGTTGAGACTAGTAAACTAGATACCTAAAACAGCTTAAATACCAAAGCTGCAAAAAGTTGAAGACAGGAAGGCCAAATCACAATTGGATTTGCAGCTAGCAAGGGACATGAAGGGTAGCAAGAACTGTTTCTACAAGTATGCTAGCAACAATTGGAAGGTCTACTAAATGGGGGAGACAATCTAATGATGGGTGATGAGGAAAAAGCTGAAGTATGCAGTGCCTTTTAACCTTGGTCTTCAGAGGCAAGGTCAGCTCCCAGACTGGGCAGCACAGTGCGGTGAGAAGGTCGACGTCCCTCAGTGGTGAAAGAACAGGTTAGGGACTATTTAGAAAAGCTGGAAGTGGACATGGGACCAGATGCAATGCATCCAAGGGTGCTGAGGGAGTTGGCTGATGTGTTTGCAGAGCTTCTGGCCATTATCTTTGAAAACACATGGCCATCAGGGGCGGTCCTGGATGATTGGAAAAAGGCAAATATAGTGCTCATTTTAAGAAAGAGAAGAAGGAGATTCCAGGGAATGACAGTTCAGCCTCACTGCAGTCCCTAGAAAAATCATGGAGCAGGTCCTCAAAGAATCCATTTCTAAGCACTGGGAGGAGAAGAAAGTGATTAGGAGCAGCCAGCATGGATTCACCAAGGGCAAGTCATGCCTGACCAACCTGACTGCCTTCTATGATGAGATGACTGGCTCTGTGTATGCAGGGAAATTAGTGGATATGATATACCTTGACATTAGCAAAGCTTTTGACTCCATCCCCACAGCATTCTTGCAGGCAAGCTGAGGTAGTATGGGTTGGATGAATGGACTGTAAGGTGGATAGAAAGCTGGCTGGATTATCTGGTTCAATGGGCAGTAATCAATGGCTCAATGTCTAGCTGGCACCTACTATCAAGTAGAGTGCCCCAGGGGTTGGTTCTGGGGCCAGTTTTGTTCAATATTTTCATTAATGATCTGGAAGAGGAGATAGATTGTATCCTCAGCAAGTCTGCAGATGACACCACGCTGTGGGTAGTAGTAGATACACCTGTAGGGGAGGGCTAGGATTCAGAGTGACCTTGACAAATTGGAGGATGGGGCCAAAAGAAATCTTGTGAGGTTCAACAAGGACAAGTGCTAAGTCCTGCACTTGGAGCAGAAAGATCCCTTGAACTGCTACAGCCTGGGGACTGACTGGCTAAGCAGCAGCTCTGCAGATAAGGACCTGGGGGTTACCGTGGACAATAAGATGGATACGAGTCAGCAGTGTGCCCTAGTTGCCAAGAAGGCTAACAGCATACTAGACTGTATTAGTAGAAGTGTTGCCAGCAGATCAAGGAAAGTAATTATTCTATTCTATTCTGCATGGTGAGGCCACATCTGGAGTACTGTGTTCAGTTTTGGGTCCCCCACTCTAGAAAGGATGTGGACAAGTTGGAAAGAGTCCAGTAGAGGGCAACAAAATGGTTTGGGGGTTGGAACACATGACTCGTGAAGAAAGGCTGAGGGAACTGGGCTTATTTAGTCTGGAGAAGAGAAGATTGAGGGGATTTAATAGCAGCCTTCAACTACCTGAAGGGACGTTCCAACAAGAATGGAGCTGGACTGTCCTCACTGGTGGCAGATGACAGACCAAGAGACTTAAGTTGCAGCAAGGGAGGTTTAGGTTGGATATTAGGAAAAACTGTCTCACTAGGAAGGTGGTAAAGCACTGGAACAAGTTACCTACAGAGGTGGTAGAATCTCCATCCTTGAAGGCTTTTAAGGCCCAGCTTGACATAACCTTGTCTGAGATGATCTAGTTGGGGATGGTCCTGCTTTGAGCCAGGGGTTGGACCAGATGACCTCCCAACCCTCATTTTTCTGATTCTATGGTGGAGCGCAGCAATTGCCATGCTCCAGCAGGCTCAATTAATCTAGTCTGCTCTGACACGCTGGAATTCCAGCACTTTGGAGCAGCTTCGGTGCTCGTGTATAGGTACCCAAAGTGTTTTGAAAACAGTGGGTGTCTAATGCCAGCCCCCCATCTGCTATAATAATCCAGATACAAAGAAGTAGGGCAGATGTCATATCAAGGGAGTTTGCTTCCAAGTGGTTCCCAAAATGTGGTCCCTTCAACAACCTTTCACTCTAGAAATTGTTTCCTAGGTCAGTGACCCCTCCCTACTCAGCACACTTTAAGCACTGTTGGGCACAAACTCTTGCTTCCAGCTATGCTCCATTTTTCCAGGCACAGAGGCAACAGAAAACAGTAGCATAAAAGCTATTTTCCAGCTCTATGCTGCTACAGATAGTTTTTCCACTTGGCTATTTAAGCCAGCTTTAGGCCCAAACTGTGCTAGCTGTGAAAAACGAGGAAAACCGGTCCTTTAATTTCCCACTGATAATCTGCCGAAAGACTTTTGTTAACAGGGACTTTTTTTCTGGTATTAGCCTTTGTACCCTGAGACATGTGGACGTGTGTTAGCTGATGAAAAGCACTTCCACCTTCTCTAATATTTTTTTCATGAGAACATTAATGAATATTTCCTAATAAGCATCATAAAGTTCAGCTAAAAACTGGCTTCAGTGTTTCCACAAAAGAGCTAGTTCTTTCTGCTAATCTAGTTATTAGTCTATTCCTGTTTGTTCAAGTTTGAGAACAACATTAATCGTTTGAGAAAAGTGATGCTATTTTAGCAGTTTCCTGAAATGTGCTATTTTAAAACTGATTTTATTTCCCAGCTAGTTTATCCATTGTTGAACCCTGCCCCCTGGACCTCCCTGTGCTATCTGAGCACTACAGGAACTGGCACAGTCAAGAATGGGGCAGAAAAGAAGATTTCTACTTTGTGAAAAAATGTTGAGGTTTGGAAATAGAATTAAAAGTTTTCAACATTTTTCAGAAAAACCTTGAGACAAAACATCCCATCTGAGAACAGTCGGGGGATGTCCTGGATTCGGTGGAAGTCACAGCTCTCTTTCATTTTGAACCAGGGCTTGAACCTGGGTATCCCATATCCCATCCACTGAGCTACAGTTAGTCTCTTTCTCTCCAAATATTCTGCTGGCTGTGTCCTACTTTGATTAAATTAATATTAATAAATTCAGTATAAATTAGATTAAAAAAGAAGAATGGTGAATATAGCTGTTACTGCAGATGTAGGGGTTGAGGTTCAAGTCCCTTTGTCGGATCAGACAGAGCAGGGATTTGAATGCCAATCAACAGGCTATTGCTGAGGGTGGGAACAGCATCTCTTTGTATAGCTCCATACTGGATTTATAAAAACCTCCCGTATGAAATGTCCATCAAAACCCACACAGTCCTATGAAAATTTGGATTTGGCTAAATGGCATTTCCTTACAGAAAAAAAATCCCATCCAGTCGTAGCATTGAGCATTCCCCAAGAGTTATTCTAGGAGTCTCCCTCGGCTTCTGTTGCGTGTGATATTATTAACGAGAGACTTCCTATTTAAAAATAACAACTTTGATTGTCAAGTTTACTGTTGCTACTAGTTACTTTCCCTTCCCAGGCCTTCGCACTGCACTGTCAGACACTGAAGCCAGGTGCAGCCATTACACTTTCACTGCTATAAGTGATCAGAAACCAATCGATGCCCATAATGGAATATAAGTTTGGTGCATATAGACTGGTTTAAAAATGGTGGTACATGGTCTATGATTTGCCCCCCCACCAAAGGGCAAATGTGTGTCCTGTTCACTACCGATCTAAACTACATTGCTTCCAGAAAACTGCATAACTGAGAGAAGTTCCGCCTCGGGCTTTCTGTCTGTGCCTAGCCTGCATGGAAATGATTTATTCTAAACAAGCGTATTTTCTGGGATTTTTGTTGAGGGAACATTTTTTTTCTGGTGTTAAGAGAAACTTTTTTGAGAGAAGAGAAAATTTAAATTTGTCTAATCAAAATGTCATTGTCCATTACATTCATTTCCCGGCTGTTTGTTAATGGCACCCTACCATACAAGGTTATCCAAAGGATTCTCTGGATCCTTTCCCTCCGCTGTGCCTCCCCACTAACTTCCATAGTTCGGTTCCTCTTTTGACTTCCACTTTAGTCAGCTGCATTACTTGAGATACATTCCTGTGCTCCTCAAGCCACTAATATTTGCACAATTAAGAAAATAAAAACAACAGCTAGCAGTTTATTGGAGAAAGATGTGTCCTTAACTCACCCAGTGTTGTCTACACACTTAAGGTGGAATACTTAACATCACGTGTTTGCATCTGAGTTCTGTAACATGGAGGTGTAAGTGGGCAATTTGCAGACAAGGTGACAGGCAGTTCAGGATAGAGACTCACCTTTTCTCAGGGACTGCACTTCCTTTAGTTAGTGTCATGAACATCGCATTTTATTTGATAACTAGCTCTTTGTCTGTGAACAGGAATATTCAGGGGGTTGTAACTGTGTGCTATATTCTTTTTTAATTGTTTGTGAGAACAATTTGTGCTCTGTAAACAAGAAGCATTACATAATAACCAGCAGGAAAGAAATAGCATGTAAATAGTCTCCTTCCCACTATGTATCTGAAGCAACAGCGTGAACCATCTTGAATTCCTGCTCCGTTTTCCTTTCTGGCAACCTCCCCATGAATGGCTATTGTACTAGATGTAAAACCCTGGGACAAATCTTTGCCAGCTGTACAAGGGACATAGATCTTAGTGGAGCCAACATGATCAATTCATCAGAAGGGAGCCACTGCTGAATATTAGTACATATAAAATCTGTCTGTAGTGTGATACCTCTAGAATAAAGAAACACATCTTGAGGCAAGACAGTGAAGACAGGGTGCTTATGGAGACACAGGCTTCATTGTTTTACATGGCTTCGTTCTGCCAACCAAGGCTGCTTTTTATCCTATCTGGGGTTGAAGGAAAGGGTACAGATCATAATTTTTTAAAATCAATTAGTGAATGTTCACGGTAGAATCCAACCGTAAGCAAACAAGATATAAACTATCGCAACTGGAACATGAATGACCTGAACATAAATTTGGCAAACTTGTCAGACACATGTTTTTAAAAATCTGATCTCTAAAACCATGGAGAATGGGTCCATATTGAGGTCTGTTAAAGAAGAACTTACTTCCTATAAGCTCTGTTCACTGCTCACCCTGCCTTTTACCATCCTCTCTGGGGGCCCTGGTCTGCTTCCCTTAACCCTTCTTTCTCAGTCCTAGTGTTGAGAATATTATCAAGAAGTAAATGAATGCATGAATGAGTGAGTGAATATGGTATCAAGCATACCCAATCTACTGAGAAAGCAGCCTTGAGAAAAACAAACAAACCATCTACAAGAAGATAAGGACCAAGCTCTCAAGAAGAGAGCTCCAAGGCACCTTGTCCCCCCTGTCTCAGGATGTTGTAAATCAAAGTAACTCCTTACCATCCATTTTATCATCTCCATGTCTAAGCCATAAGGTATGTGACTAGAGCCAGCTTAACAGCAACAAGGGGCACTGCAGCAAAGTCTGCCTAAACTACAGTGAAGACCAGGCCCTGATGATATCATATGCCATCCACATCAACTCCTGGAGAAAATTACCAGAGTCCCTCCCATAAGATCATTGTGCCCGCCTCTGTTCTATCAGGCATTCTCTTGCAGCGTTGGCCCGGACTAATGATCTTGTCTGTCCCGGGCCTGTGAGTGGACCCCAAAGGCTACCCCGGCTTACGTTCGGGGGGGGGCCCCTTAACTCGCCTGCCACGGCTTTGAATGGGACCTCAGTGGAGGGGTTCCCCTTTAAGGCACCTTTCAGGGCCGTCACACCTCTCAGCAGGTACTCACAGAACTCCGACCTCCCCTACACCCTGGCCACTCGCTATCTTTGATCGCAGGTTTTCTGGCCCTTTAATGTCCCTGGTTCCTCTCGGTTTCTACCCTGGCCTCCTGTGGCTCTCCAGCCTCAGGCCACCAGTGACCCTGGGTCACAGTTCAAGCATGAAGGCTTTGAGGCCCTTTCGTCCTAGACTTACCTATCCCTAGTCCCTAGCTGCCTATTCCACCCACACTGTGACTCAATGTGCGATCCCCGCCACTGTGACTGCTGGAGAAATGTGACCTGTAGTCCAGGAGGCCCCAAAGGAATATAAAGTACCCCTCAGTCTATGGGCCCTGTGTTTTCCCAGTGCCTCAGTACCCAAACCTGGTTGCTTGCCCCACTCGGGGCTCCTATCTCTCTCCTAGGCTCAACCCTACTCCAGGGATGGCGTCCCAGTTGATCCAGGTCCTATGGACCACGACTGATTCTTCTGGGAGATGCTGCAGGCCCATCTGAAGGCTCCCTTACTCAGTTAACCAGTCCCACTTGGGGTCTTCTGCCGCTCACCCTGTGGCTATCCCAGTTCGAGTTCTCCGCCGTTGCCTTCTCTGCTGCCGGCTTCTCTGCCAGTGCCCCCGCTGCCGACTTCTCTGCGGTGGCTTCTCTGCTGCCAGCTTCTCTGCCGGTGCTGGCTCTGCTGTCGGCTTTTCTGTGGGATCCTACGCTGGCTCCGTTTCCAGCTTCTGTCCCGCTGCCGGCTCCACTGCTGGCTTCTCTGCCGGTGCCTCTGCTGGCTCTGCCCACATCTTCCCAGACTGACTGATGCTGCGGCTGTGCCTTTCAGGCTGTGGGCTTCCCTGTGGACCCTCCACTCACTGGCCTCCCTCCTGCACCCTCAGGGTCACCTTTTGTGCCTGCTGAGTGGCGTCTTCAGGTGACGTCACCCAGCCCCAGCTGGATGTGAGTGCGGCTGACAAACTGCGTAGGCAGTTTCTCCGCACACGTTTCACCATACCTTTCGGCCCCTGCAGGAAGTAAGTTGGGACTTTCTTTTATTTTGGTCTGGCGTTCTCCTGTAACCCCAGTGCTCTGGGACAATCATCATGTCTAGAGGCACCACAACTGACCATTGTGACTGAACCTGAGCACCAGTGGATTGGCCTATGTGTGTGAGTATGAATGAGGTTAGATAAAGCGTTGCTTTTCCCCACTTGATCTATGTGTGTGTCACTCAGTAAAGATCTTGGTTGCTGAACCCATACGTTGGTCTTTCGTCCAGCACTAGAGCAACATTCACACACAAAAACACATGTTTATCATTGTTTTTGACCAACGTCATAAAGATATAGGGCTGGAAGGGCCCTCTGTATGTCACCTAGTCCAACCCTGTGTTTGAAGTAAGAAAACAGAAATAAGAGAGAAGTCAATACCTACCTACCTACCTGGGTACAGCCAGTAGGAATTGTCTGTGCCGTTACTCTAAAAAAGACATAGCACAGAGAAACTGTAAAGGGAAGAACAATCTTGTTATAAGCTGATGCAGGATCTCCTACTGGGTGTCCCTATCCTTCTGGTAGGTTTAATTGCAAGCAATGATTGGGCAGCATTGGCTTTGCCTAAGAAGACAGGGGCTTGAAAGTAGTCTTTCACTAAATGACTTATACTTGGAAGAAGCCAAAATGTATGAATTATAAACCAAAAATGGAACAACAAAAAGATGGACATAGCAACTTATGGTACAATTTAGACTGAGATTTCAGAGCCAATAAAGGGCTTAACATTTATTTGCATCTGAAAAACCTAATCTGATAGCTGAGATAATGTGGAAGTTTCTTCTCCATGTAGCTGCTGTCCTTCCACTTAATTCCTCTTTCCTCTCTTGTAGCAATGTTTATGAAACTTTCTGACCAAGATGGCAGGAGGCAAGACCTCTGCCAAAGCTACTGTTCAGAGTATTGGGAAAATCAGTTACTAGAGAACATTGAAGAGTATTTTTACACATATTCCCCATGAAACTAAACATGAGGTTCAACTGGGATATCACTGCATCATGAATGAAATTCCCATTGCTGTCATGGGAACAAAGACCAGACCTTACTTCCTAGGTAACAGTCTGATTTCTGCATTCTTAGATGCAAAAATATCCTAGAATATCTCAAAAGAAATTCCACCTATGTTTTGTCACAATCATTTTATTTAGAAATATGAAAGCCTTACTATATACAAGATCATAATATTAGCTACATTAATATTGTCAAATATAAATAGTTTCACGTTATTAGAAAAAAGACTGGAAATGCCTCTGTTTGCATAATTTTTACTACAAGGGTGATGCTACTAATTCATCAGTAGTGCATTTCTTAAAGTACTTGTTCTGCTATTTGAATAAAACATCATCTGAGAAAACGCAGTTCAGGACAATTATAAAGATTAAAAGTGGGTCTGGCCAGACTTTCCCTTCAGTTTATTTTTCTAATGTCAAGACAAATGCATACATGTTTCATCTGGTGACATTTTTCTCAATTTTTTTTATTCATTAGAAAAGAAACCCACAAAAATGAGAATCTGGTTTGTCTAAAACCAACAAAACATTAATTATTTGACAAAATCCAAATTATTGATGGCAGAGTCATTTTCTATTACCTGTATATAAATTTCTGAATCCAGACCTAGTCACGCACTTGAGCTTCTCTAAAGCCCACTTGTGTTTAGATCCAGGCTGCATACACACATTCAAATGATCTAGGAGAATTCACCCAGGTTTCTTCCCCTGGTAGCAAAACGTACCCAGGGGCCGCATCTACATGAGCAGTGGACTGCCCAGTTGTTACTGCACAGTCATTTAGTATTTGCATAACCAAGTACTAAATGACTGTGCAGTTACATCAGCGTTACTGCGCAGTAGCGTCCCTGCATCGTTTTCCTCTGACTGTACTGTGGAGTAGCAATGAGCTAATGCACAGTATTGTCTCATGTAGACATGGCCAGAGACACCTGAGCAAACATTTGATTGCTGAGCTCCTGAAGAGCAGAGATCTTGCAGTGCTGACACAGCATAGCCAAGGGCAGGCGGGGGGCTGTGCACGTCTCAGCGTGCTCTGTGAGCCCTGCCCTGGAGACCGAAAGAGAGCAGTGCATGTGGCAGTCTGTGTCTACCTGCAGTACAACGTGGGGATTTTGAAGGGGTAAAGAGGGTGAGGGATGGTCTACAGTATATGAACAAGGGTTAATGCAAGGGAGTTTTTTCATTTTTCAGATATTTTCTTACATTATCATGAGTAATATTTCCATGTTAGTAATATTTTAACTTTTACAAAATTAATGGATAACATATATTTACAGGAAAATGTTATATGCGATTAAAAAAGCAAATCCACATAAAAATAGAATTAATTCGTCTTCACTAAATCCATGGGTATTCTTAACCGTATGCAAGTTCATGTACAGAGCCCATATTTTCTTTAATATTTCTGTATGTTCTTTCAAATAATACGTAATACATTCCAGTGGAATAAACCATTCATTCCTTCAGAATTTCTTAGAACTTTCCAACAGTCATGGGATGGAGTTCTTTATCCAACTATTGTTCTATAGTATTTTTTTTCTTCCCCTGCTAATTATTGCAATACTCTTAGCTCTGAAAAAATGAAATGCATTTAATATTGATTTATACTACAATAATCTCTTATGCATGTCCCAGTTGGAAAGATTTTTCTGTGCTGACTTATATACTCTATGGAATCCTGCTGGAGTCAAATGGCATTTAAAAAAAAAGTCAATGGAATTACACTGTAAGTCATTTGAGCTTTAAGAAAGTTATGGTTTTTAATGCATAATTATTCCAGGCAACCCCACACGATTTTGGGATGAAGCAAAGAATTCTATGTCCTGATCCAGGGAAACAGGCCCGCTGAGGAATGCACTTCACCTTTTTTTAAGCACATGCTTGGATTAAGTATAGGCTTAGTGCCTTCTTGAATAGGGATGGAATTAGCATGTACTGAAGTGCTTTCCTGAATTTGGGCCCTTGTCTGACCCTGCTCTCTTAGTAACACAACTTTCATTTCCTGCAATGGGAATAGGAGCAAGGCCAAAGCCTAAAATAACTTTGGTCAATTAATGTTATATGTCAGTTGGGTTAAACATGTTTTCTTGCCAATAGTAAAACTGGATAAGACTTGTAAGCTTCCTATAGCTGTAGAGTAATAATTTATAGCAGTTATCTGTGTCTGGGAAACATTATATCCAGTGACAAATGTGTGATTTGAGAGGTGTTCTAATCTACCCACAAGCATCAAGATTGTGGCAATAGAATGGCCACACATGTATTGTTTCCCAATGGAATAGCCAGAATCCGGAAACCACGTGAAAATTTCCAATTCGTCAAAATGCACAGCAATATTGTCTCGAGCGGATATAAAGTAAGGAACCTATTGTTTAGTTTGAAGTTGTCTCTAAATCTGGAGATTTGGTGAAACGCAAAATGTAATACATCTGCTCATGTGGCAAAATATTTTTCAAAACAAAGGGGGTGACATGCCTTAAACACTGACCACTTATAATCACTAATGCAGAGCCAAAGCAGCTTCTGGCTCTCTTGAGCTAGGTAAAAAGTTTCCTGCTGTTAATGGTGCTAGGGTATTTTAAATGAAATCTTTCTAAATGGGGATCGTATCTATTTGACATAGAAGTTAAAGATACTAAGACATATTTCAGTATGACAAGAATTTCCCCCATTGTGCTATACTTTTTTTAAATGCCTCCCCTTCCTCCCTCCACTCCTGCTGTTGGGGTGGTCTTGTGTCATTTTCTGATTGTGTGATTCCTTTATGTTTCAATCTAAATGTTGCAGAATATGTTGGTCCAGTATGGTCATCCACCTGGCGATCTTCAGAAAGCGTCTTGACACCCATCTTGCTGGGGTCATCTGATCCCAGCAGCCTTTCCTTCCCAAGTGCAGTGGAGCTGGACCCAGTAATTTGTGAGGTCCCTTCCAGCCCCTGACAACTATGAAAATATAGAGCGTATCATTGGGGTCTGTATCCATTTTATGACTTACACAACAGTCTGCAAATGAACTAGTGGGACTCATAAAACAGTCAGACTCTTCTCCGAATTTGCCATCCCTGCCTACTATGGTGGTGTGAAATTTCAGCAGCCATTTCATTTTGGAGGTTTTTCAGACCATTTTGGTGCCCGAAACACTGAATCTGAAATAAAATGGAAGGCTCTGAAACATCTCTGAAACTAAACAAAACCATCCAAAATATTTTGGAATTGTTTTGGATGTTTTGGAGGCACCCCCCCCCCAGGAATAGTCTGGCTCAGCCCTGCAACCCTCTTTTTAAAGTGCCCAGGGGGATGGGGCCAGGCAGGAAGCTATGGGGGCTTCTCCTACAGCTCCCCTCACCCAGGGAGAGGCAGGCACAGATGGAGGAGCTGCAAGAGATGCCCCCGTGGCTGCCCTGCTCAGCCCCATCCTCCTGGCACTTAAAAAAAAAAAGGGCAGCAGGTATGGCCCCCCGGCTTGGCACCTGCGTGGCAGCTGTCACATCACGCAGGTGCAGCATGGCTCGGCTGGGTTCTGCACGCTGTCCAGGAGCTGGGGTGGCTCCAGCAGTCAGCCAGAGCCTGGCACCGCTCAGCCCCAGTGGCCCCAGCTCCCAGACAGCATGAGGTGCTCTGCTGAGGTGTGCTAAACCTGCACCAAGGGGCAGCTGCTGCGCGGGTGCTATGTGGGAGGGGGATCCCTGCTGCCGCCCTCAGCCCCCCGCTGCCCCACGCTGTGCTGGGGAGCTCTGCCACCAGCCCTCGGAGGCCCTGAAACTTGCTGCTGCATCTGGTCAGTGCAGGGCTTTTTTTTTTGCTTGTTTTTTTTTAAGAACTGAAAGGCTGGAGCCAGGCCAGGCAGGGCAGCCATGGGGGCTTCTCCCACGGCTCCCCCCACTGAAAGGTGGACACAGCCAGAGGAGCCGCAGGAGAACCTGTACCTGCCCAGCTGTGCCTGCCTCTCCCCAGCCAATCTGAATCTCCAAAAGAGCGTGGAAACTCCAGAACAGATTCAGCCAAATCAAAATGGAGTAGTGATCTGAAACACCAGAACGAATCACTGTCCTCTGAAACAGCCAAATCCAAAACCAAAACAAAGCATAGCCATTTTACACAGCCTTACTGCCTACCATTCAACAGTGTGCTAGCAACAAGGGCTGCTTGCCTCCCTGATACAACTCCTCCCAAGAGCCATCAATTAGATATTGCACATGCTGGTTTGCACTGAATGCTGTAGTTATGAACAGTGGGGACCAAATTCTGTTCCACCTATTGGGTATGTGGCTGATCCTGGTCCACCTGCATTAGTCCCGGAAAGCATTAACATATCTATTTCTATAGTATGCCTTCATGTGAAACCTTAATATTAAAACAAGCAAGTGTTGCATTCGACCAGGTAGAAGCCATTTTATCCCAGGATAAATTGCGATGGTTCAGATATTCATGTCTGTTGTCCTGGAACAAACCCTAAAAAGACTCATGGGACAGGAAGTGCTGGGCGTATCTGCATGTGCATTAATGCACCTTTCCAAATGCTCATTAAATTTAGTACCACCACTGTGAAGTACTAAATAAATGCACATTGGGCTGCCCTAGTGTACAGTACCTAACGTGCACAGTTTTTAACTGAGGCTTTAATGTGCAGTAAAACAGGCTACTGCGCATTAAAGCACATGTATAGATGTGCTTGCTAACAGTTTGTCTTGGGACATCACAAAGTGCATCTGAACAGTTGTCCTGAGATTTGCACTATTGAATCAGTGGCAGAAAAGTGGCAATACACTTAGCTGCTCACTAAACCCTGACTGGGAGGGCAATTCGTGTACACACCAGTCCTGGGAGTTTTCTATTCCAGAACAAATACAGGCACAACTTGACCCAGGACAAATGCAACGTCTATCCCTAGCCTAAGTCATAAAAGAAGTCAGTGAGGAAAGAGGAAAACCCACTCATCATGTTAGTGGCTTTTCAAGGACTGGAGAAAGGTGGGATTATACTTTGTCATTAAGACTCTGTCTCCTGGTGGAACAGGTATCCTGCAACACTCATATTTCACAGCACTGACTGGCATGAGATTTGTTTCATTTCTATCTGGGAAAATAGTGGGAGGTATTACAGTAGCAATCTAGAGACAGACCTGTGCTTATTCCACTTCAAACGCCCAAAAGTTTGGGTAGAGTATATAAAAGAGATTTTTAATTTAGACCCCCTATCAGTAATAGTCTGTTACAATATTTATTTGATCAAACAATTAGACCCTTCATCAATTGATACTGAGCCAAGGAAGAATTGCATTGATTTTTATAAAAGAATTAAATTTAGGTAAAACCTCAGGAAGGATTTTAAGACTTGGCTCCATACTACTGGAGGTCTCTATACAGTTATATTAAAAACATGTGTTTAGTCTTATAGCTAACTTGAAAATGATTTTGACTAACATTTTTAGTTATGACTTTTAAACTGCGAAAAAATAATTAAATTCCCCTAATTTCTGTGGTGCAGTGTTACCCCAGTTTCAGTTGGTTTCTTCACCGGAAAGAATACTGAAGGAACCAAAATTTACTCAATCATATAAAGCTTATGAACATTACATAGTTACCATTATTAGAATTATACACAGCAACTCCACTTATGCAATTTGAGACTATAATATAAATACCATGTCCTGTTAATCACACATCTGTATTCATTTTAACAGGAACAGCAATTATTCCTCTCTCACACACAGCTCTGTTTAATGACCTCCTAATGTGCCAGAGATAAATTACTCAATAAATGTTTAAATATACTGGCAGTGGTCAACAATGTATTGCATTGCATGCCCCCCACCCCTCTAGCCCCTGTAGAACAGTTAATACATTTTGGACGTGTTCCAATGAGCTAGCACTGGGAAAGTAGTAAATGCACTAAGGTTTGAATGTATGTAATACAGGAAGATCTAGTTACCTACCACTAGTACAGTACATCTGAAAGCACATGTTCATCTTGAATAAATTACTTCAAAATGCAAAAGGCATATGGGTAGGCTTGATAGAGTTTAATTTTTTAATTGGTAAACATCGATAAATGTTGGTTTTACCTCACATTCACAGACCGATGAAAAAATATTTCCTTCGTTAATAGTCAAAATTTATAGAAAGGGGTCATAAGAAAAATGATGGCTGATGGAGTGTGTGATGACAGGGGGAGCAGTCCTATAGAACCGTGCTAACTGTAGTCTGGACTGCAACTCCCAGAAGCCCCAGGGGACTGGGACCAAAGGAAGAGGAAGTGACAAAACAGACAAGAGAGCTATGGGCAAGCAGAGCCGGGATTGATGGCAACTCTGCTGCTCAGCTGGCAGTCATCCTACAGTGGTTATGGTTGTCGCAGCATGCAATTAAACTGCACTATAATAATAGTATACTGTCATTAATAAATTGTCTGCCCCTCACATCCCTAATTTCATGCAATCCTGAAAATTTAAATTGATAAAAATTGAAATAAATGTTTAAAAATAAACATTTAGGGTTGTTGGTTGTACCTGTGTTGGTCTAAGGCACAGGGGTGGGCAATTAGTCCAGGTGGAGGGCTGCTCGCCAAGTTTTGGCAAGCTGTTGAGGGCCGTATGGGTAGTTCCACGCCTTGACAGGTACCCCCGCCCCCAGTGGCCATTTTGTGGCCAGAAGTCCCACCTCCTAGCCCCCGTCTTTGCCACCAGAAGTCCCTCCCCTTGCCCCCAGAAATACTCCTTTCAGAAAGCGGTTTTGCCATCTCAGAATCAGAAATATACCAAATTATATTCTAAAAATCAAACATCTACAATATTCATGAATTCAATTTCAAAAAAATATTTTTGTCTTGATTTACATGCATTTGTGTAGTGTACAGAGATGATCACACAATAGCTTAAAATTAAGTCTTATTGTGGAGGGGCATGGCTGGTGGGTACAGGTTTGTGAGGGGCTGTGGGTATGTGGGATGTGGAGAGAGTATGGGTTGTGTGGGGGGTTTTGTGGGGAGTGGATAGGTCTGGGATGTGGGTGTGGGGTAAGGGGGTATGTGGGTGGGTATGGGATTTGTGGGGGACTGTGGGGGGGATGGTGGCTGGGGTGTGTGAGGGAGTATGGGGATGGGAGCCTGCGTTTATAGCAGTGCAAGGGGGGTTGTGGGTGCATGTGTATAGTGGGGTGGGGTGTGATGTCGGGCTTGCCCTATGAACACATACACACACACACACACTCCCCATCCCTCATTGCAGGGGGGCAGACACACACTTGCTCTCCCTCCCTCATTGCACGGGGACACACACACACACACACTCCCACTCCTGGCCCCCTGGTACCAGTGTGGTCCCATGCTACCATGGTCTGGGGATGCAGCCCAGGACCACGTGGTGCTGGAGCAGGCATGCAAGGAAGCAGTGAAAGCCGGGGCAGGCAGAGGCTTCCATGGGAGGAGGCTGGGGAGGCACCTTTGACTAAACTTTAGTCCCAAGTCAGTCCACACACCATTAATGTACTTTAATGCCTTCATGTGTAGATGCCGGCCTATTCCTGCTAGCTGCACATTAACTTACTATACAGTAAATTTAAGTCAGCGTAAATGCGTGTGTAAACATGCCCACTAATGATTACTCTGCTGTCATGGTATTGCCTGATGGATACGACTGATTTTGTTCTGTATGAAAGATCTTCACGGGCTATCACCACAGGTCAGTAAACCAGACTCCGGCACGAAGGATCACGTTTGTCTCCGGCTGAGCCAGCACACAAAGCTTTTCTCAGAATTCTTTCTATCTAAGGTAGTGATCACTTGGCAGATCGGGGGATTCTTCCTGAAACAATAATACACTTGACAGTCACCAACGCATCATTCTTTTGGTATTTCCTATTCAAGTCAAATGCATTAAACACTCTGCATTGCATTGATGGTACATGGTGTGTAATTAATTGGTTTGAAACTCTAGCAGCATTTTAAAGAACATCCATGTCACATACCTGATCTGTTCAATCCTATGCAAACCTTTCCAGAAGTGTTTTGGTGAAGTCTCTTCCTTTCAGTCACGCATAGAAACCGAGTTATTGTACAGGTTCAGGCAGAAAAAAATCCATCTGTTTGTTTATATATATAGCAGCTTACTTCTAGTGAGAAATGTTCCTGAGTTGGCTTTGTGTTATGCTGATCAAACGGATGCCATTTTTCTTTATAAGCACAATGTAAAATGCCTTTCAGAGAACTGCATGTAATATTGTACCCAAGGATGGTGACTGTGTCATTATTTAAAAGGAGAATAAGTTAATCACCAGGGACAAAAATTGACCTTGGGTGTTTTTATCCATAAACCTATGATTTAAAAAGC
Organism: Caiman crocodilus; assembly: GCA_030014935.1. Lineage (NCBI taxonomy): Eukaryota > Metazoa > Chordata > Crocodylia > Alligatoridae > Caiman > Caiman crocodilus. Next base: position 23,656,116 of record JAGPOW010003447.1, read on the forward strand.
ACCTAAATAAATATATATCCTCTTATTGAGGTCCCATCAGAGCAAGGTACATGCAAGAAACTCCACGACTACAAACCAGCATGCGTGCACAGAAGGGAAGACTGATTTCTAAGAAAATATGAGATGCCAGTAGCTGAGAGGGAAATATGCTGTAAAAAACAGATATTTTAAAAAAATACATTGAGTCGTCTTAACCAAATATACTTTGTAATCCACCCATTTACTCCAAATAGGAAGCAGCAATTTTTGTTGGTTGTATTGTGAATCCATTTCCTTTTAAGGCTTGATTTATTTTCCCCCTACCTTTTTCCCTATACTATCTACATTACATACATGCTTTCTGGTAAATTCGGATAGAAAATGACTGTTCTTGCTGCAGTCTAGGACTCGCCTGCTTATATCAGCTGCTTGACTAGTGTCACCCTTAAACAAGAAACTACCAGGTGACTTCAGCTCCTATCTAGATGCTCACTATCAGTTTGAAGTGACACTGCAAACAAACCAATCTGACACCCGTGAAAAATTCTTTCAGTGCAACAGCTTGTTGGATTGCTGCCCTATCAGCGCTTCTGTTTGTTTTCAAAAATACAAACCCTTGCCATAGTATTTATGAGCTATTTTTCACAATTCTCCTTCAACTAAGTAGTTCCTTGTCCTGCCCGTTGTTCTTCTGAATTCAGTGGCTCAGTACTCAGTTAGCTAATGTTTGAATAGATTAGCCCTGGGCAGCCATACATTGCATTATGCGGTCACTCCTGTCGCCTCTCGTGGAATAGCTCATGCAATAAGATCCTGCTCAGCTTCAGCAAAAGTGGCACAATATGGCCCTACCTTTTTTAAGGCAAGTTCCACCTTTCATTAGTTTTCTTTTCCTCCTTTGTACATACACGTTATCTGTTTCAAGTGCAAAGCATCTCACTTTTACAAGGTAGTCGCACTGCAGCTGAAACAATCTAAAGCTATCAGTTAATGCCCAGTCTGCATTTGGGCAAGATCCCTATTGAAGTCTGTGAAACAACAGCTGGGACAGTGAAAGTCCTGTAGTTTTAGACTCTACCGTTGACCTCTCAGGAAGTTTCCTTCTGTATCAGTGACAGCTGGCGATGCGGAAGATTCACTGGTGACAATTTTACTTCTGTGATATTTTCAAGTGTTTGAATACAGGCTGATTTACAAAGAGAAGAAACATCTCCATATACCCAATGATTTTTCTTAAGTTTCCCTTTAAGCATCAGAGGCTATCATTATACCAATCTTTCAACTGGCATCATTTACTGCTTTCAATCCCCAGCAATATTATTTTCAGATCTAAAGAATCTTTTTGGCAAGTACGTGTCTTGTCCCATCCCACGAATTCTCCTGGAAGACCTGATACATTGGTTGCTTTTTCCATTATCGTTAATATTTGTCTGTCTCTGTTTAGCATCAAAATGTGATCACCCTGACACACAAGTGTTTGTTTTACAAAGATGAAAAGCGCAGAGTTTCCTTGGAAGCTTCTTATTAAATATCTAATCTTACTGAGCAAAACCATTATTTAACAAGTCTAGTCTTTTATCATGAATTTGGTTACCTTTGATTTCAGTAACATTTTTAGAGTTTTGGTTTAAGCACTTGGTAAGTGGAAAAAGAGACATCTATATCTCACAGATTCTTTTCCTCATGCTAACTCTAGCTTTGCTGCTAGGAGAGGGGCTCAGCATATATGAGTTTTGCATAATGCCCTGAAGCTTTCCAGATATAAGTTCCACAACCGACAACCCTTCATGAAGGCCTTGTTTCCATGAGGCTACTTCTGCCACCAGACAGCAGCCATCACAAGGAGGCTACCAGAACATGTGCAAATCAGCTCAACTTTTGGAAAGTCCATGCGATTCCACTTCATCATGCACTGGTAGGCGGCACAGCTATTAAAGGGGCTGCAGCAGCTAGCAGAAGGTACAGGCACTTTTTCTTTCAGCGAGAGCAGATGTTTTATCAGGAGAAGCCACTGTAGGATAGCTATGAGTATGGGAACATTCGCAGGCCTGCTGGGAGTATTTGAAAACTGTGCCCAGGGCAGATATGAATTTCACATGGGTGTTTTCAGTTTTACTGTCCCTGCTGATTGTAGAGGAAAAGGAGACACTGTGATAATCTTTAAAATGACAGGGTTCCAGCCCAGGCTTTCTGAAAGTCAGGTTGTAAAGAGTATATATTGTATTGAAAACTCTTTATATATTGTTTGTTTTCTGACACTTGATATCTTTTATATGCCAAAAGAAGTTATGCAAATGGACCCGTACTTTATCCATAGAAGAGCCCATAACTACTAGGGCTGTGCAGAGCAAGTATTCAATTCAGATTTGGTCGACTGGAGGGACAGTGATTTGATTCAGTGATTCAAAGCACTGTCCCGATTCAACTCAGATTCGAAGATTTGGCCACCAAATCAGATACTGAAGCTTCAGGCAACCCTAACAGATAGGGATACATTCCCTGGCAGGGAAGGAGGGAGGCTGGGACTAGGGAAGAGGTGGGGAGAGGGGTGCCGTTCCCAGGGCTGCACTGAGCTCCACCTGTACCCCCGTGCCTGGACTCTGCCTGTCCCCACTCACCCCAGCTCCTGGGGTGCACCCATGATTCATGGTTCAGGCAGTTGGTGTTGGCTGCTCCCAGGGGTGCTGTAGTAGGGCCTGGGGGAAGTAACAGAAAGTGGAGTCCCAGGCAGCGTGGGACATGGCGGAGCATGGGTCTCCTGATTCTATTCAGATTGGCCGCCGAATCAGGCCAAATCTCCTCCAGATCAAATAGGCTACTGAAGCTTTGCACAGCCCGAATAACTACCCAATGCAGATATTAATAAGTGTCTGAAAAAAATCTTATAAAAATGTTTATAATAAGCATACCTTGAACCTTTAAAAAGAAACAAATATTTTTTTATCATCTCATACATTGTGTCACTAAAGATTTAGAAGCCCTAATGACCTTCGGGACTGTCTCTCCAGCAAAAGAGTTTTTTATCTCAGAAATGGAAGACTGGCATGTAATAAGAGGGTTGCCATGGCAAATATGCATTTTTTATGAAATCACAAAGAAAATAAGTGAATAAAGTCATGCAAGTCACTGGTGCATAAGTTATTGCTGCTCAAGGCTGCAGTAACTTTTTCTCTCTCCTGAAATATATTCAAAGTTCTTTTTGGTCAAAAAAGCATATTAGATTATGTGTTAAATATAGACAAGGTCCTTTTGAAGCTGACTTTATTCCTTTTTTTCATAGTTTTGGAAATGAGAGGTGTCAGCCTACCCATGTTAGAAAAGAAAGATAGTACTTTATCTATATAAATTTACAAACTCTATAAAAGTATTTACAGCAATAGCACTTCTATATTTTACTACTTTCTCCCCATAAAGAACCATGCTATAGCACACGTACAGTGGGAGTCCAAGAGTCTACATGAATCTGCTTATATAATTCTTCTTTAACAACAGCAAATTGTTTTCCCAGTGATTTAAACTCTCATAACTCAGCCCTCACAGCCTACTTTAAAAATCTACTCACCCATCATACACTCAATTACAACTTGTCAGACTTTTTCAGATGAAAATAGTTTGAATGAAATATGGCTTTTTAATGGACTCTTGCTCAAACTTCTTCTTGCAAAATATTCCAGTCTTAGAAATTGTCTAATTTACAATGCAAAAGTTAAACAAAACTTAGTGTCATGATTCAAAAAATGTTTTATTTTGTTTTCTCATTGTAATTTTGCTGGGGTGTAATTTGTAACATAGTCACTTGATATTGAGTTATTTTACAACTTAACTTTTTTCATTTTGAAACTCTGCTCAGTGTCTCTACCCGGGTGTTGTGTCTGCACAGTAGAAATGGCTTAGATAATGAATTACTAGAACAATGTGAAGTGAGATTGATAGTTAGAGCTGGTTAGGTAAGCATCTTGGATTTTTTGCTGTAGAAATTTTTGAGTCTGTATCAAAAAACAAAAATTTTCAGGCAGAAAGCAGAGTTTCCATGAATCTTTGTTTAATCAACACCAAATCTCCATTGGGAAATAAATTGACCGGACCGAACATATTCAACCAGAACTATGGACTATGGGAAAAGTTAGTATCAAAAGTAAGAGTGGGGCATCCATGCTATCAAAGCTGTATGAAAAACTGTGAGCACAAAAAAATCTATCATAATTATAGGTTTAGGATCCAATTTAGGAGTTTAGTGGGACAGTTGCATGTCCAACTGATTCACTAATTTCATAAGCAAACTACCTATTTGTGTGTATGCATATAGTAAGCTCTAATAATCTGTGAGTGTGTCCACATGTGTCACTGTGGCAATGTTGCTACTGTGCCATGATTTAGTACTTTCTTTTGGAAGTCCCAAATCACGGTGCAGTAACAGCCCGTACTGCACCATACGCACAGCACAGTTATTTTTAGCAGATACTTTGCCATTCCAGGGGAGTGCATCACTAGAGTAAAGTAGCTGCTGGTCACATATAGATGACCACGGATGCTAGATCACCGTAGTGCATTGCTACAGAGACATAGCATCGCATATAGACACACGCTGTGTGTCCGGATTTGTATTTGAAATCATTATATACACAAATTAGGTGCTTAATTGTCCAGGTTATGCTTCTTTGCATGTCACAGTTCTGAAATATGGTCTGTACTATTTCCAAACACAGTACTAATATCCTCTAACAGACTCACATATAAGTTATCTTTTAAATTACCTTTTAAATCGGTGGTTCAGCCTGAGATACTTCAGTACATTTTGGAAAATAGAAAGTGTGCATCTGCATTAGTTGCACAAGGAAAACCTAAGTTCCACTTCCAGGCAACCTGAAGTTTCGGGTTGCAGGCCAGCCCTTTTTTAAACTATTATTTTTATTCTGAATTCTTCTGAATTTGTTCATGGTCACTGGATCTAAATAATTAACTTCTGATTTTGCATACCTGAGATTTAGAGATGAAGCCTCAAGTTTTATAACGCTACATGAATAGCATTTGAAGACTTTCCTGTCTTCATTAAAGAAAATTGTTTTTTCTATGCAGTAACCATGTGTTTTGCTATTGTCCTTTGATAGCTTTAGCAGCATCTGCTGGTTGCAGTATTGCTTATTCAAACCTGTCTATTTTTAGCTCATTCTTGAGAATTGTGCACACAGTCTCCTTAACTAGGCTTCACATTTTCTTTTCTGCTTCATCATCAAGTCTAAATCATTGACTCCTTTTGGTGAACATACCTTTTGATGATTACATTTTTTCTATATCTGGCTCTAACAATATAGGTGTGTATTGCTTATCCTGCGCTTTTATCTGCTCTCTCCCTGCATTGTTTACAAAGTCTCTGAAAGGGCGGTTAGGCAAATAGCTTACTACTTACTGACAGACACTGTAACCTGTTTCATCTCTCATAAATAAATTGATTGTAATTTAATTTCTTCTTTGTGACCTAGAATCCATTCTCCCCTTTAACAGTTTACGGCAGGAAATACAATCAAGCCAGCAAAAGTAACTACTCTTTTCACCTTGGTTTCCAGTGCAGTGTAGTCACAATATGTTGCACTTCTATGGCACCTTCTGTCCAAGGAGCTCTTAAGCACTGTATGCATAAGATACATGCTTAACAGGTTTTTTAATTATCATTACATAATTGGTGATCCTGCAGCACAGACACAGATGACATGCCTGTAGTACAGTGCTGGGGACCACTGCAGTAAAGTATGCCCTGACAGCTCTCTGCAAGCTAACTCCCAAAATGGGATTAATATAGTTGTCTTAGTGTGATGGTGGGCACACTCGTATAAGTACTTTTTTGAGAGAGCTTACTGTTAGTGCTATACTAATTCTCTTCCGAGAAAAAGCCTGCACCTTGCTGCAGTACTGCCTAGCAGGTACTAAGGCAGTAAGGACCCAATACTAATCTGGCTAATACATACCAAATTGAACTTAGACATCTAAATGCAATCCTATTCATCCTTTCTCAAGGGCCTGGACAAGTGTTACCATGCCTACTTTTTCAACCTATTGTCATTATAGCCTTCAAACAGTCACATTGAGCCACAAGCAAGAGGAGAACCCAAGTTCACAGTTTGAACCAAAATGGTTAACTTGTACAAATTCTCCAAATTGTCATAATATTGTATTGTACAATAATGGAGTTATGATCTGACCAACTCCAGCAATACTGCTGTGGATACTAGAAAAAAATTATTGAATATTCTTATAAATGAATTATTTCATTTATTATTATTATTATTATATTATATTATTATATATTATATCAAATTATTTCATGATTTCCTGCTTCCCCAAGACCCACAATGCTACCTGAAGCTCATTTTGTAGCAGTACAGCTCTGCACAGACCCTTCCTGAGTGCTTTGCATTAATAGCATAGAGTCCAGCTCAATTGAGGTAGAATGTACAAAGCGTCTGAGAGTATAAAGCATCTCAGTGCCTTTCACAAGGCAAGATGAACAGAGCTGTTTGAATCATCATATAATGCTCTGCAGCCCAAACTGTGACACCATGCTGACTGCAAGAAGTTTTTCTTATAAGAAAATAAGTTACTCTGAAAAGATCAGAGGCTGGCCTCTCTAGACCTTGGTCCTTTTGAAGCTATTGCCTAAAATCCTGCTAACTTCAACAGGACAAGGATTTTGGCTCAGAGGTGAAAATTTACCCTATTATATAACTGGTTGGAGCAGAGAGATTGGAAGGGGAGAGAAACCTGTTGTAGTATCATATTTTTGGCTGGTGAGAGAAGGATTTGCATGAACGTTGGAGCATCCTCAAGAGGAGTAACTAAATAAATACTAGTTCAGCACTCCAGATACTTAAAACAGAGGAATCCTTTAATGAACCTTAAGTATAATTCGAAGAGCAGTATCTTCATGTTCATAAACATGAACAGTGGAAGCTCCTAGTTACCTACTTACAATAGGACATAGCAGCTAACAGAAATGTATTTAAAAATTACAGAACACAGAAAAAGGACCATGTTCAAGCATTTTTAGCTCACTCTAAAACACGTGTAACTGGTAAAGTGTAGAGATGGGCCCCAAATAAAGCCCCAGGTCTTCATACCAGGTGGGAGAAATGTCAAAATCTGAATGCCAAGTGAATTTAACCATAGTGTCTGCATTGTGGAACCAGAATCAGGCTCAGTATATCAGTGTGATCACAATTTTGGTCACTCCTTACACAGAAGAGTGACTCTTGCAGTAGCCCAAAGATTTCTATATTGGTTGTGTGGGGTGCAATATATTTGGTTTTAAAACACCACCTTACTATCTTGTTCCCTCTCTGAATAACTTTGGGGCCTTGCCTGCAGTTGCTGCTGCTTTGCTTGTGAAAGGGTTTATTTTGCTGAAACTCGGAGGGGATTTCCTACAGTAATAAAAGTAAAGTACATCAATAGAAGTGTCTTATCAGGAAAGCTGTCTCTCTCGGGTAAAAAAGAGGATGAGGAAACCAAACAGGAGATCAAGACAGATTTGTTTTAGTTTTATTTCTTTTCCAGAACGGAGCTGTAAAAAAATGTCCAAGGAAAGAAATGAGGTAAGAAATGGCTTGTGATTTAGATGGACTTATTGGAGGGATGCGGCCTTAAAGGAGACATTTAACCTCATTAAGTAACTTCACTGTAATGAGGTGGAATAATGTTTCAGCTCCGTTATGGACAATAACCAGTTAGGAGACAAAAGTGACAACCCCGGCAGAGCTATTAAGAAAGCTCTTATCTTGTTAGTAGCAGATTGTTTCTGGAAACGAGGATATTATTGTGCAATGGGACCGGCAGGTCTTCCCAGAATCCTGGGTGCTGTACAAAAACACTTTTCTGGTTTAGACACAAATGCATGAGCAAAATAGAAGTGGATCTTTTGACCGGAAAACAGAAAAATCTGCTGGAAAGCTGCGGCAGTGTAATCATATGCACAATATTTTAGTAGCTTTTTGGTAGGAAATATTTGAAATGCTGTCAGGGATACGCCTTGCCTTTGTAAATCAGAGGTGAAGGTGCACCGTGTATGAAGTTGCTCGGGATTCCCAGCTGCAATGCTGTGGCACCCTGGGGTGACATGAAATCCTTTTATGTGTGCTGTGGCACCTGGCCCCATGCAAGGAGAGAAATGCTCCTCTCCCCCACCCCCATTTGATGGGGTGTGCTAACCTAAAAAAGTTATGGAGGATGCCTTGAGTCTAAAAAATGTTTAAAACCAGTTGGCTAATCATTCATACTTTCAAGGGAAAAAATAGATGTGTGATTTACCTCTCAGCCACATGAATGGCTACTTCATTTTAGCCGTAGGACAAAGACAGCGATGGCATATAGAGTTAGTTGAGGGCAGTAGAGGAAAACCCTGGAGGTAAATAAATGCTTGAAATTAGGAGTGTATGCATGCATTTAACTAAGTACTTATGCTCCAAGGCAGAAGAATCATGCATCTCATCCATTCTCATATGTGACAAGTAATCCTGTTTAACACAAGCAAGCAACAATTCATGGAGGCAAAGCTTACAAGAAGTTGAACTGAAAGTGAGGCAGGCTTCATATGATTGTTATGGGTCAGGTTCAATATCACTAAAAAAGTGTGAAGTTAAGTAAGAAATAGTTATTCTGCTGTACGGGACAGGCATTCCTTTCCCAAAAGCACAGGCACCTGTCACCACCCCGAAGAAAGACACATGCCGGGCTCATGGGTGGAGGGTACAGGTCTATGCATAAGAGGAGCAAGGAGTTAAAGGGATCTAGGAAGCCTGTCTGCATTACCTTAAGGGAAACAGAAAACATGCTAGAGGTTTTTTAAAAATGGCAAGGAATAAAGTGTATTATTATCAGGTTTCTTAAACATTCACTTTCAGAAAACTACTCTGGAGCATTGGACTCAAACCTTTCCATAAAGGGTTTTTGGGATTAAGATTTATGGCAGAGTTTAGAATTAATCCCCTAATTTATTGGTAGTAACTGGAAGGGAAATAACACTTTTATCTCTTTTTGTATGGCTGTATAAAATAAAGAAGTTGCTTGGTTTATCAAAATTTGTATCAAACCCTACCAAATATCTTTAAAATTATTGCTTTCCCCCTATCTACTTTGTAAATATTTGAGATATGAACTTAACAAATGATTTTCCAACATGTAGCCACAAAATCAGATACATTACATTCCTGCAACCAATGTTTGCAGTGCTTTTTCTTTGTCTCCTGTAAGGCATTATCTTTCTTAGATGCTAGTTTTAAGAGTTCTGCTTGCATAGTTGATTCAAGAGGTTAACATATGTACAAGCCGGCTATATTAGGGCATGAAAATACATAACTTCGAGTTGGTTTATAGAATTTTCACAGAACAGAACAGTCTTAATATGTCAGCAATCACTTTACATAGATCAAAGGCGGTCTGAATGGGTCCTTCTAACTTATTTGATTAATAGATCTATGTCATGTAGAATGAAGTGTACAGCATTTCAAATGGCAAACTGATTTACCCAAATAATCTGAAGCTCTGATGACAGAGGCTCTTTAGTCTACCAGACAAAAGAATAAGAAGATCCAACCGCTGGAAGCTGAGGTTAAACTATAAAATTAGAAACGTACAAACTCATAAGAGCAGCTTGCCAAGGGTCACTGTGGATTCCCCATCAGTGGAGATTTTTAAATAAAGATAAGGTCCTTTCACATAAAAATGCTTTAATTCAAATAACAATTAAACTGGGGAGATCATATGGCCTGTATTCCATAGCAAATCAAACTAAATGATGACACTGGCCCTTTATGGCCTTATACCCTACATAGCACATAGTTATCATTTTAACTCTTTAAATTACCTGCTGAACACATACATTATACAACCTGCTAGTTTTAGCAGCCTTATAAGTATTCATTCCCATTGACAGGGAGCCATTAAAATAAAGTGCGATTCCTTTTTAAGCAACACTCTCACAATGTGTCAATATGTTGATCCTATGTATCATTCCTGATGCATTAGACCTAGTTCTGCAGTGTTTTACTTTCTTTATAGTCACTTCTGACATTTTTATCTCCTTGAAAAAAAACAATTTTTGTGCTTGTTGATTCTTGCAAAATGAGATTGTATCTTGTACCTAAAAGGAGATCCACAATGGAAGAAAAGCAGGATTGTACCATGTATCTGTTTTCATTATATCTAAAGAAGGCCTGGAAGGACATTTTCCCCCTCTCCGAAAAGAATGTCTTTCCCCTTCCTTTTCTTGTTTTTTTCCATTGGAAATTTAGTCTGAAAATCTTGATGATGAAATAGCACCTTAATCAAGAGCGGACACAGTTAAAATTGTGGGAGAAAGAAATCAGCCAGACTGTTGGATGCTCTTTAGGGGTTTTTTGGTTGTCTCTGCTGAGTTCCTGTTGTCCTGCCAGTGCACAGCCAAGGTCTGAATCTCCACTCCGAGAAGCGCCCCAGGATGCAACATTTTAGAGATGTTGAAATGATTGATTCCAGAAGTTCGTTCTAATTTTCTTTTCAGCCAGAACTATTCCGTTAGCTTGACCCAAATCTGCAAGCAGTTTTGATTAGCTGAACGCAGCAAAATTCGTTTCTGAAAAAAACCTGCCTGGATCCATTTAGGATCTTTTGCGTTCTTTCAATTGCAGTTTGTCGTTGTGGCTTTCTGCTGCAGTCACAATTCTGCTGCTGGTCATCCAGCAATACGGTATCTGCCCACTCATTCTCCCGTTGCATATACAGCACATATTAATTCTACATTGGATTCTGTTACTTTCTTGAGTAAGTTAATGCAACACATGGCCCTGGACCCTGCCATATAGGCTGCATCATAGCCTGATTTCTCTTGGTTGTAGCAGTGTGTCCTCAGACATGATAAAGCCAGGTAATGCTCAGCTGCGTTACTGAGCTACTCCGACGCACAGTGTTGTGCTGATTTTTTCTCTTGCCCATTGCTCTATTTTAATGCCGCTGCCTGCCTGCAAGTCTTAAGAAGCTAAAGAATGTTAGAGAGGGTCGTCATGTCTTATGGTAGCTATATATTTTTTGCTCAGTTTGTTTTTCTTTAAAATTCAATCTCATCAACTTTTCTGTTGCTCTTTGTTGTGATGATACGTTCATTAACGTGTGAAAGATGCTTATAGCCTTTTTTATGATGCTTATTACTGTAGTAGCAAAATTTAAAATATATATACTTAACCTTATATACAAACTAAGGCTGGAATTTTCCAAGTAAAAAATGGAAATGAAATGCCCAGCTCCCGCTATCTCTCAGAAGGCCCAGCCAAAAGAACTAAATCTAGATTCAAGATCATGTTCACTCTATGAACAGGAAAATATAAAAACTTCCACATAGTCCCCTTTCCCTTCTACCTGCTCCACCAAGGTGTCTGTTTTAAGTTGTTTTTACTTCTTTCCCCATTGTCCAGTTGTGGATAGCATTCAGTTTGGGAGGAAAAGAAAGTGTGCTGTTTTAGAGCTAATGTGCAATGCACGTACTGTGTAACTCCGTACTCTGCTCCATTTGTCAAATAGCATTGGGTTAGGTAAGTGGCAGATTGAAATGATTGCAATATTTTCCACTTGGAAAGCAGAGTTGCTTTAGCCAGATGCATAAAAGAATTTGTTTTCTTTACTATTAAACACATTCTAGTTTCATTTTAATCCAAAGAGAAGTCCCAGAGACAGCTCAATCAGCTTCAGTGCAGCTGTCACAGCAAAGAACATGGCAGCCTTTCTTTTCAAAACTAGGAAAGGAAGAAAAGAAAGCTCTTGTTAGCCTTCAGTTGATGATGAGTGCTGATTTCAAGCAGTTCTACACAAGTCAGAGGTGATTAAGAGAGGGCTTTAGGGGGAAGTGCATGGAGGGAAGAGAAGGACAGAGAATGCAGCACTGTGAAAAAGAAGTCATAGGGTTCCATAAAAACATACTGCTTCAAAGTTACTATTGTTTTTTTTACCCCATCAATTCCTCATAACACCAACAAATGGATGAACCCTTCCTAACACATTTATCTGGGCATTTACACCATGCACATAGTAGACAAGTGCTACTGTTTGCATTGGCTTGCATTAATGTAGCCTCTTATCATAGGATAAAGTCTATAGTTTGCATTTCTTGATTCTATATTTATGGAAACAAATTAGGGATGAGGGTTCCCTACAGTCTTCTGTAAGATGTATTAACGGATCTAGAAGCCACATCTGGACAAGCACAGATGTACCAGTATGTCACATCGCAGACCCATCTGCGGCAACATATACTGTACATGCAGGCATTCCCCATGCTGGTACCTTGCAGTGAAGGGGCTTTTTTGACCCTGGGGACTCCAGAATAATACAAGAATATATTAAAAAATAAGTAATTTTATTTTTGGACAGAGACATAGAACATAACAGCTATTTTCAACCATATCAAAATCTAACATTACTAAAAAATGAGCCTGATTAACTCTTCTTAAAATAAAAACCTTCAGGCAGGGTGAATCAATTTCATACACCTTAAATGGCACCAAATTAGTGGCAAAGTTCTTTACGAACCTCAACACGCCAGAATTCTGTTACTGAAACAGTAAATTTTTCAGGAACGTATTACCTGACGAAGCCTTGTCTTGCTGCTTGTATTCACAGACATCACAATTCAGTTTATTTGCTTTTTAAAGACAAATTAAGGCTACGATGCTGCAAAAAAAAATATGCATGAAAGCAGTTGAACTTAGTAAGGTTTCTATATGCAGAATATTGCCCAAGTGTTATTTTTTTAAGGGTGGGATTCTGACTTTATTTCTCTGGAAATACTTTGCTTAGTGTATCAAATAGCATGTATTGCAGGTATGCTTATCAATGGGGCTGTACGAAGCTTCGGTCCCTGATTCGATTTGGCGGCGATTCGGCTTGATTCACTAGCCGAATCTCCAAATCTGAATCGAATCAGAGAACCCTTCAATCTCTCCTAATCGAATCAGAGCCCTCTGAATTGATTTGGAGAGATTCAGAAAGATTCAGAGACTCAGGCATAGATACAGCTTTAAATGTTTTTCTATATACCTCTAGGTAGGAGGGGCTTGTGAGTGCTGCAGTGCTGGGCAGCAGACGCGGAAGTGGACCAGAAGCACTTCTGGGGAGCATGTACACTCCCACCCCCCATGCCTTCCTGGATCAGTGACTGGTGCCTCCTCGGTCTGGATGTGCTCCTTGCCACCATGTGCAGTGCTGGCTGAAGCCATGTGCTGCCAAGCAGCAGCTCCTGAGGGAGCCACAAGCACCTGCTGCTGCTGCTGTTGGCAGCAGGTGTTTGATAGTTTCATAGTTACATAGTAGGTACGGCCAGAAAGGACCTGATCAGATCATCAAGTCCAGCCCCCTGCCATGGGCAGGAAAGGATGCTGGGGTCAAATGACCCCAGCTAGGTGATTATCTAGCCTTCTTTTGAAGACCCCCAAGGTAGGAGCGAGCACCACTTCCCTTGGAAGTTGGTTCTAGATCCTAGCCGCCCTGGCAGTGAAGTACTGCTTCCTGATGTCTAGCCTGAACCTACTCTCGATCAACTTGTGGCCGTTATTCCTTGTTACTCCCAGGACTGCTCAGGGAGAACAGGGACTCTCCCATTCCCTGTTGGCCCCCCCAGTAAGCTTATAGACAGCCACCAGATCCCTCTCAGCCTTCTCTTGTGGAGGGTGAACAGGTTCAGATCCTGTAGCCTTTCCTCATAGGGTCTGCCCTTCTGCCCCCGGACCATGTGAGTGACCCTCCTTTGGACCCTCTCCATGCTGTCCCCATCACTCCTGAAGTGCGGCGCCCAGAACTGGATGCAGTACTCTAACCACGGCCTGACCAATGTCACATAGAGGGGAAGGATCACCTCCTTGGACCTGCTCATGATGCATCTGTGGATGCATGACACAGTGCGTTTACCCTTACTGACTGCGTCCTCTGGCAGCCCATGTTCATTTTGGAATCAATAACAACTCCAAGATCCTTTTCTGCCTCTGCACTGACGAGAAGGCAGTTCCCCAGCCTGTAGGTATGCTGCTGGTTCTTCCTCCCTAGGTGCAGTACCCTGCACTTGTCAGTATTGAATCCCATCCTATTCTCTTCCGCCCACCTCTGTAACCTGTTCAGATCTAGTTATAATCTGTCCCTTCCTTCTAGCATGCCCACTTCTCCCCACATCTTAGTGTCATCTGTGAACTTGAACAAGGTGCTTTTCACCCCCTCGTCCAAGTCACTGATGAAGATGTTGAACAGCCCGGGTCCAAGAACCAAGCCCTGGGAGACCCCACTTTCCACGTCCTTCCAGATTGAAGATGACCCATCCACCACCACTCTCTGGGTGCAGCCCTCCAGCCAATTTGCAACCCATCTGACTGTGTAGGCATTGACACCACAGTTGCCTAGTTTTTTAATGAGAATGGGGTGAGAGACAGTGTTGAAGGCCTTCCTAAACTCCAGAAAGACTACATCCATGGCGACACCTGTGTCCAAGGATTCTGTGACCTGGTCATAGAAGGCAACCAGGTTGGTCTGACAGGACCTGCCCCTAATGAACCCATGTTGGTTGCCCCTAAGCATAATCTCCCCCACTGGTCCCTCGCAGATGTGCCTCTGGATAATTTTCTCAAAGAGCTTCCACAGGACCAAGGTAAGACTAACGGGTCTCTCTTTCCTCCCCTTTTTGAAAATGGGGACCACACTGGCCCTTTTCCAGTCCTCTGGCACCTGGCCAGAGCACCATGAGTGTTCATAAAGCTGTGCCAGGGGTCCTGCAATGACCTCTGCTAATTCCCTCAGCACCCTGGGGTGGAGATCATCTGGACTTTCTGATCTGAACACGTCCAGCCCCACCAGAAGTTCCCTAACTAGGTCCTCTCTGACCCTAAGCCTGGCTGTGCCTCTTCTGAGTTGGAATCCCTGCTCAGAAAAATGGAGGCAAAGAATTTATTAAAAGAGGTCAATTTTGTCATCTGGTGCAACCACCAGATTGCAAAGCCTGTCCTGCAGGGGCCCCATGTTACTCAGTGCTTTCTTTTTACTCCGTATGTATTTAAAAAATGACTTCTTGTTATCTGCTGGTTGCTAGTCCTAGTTCTGTCTCCATCTTAGCCTTCCTAACAGTCCCCCTACAGCCTTGAGCACTGGAGGTATAATCCTCCTTGGTGATGGTCCTTCCCTTCCATCAGGTGTACACCTCCTTTTTAGCTTTCAGACAGTCCTGAATGCCTTTGGTGAGCCATGGGCACTTTTGAGCACTATTGCCCCCTTTGACTCACATTGGGACTGTCACCCTTTGGGCTCAGAGGATCATCTCCTTAAGGAACGACCACTCGTCTTGGACTCCCAACTCCCCTACCCTCTGGGACCTCAGTGCCTCCCTGACTAATCTCCTTAGCTCATTGAAATGGTCCCTTTTGAAGTCAAGGGCTGCAGCCTTGCTGCAGGCCTTTGACACCCTGCACTAGATGATGAATTCCAGTAGGCAATGATCGCTATTGCGCAGGTGGTCGAGAACCTGCAGTCCCCTCTCCAGGTTGTCGCCTGTGGCCAGGACCAGGTCCAGCAAAACATTTCCCCTGATGGGACTGTGCACCTCCTGTGGGTTAGGTGGAGGTCCTGTATCTTGGCTAGGGTTGTGCTCCATGAGGAGAGTATGGAGGGGGGGTTCCCACAACCCCCCACCCTTCCTCACACCTCACAAACCTCACACACTCTGCCTACATGCCCCCCATATATATACCTCCCAACATACCCTATTGCCCCCCACACAGACATACCCCCTTACAAAATTACCTTACACTTTTGAAAACATAGATTTTCCATGTTTATATGCTGTATTATATATTCTATAATATGCAAACTTTAATAAATGTATACTGAATGTTGTTATGCTGCTTTATTGCTATCTTGTTTTCATTGGCAGGTGGAGTCATGTGAATGTTCAAGTGTTAAAATGTGGTTGTATTGGAAAACAGTTTGGGAAGCACTGTTTTATGCCCAGTTAGAATCTGATCAGGCATAGACTTAAGACTTCTGCAGTGCAGGGTTTCAATGGGCAGTGGGAAGTCCATATTACTACTGGAAGTAATACATTGGCTAGGGGCCAACATTCAAAAAGCCTGAACCTGAATCAATATAACCTTTGCAGGTTAGCCTAACCTGGCTAGGCTGAACCAGTTTCCAACTGTTCAGACAACCCCTCTAAACTGAGGAAATTCAGGCACAAGAGCATTCTGGGATGTTGGGGGGAGTCTGGTTTATCTTAAAGGGATCTGGGACAGACATTGCATAAACTGGTTGGACCCAAAGCAGTTAAGTCTGATGCTACATTCAACCAGGCTTATCACAAACCAGTTTCAGCCCGTTTCAGACTGCTTTATGTGCACTGAACATTGTTCTGTTACACGTTTAAACCAATGTCTGTCCCTAGCCATTATGTCTCCAGTCTTCATTATTTGTCCTCATAATGGATAAGGCTTCAGTAGTTCGCAAATGGTGTCCTGAAGTTACTTTATGTGCATCTATTGCTCCACTATTTATTAATATGCAGAACCCTAAGAAAGCTAACTGAACTAGTGCTTTAATTAGGATTCAGAATAAATTGGAAGCACCATAACCTTGTTAGCTTTCTCGTGGCCTTCTAGTATGATTAAACCAGGTTACGAACAAAGACATTGGAAAAAAACAACAACAACATCAAAAATGGACCTTACAGGAAGAAGCTGCATTTTACTTCAACCTGGCTCTGCAGCATCTGTATAGATTGGGAGTTTCAGCAGGGCTTTTTGGTGCTTTATTCTAAAGCTGAGTCAATCAGCTATCAGATAACAGTGCCCAAAAAGCCTCATGAAAGTGCCAATCTATACAGACATCAGGTGAGCCAGGTCCAACTAACACGCTGCCTCTGCTGGGCACGTGGTAGGCTTGGTGCAGGAGCACATGCGGTTTAAAGCACCAGGGGATTTTTTAATGTCTGCAAGCAGACAGAATGGCCAAGGAGAATATCAATATAGCAACCATGTACTGATATAGTCCTTCCCATGATTTTTATTTCAGTATAACTTTGTTCCTATTTTGGAATCATAGCAAGCTATACAATATAAAAAAGTGAAAGCGTTATTGAAATAACAGTCAGTGCGAATGATACAAGAAATGGAAGACTTTGCTAGCTGTGGGGATTTTACTCTTATTACTCTGTTACCAGTATTCTTGTCTAGTTATCCCCATAGCAAAATGGAGTTAGAAAAAAGTGTGTGGATATAGACTTCTTTTTTTTATTTGAACTTCTGCTCTCTGGTATAGTGAAATGTAACAGCTTATTTTCCTGGGCATTCAGGAAACGGTGAATGCATGGTTAATGATTACATTAAAAGTGACATCTTGAAAATAGTTTTGTCTTGTGCAGACAATACAGTGTGCTTATAGCATCAGTTTTAAAATGTTACTAACATCAACAAATTCTTCTGTGCAGCTTTAAAAGCTCTGGCAAGGGTTCGTGAAGCAAATAAGCAAATACTTGCAGAAACTTTTCAAGGCAGGCAGTTAAAAGGATCTCTGAAAATTGACTACATCCATCTGGCACTAAATAAGCAAACAACATTCCCCTTTCACTCCACACTCCCCTTTGACCCTAAATTTAAGAATCCTAAAAAATACAGAAATAGGTTAACTAAAACTAAATGTGAAATTGTTGGGATCAGTCTCCTCTTAGTTTACTAGCACAATCATATTTACAAGATAAAAACCAATGCCAGTTCCTTTTTACAACTTACTACAAACAATTCAATTTCTTAAACAAAATTCAGTAGTATTATAATATTAGCAAATCTCTCTATATCTTACTGCATAGAATGCATCTAATTTCTGCAATAGGTATGAATATTAAAAAAAATTAAACTACCACTAAAAAGGTACAAGATTTAAGATACCGTATTTACTCGAATATAATATGACCCTGAATATAAGTGTAAGAGTAAGTAAGATATGTATACTCCCACAAGGCATTACCATATAGCTCTGTCCCAGGCTATTTTTTCCCAGTTTGTGGTGTCAATGCCTCACTTTTTAATATTCACCGTGAGGGTGTCCTTGAAGCATTTCCTCTGCCCCCCCGTGTGTCCTCTGCCCTTGGCTGAGTTGGGAGTGTAGAGTTGTTTTGGTGAACGTGCAGCAGGCTTGTGCACGCAGTGCCCTGTCCACTGCAGCAGAAGTATAATTTTCCAGGTGTAGTTCTAAGTATTGGAGGCTTGTCTTGTATTCCTCCTCCCCTGGTGCTACAGCAGGGACAGGAGTGGCTGGAGGGAGGGTATCAGGTGCCCCCCTTACCCTCTGCCCCGTCCCTTCTTCCCCCTGTAGCATTCCTGCACCCCTGCTACCTTCCTGCACCTCCCCTCACCTCCCCATGGCCTCTGCATCTCCCCCTGCTCCCCTCAGTCTCTGCCTCTTCCCCAATTCCCTAGTTTTTGCTCCTTCCCATTCTTCACGCCGCAAGTCTCTGCCCCTTCCCCTTGCTTCCTAATCTTTGCATCTTCCCCTCCCCTCCTTACTGTCAGACTTTGCTCATCCTGGAGCACAGCACATGGAAGTTCAGCCCTTCACTGCCTGAGTTTGTAGCAGTGTTGTTACTGCTGATTGGACAGGCAGGGGAAGGACTTTCCATGTGCCCAGTGCCCAGGAGAGATCCCAGCCCAAGCCAGAGCCAAGCTGTGCCTTAGAGGAAGGGAGAGGGAAGGGGGTGGGCAGAAGCTGCAGAGGGAAAGTGGAGCAGGAGGCTCCTGTAGGTCTGACTCTGGCCCCAGCCAGAGGATCAGGATCAGGGCTAGAGTCCAAGCCATAACAGCCATCTGCTCCCCCTCCTGCTTATTATAAGATGAGGAGCTTTTCTTCCCATGCTGACTGGGGGGCAGGACTTTGTCTTATATTTGAGTAAATATGGTATTAGCTTATGTTCACAAAGATAGTCTTCACCAATGACATGCAAGATCTGAATTGCTGATCTGAATTGCAAGATCTGAATTGCTACCGGATATTATAGGCTTCTTTTCCGATATATGCAGGATTAGTTTCTCCCATAGATACTAACAATAGCATGACATCTCACTTTAATCAGTGGTGTCCTGCATGAAATGGGTTCTTCTGAATGCATCTGACTACGCATCCAGGTGTATGATAAAACTGGGCGCATCTACACGTATGCCTGACTGTGCAGTTATTACTGCTCAGTCATTTAGTACTTGTTTTAGCACAGCAAGTACTAAATGGCTGTGCAGTAACTCCCGGTACTGCACAGTCCCCGCACTACACGGGTCGTTTCTGACCATACTGGTCAGTAGCAACACGCTATTGCACAGTAGTTCATTACCACTGTGCAGTAGCAGCGGTCACAGTTCGTGCCTGCCGACGCTATGTCACTGTAGCTCGTTGTTACAGCGATGTAGCTTCTCATGTAAATGCAGCCACTAGGAAGAAAAGGTGATGGCACTTGCACTCCCTCTCCCTTTCTCTACCTGCATAAGGCAATGAAATGAGATCTGGTTCACAGTACATTGTGTAGATGTTTGCGCTTTGCTGAGCTCCTTTGCCTGGACTTCCTTTCAGTGGGGCTTGAAAATGGCTTATGGGCTTTGCCTTTTTTCTTCCACTTCATTTAGTAGGGCCTTAAGTCAGGGATGGAGTCTTTCCAATGCCACCCATTTGTGGCCCATCAAGACCAGTAAATGGTATGAAACTACAACAATCCTTCTTTTTTCTTATAAGAGGAATGCAATAGTTAAACATTCAGAGGATGAAAACTATCACTGGGTTATCCCTCTTAATGCCTCACTGTGGTAAACAAGGCAGTTCACTCTTCTCAGACATAGTACTTCAAGCTCTCTACAGATTCTTGCCAATATTTCTATTGTATTGAGACTTTATTCTTTTTGTTTGTTTGGGGGGGTTGCAAACATAACTGATAGAGGCTTAATTTTTGTAATGAAAGTTGAGTCCGCAGAACTGGAGAGCTTGTTAAGGGAGGCAGTGATACAGCATACTGCACATACTGGCTGAATCAAAGCACTGAGTAATGTAGAATCTACTGCAGCCAGAAGTATGTTCATTGGTATGTAGCCTCAAGGCCAAATTCAGCTTTTGGCTTCTAAGCTGTACTTAGTAGCCATGTAACTGCAGAGTGAGAACAAAGCTGATCATTTGAAAGCTCTTATTCTTAGCAAACAAGTAATTTCTGTTTAGTGCTCTGATCAAAGAAGACAAAAGCAAGAATTTATGGCTATTTGCTTGTATTTGTTTTCTTTTTTAAAAAATGCTGATTTAAAGGCCAATTAAATACAGGCCCTAGGCTTCTGGAAAGTTGCCAGAAATGGCCTCTGGAATTGCAGAAGCTTCTGCGTACTGCTGCATCGTACACCAAGACTGAGCCACGCCACGTAAACAAGTACTGATAATAATCATTTATCTAGTTATTATTGAGCTTCACTGGAACATAACAACAAAACGAGCCTGAATTATGAAGCTTGATTCCAGTTCTGAAGTTTCACCATGCTTCGGACCACTTGTATTTGAGATTTTTCCAACCATATTATAGATATGTCCAAGCCACAGAGCTCACATCCCTCTCCCTCTTTGGAAGGGAATTTTTGGAAGTGTTTTAATGCTCCTTTTATTCTCTGAAAGGCCCCAATTTGCAACAACCAGCTGAGAGATAGGGGAGGACAGGAGGGCAGTAAATGCCTCCTTCAGATCCCACCAGTGATGTGCGTGTTGGTTGGAAGGAAGGAACAGAAGACCCTCCTTCTGACAAGGGCTGAGTAAACAGGTGTGGAATTCAGTTGTATCTGTATATAGAGCAACCAATTCTGAATTAATTGGGAATCATAGAATCACAGAAGTAGGGTCCGAAGGGACCTTGTAGATCTTCAAGTCCAACCCCCGAATGAATGCAGCGAACAGCGGGTGCTGACAGATGTGCGTGCAGCTCCCTGCCGTAACTGAGAACCCTTTGCAGGAAACATTCTGAGTTACAACGATCCCCCCAGACCAAACAGACGTTCATTGTCGGCTCTGGGGGGGGGATCTAGCTGCTGGCGGGGAGCCTGTAGCCAGTTTTCCTTAGCACAGGCCCCTCCTCCCTGTGACTGTGCGCGGTTTGCAGAATGGGAGGAGGAAAGGGAGCAGAGGGACCTCATACTTGGAGTTGCCCAGCCAGTGCTGGAGGGCAGGTTGGGCGACTTGGAGCCCCCATCTCGGGAGGGGGAGGGACAACTCCAACACACTCACCCCACCATCCAGCAGGGGCTAAAAAACCCAGACTTAACTCCCTCTCTTCCCTTTCCCCCCTCCTTTAAAAACTTTGAAAACAGCAACAGGCTGGCAGGCAGCACAGACAGAAGTTACAGAAGACTCTCTGTTTTGAAATGTCTTCGTCTGACCCCTCATGCAATGAGGGGTCAGATTTTCACCCAATCAGACATGCTGAAGCAGTCCGCAGCCATGCATTCGTGTTTGGTGACAGCAGCAGAACGCTTTCTGTGGCCAGATCAGGTGAAAACTGTCATTTCTGTCTGCACCCAATGTGATTTCACATTTCAAGCTACCATTTGCAAAGGCAATAGGCTCACACAAAGGATTGTGTGAACTGCACCTACCTATTCTTTTTTAGTCCTATCTACCTGCTCCTCCACCCTTCGCATCTGCCTCCCCACACTCCCTTGACACTGTCTGTGGTTGATCCAAGGATCTTCACCCCCCCACCCCGTACTTCCTTTAATCTAAAATATTCTTCCATAATCTCCTTCTTTGACTCTCCATTTCTTTTTTAATCTCAGCTAGAATCAGTGGGTCAGATTATCAGGCAGCGTAAATCAACATAACCACATTTGCCACAGTAAAGCTATGTTGATTCATCCCACCTGAGGATTTGACTTATTTTATCTCCTTTGCTTTTGCCTCTTTATGTATGTATGCCTCCAGTATTATTTACTATTTAGATATGCAGTCTTACTGTTTGACACTGTGAAACTATCTTGTCTCGTTGTTTGTACAAAGTGACTTTGGCTGCAGTGCAAAAAGAAAGTAAAACAGATCTCTAAGTCATGCCTGTATCCTTCAAATCTGAACTGAAAGGATAAAAATAGCTGTTTAGTAATGGTGGGAGATAGAATTTAGGTGTCCAGTTAATTAATCTACCAAATTACTCAGCCTAATGTTTCCAAGTTTCTGAAGTACAAGTCAATAATTCAAGATGTCAAAAGCTTTGGGCAAATCTATAAAGATAGCTCAATTACGCTGGCCCCATTCCATTGCATTTCCTCCGCCCATGTCTTTTTCTTTCTCTTTTCGATGGACATGAGGAATAGAATTTTCTTCCCATATCAACACATTGTGGCACTTCAGAGATGCACAATGCTGAGAGCATTGTCCTGGAAGTTGCTGAGTGCCACCTGCCAGATGCTCAAGGACTTTAATAGGGGTTATGGTCACTCAGGACTTCGTGTGATTTGGCAATTGCGAGTAAATTTGTCTTGCTGTTCAGGTAAGTAACATAGTTGGAATATGAGTTATTGGTGTAGCATCAACTCCTGCTAAAGAATTACCCTAGCATGGTAGGTATTTTACCATTTGACAAAGGCAAATTACAAAACTCAGGGCCTGGAAGGTAGGTAAAGTGGCATGGGGCTGAGATTGATGAGTTTTTTGTTTAGATTGATTGGCAGTAGTTCTTGTCTTATTCTCACTGAATAAGAATTTCTTTTTAAAAAGAAATTTTCACCTCCATCAGACAAACTATAAACACACTGGATAAATTATTTTCATTCAACTCTCCTCTCCCATATCTAACCTTCATCACATAATCACGAATGAAAATCATTATCTATTTCATTCACATCTGTTATTAATTTTGTGGAGCCAGCTTAAATGTAATTGTAGCTTCTCTTCTAAATCAAGCAAATTCTGAATTCAAGGCTAGAATATATTGGCTAGCTTGGTAATTCAGATAATATTGTTATTTTGCCTCCATAATTGAATTTGTACATTGATTTGTGTTTCTGTACTACTGTCCAGTGATTATTATTAAGTGTTTATGTAATGCCAACAACATAGCATCTGCTTTGTAATCACTTGCAGTAAAGTGCTTTTCAAGTGAATATAATCCATATTTTCTGATTCTAGCACAAGTAGTTTACCTTGGGTATGTTGTATATCGTATTTGCAATGCAACTGTAATACGGCCCTTTTTTTTTTTAGAACTAATCAGAAATGCTATTACAGCTCTTAACAACTGACTATCATGTGACATGAGAAAGGTGTGTTTTCCTAATTTTGATAACATAGCCTGTTTTGACCAAAAACAACAAAGTCATAAAAAAATGCAATAATTGTAATATAGCATACCTTTGCTTAATCCAAGTAACTTCATTAGTTTGGGTTGCCTGAAAACTCCTGAAACAATACACACATCCAGGCTAATACACAACTGCGATTCCCATTTTCTTTCTCAGTTATTTGGAAAGTTTGTTATAAAAGTGCTCAGCATAAACGGTGTTTCTCTCCTAATTGGGAATGTCCCTTTTCATCAAACCCAGCACCCCAAATACAAGCCTACTGAGAGGTTTTCATACTCCCTTCTCTGAAGATTCGGTTCTTTTGGGCCTTAACACCTTTCATTCTCTTCCTGAATAGTTTTACCTGCATTCTTTGTAAGCTAACGATGAGTTGACAAAGAGTAAATTAGCCACCTCTCAGTGTTGTTAAGGGTGAGGAGGAGACTCAAATACTGTGACAGCTGGTTGGGTACCCAAAATCAGCCTGGATAAATGTCATATTAAAACAAACCTTACTGAAAATATGTCTACCAGCTGATTTCTGTGGAGCAACACATCATTCATCATTTTAAGCATTATTATATAGAAAAGGTTAAAGGGATGCCTGTCTCATAATAGCTGCCATCAGTAATAGGCAATCGAAAGTCCTTGGAATCTATAGTTAGTTACTACTCAGATAAATATGAGATACAGGCTTTTGCCATCTTCAAGCCTTTAATTTTCTTGTTTCTCTATTCCTGGTCTTCAGGAGCAGCTATGGTTTTCTTATCAGGATATTTTTAACTATTTCCCTTTATTTCTACGCCTTGTCCCTGATTAGAAAGTCAGCCGGGGGTTATGTAGTTATCTTACATTCAACTATAAAGGTTACATTCAACCATATCCAGATGAGTGCAGCTGTGAGGTATGTGGCACTGCAGACCCATCTGCAGTGCCACACACCACACATTCAGGCATTTCCCTTGCTGCTACCTGGAGATCCAAGGGTCAAAAAAAACCACGCAGAAAAAAGGTAGGGAAGCACACATGGGGACAGCGTGTGCCACCCAAAACTGTGTCACTTGGGCTGGCCAGGCTCCAAGCTGCAGGAGCCACGTGGCTGCAGCTTCCTGGGCCCCCAGTAACCCAGGTAAGGCTCCTAGGACCAGCACAGTTGCTGGCCCCAGCCTCCCCTCCCCAACCTGGGGTAACCTGCCATGTGCCAGAGGGTGCATGGTGCAGATGTTCCCCAGGGACAATTAGCAGCAGTACAAAGTGTCCTGCTGCTAGTTGTCCCCGAAGAACCAAATGTCCATGCTCATCTGGACACGACCAGAAAGGCCATTTGTGGCAATATGGTCAAATCAAAACATTCCTATGATCTATGTGCATAGTTCAGGTGTAGAAAAAACTGCAGCTTAGACACTGTTCTTCTAGAACTCTTTCTTCTTCACACGAGCAAAACTGCTTCTGACAGCTATTTATCTTCACCATTCATAATATTCTTCTGGTCTTAGAGATCTCAGAGCCTTACAAACATTAATGATTCAAGGGTAAGTTTAGGGACTTACTACATTTTCAGTGAAAAACTAACTGAGATACCTGAAGTTCTGCTTCTGCACATGCCCAGAAGTATTCCCATCTTGGCTGAGCCAAGTGTTTAGGCATCTGTCTAACACATACTTCTGTTTGGGATTCACAGACTAGCTCTCCCTGTGTCAAATCTTTGGAGGGGTCTGATTAGTCGTGCTCTGACACTCAGACTGCAATACCAAATTGACAATGTTGGGGTAGGCACCCACCTTGTAATATAGTAGTCCAATGTTTAGAGCACTTGCCACGAAGTGAGGGTCTTACTTGTAGACCCCATCACCCTGATGGAAACCCACATCTCCCTACAACATGCTGTAACCACTAGGCTATGGAACAGTCTGGCTGGGCCACTCTCTGACCCTCCTTTTGAAGCAAGGCACTGGGCTATCAGGAGCACAAGACTGTTGGGATCAGAAAGAGAACAAGCAAGAAGGAGCCTGACTTTGTAGCCCAGAAATGTGGACTGTTCTATGAGAGGGGAGACTTGGTTGTCGCTGTCCCTGCTCTCAACACTGTTTATGCACTGTATCCAATGCCTTTTTAATATGCAATGTAAAAAGTAGCTACAGGGGTATAGGTCATAGCTGTGTTGGTCTAAGGTCATAGGCAGACAGGGTCCTTTGGGTAAATTAGACATCCTTTATTAGACCAACTAAAATAGTTGGAAAAATTCTTCTTTGCAAGATTTGGGTACAAACACCCTTCCTCAGCTTGATGAAGGGTGTTTGTATTCAAAAGCTTGCAAAGAAGAATATACATATTTTTAAGCCTGAGAAAATATCTTAATAGTTATTCCAAATGTTCCTGGACAGACAAAGAATTGTCACCCACATTCATAACTTTACAGTAGTCCCAATTCTGTTCATTCTTATGTATTCTTCTCTTCTAACAAAGCTGGTTTCACTTCCCTTTCTTTGGTTTTATATTGCAGTCCACAAATTGATCAAATCTCTAATGGTCTGGATCAATAATATAAGGCAGTTAGCATTTCAGTCTGTATCTCTAGTGAAACCCAATGCAAACTGAGAGTACTTGCTGAATAATTTGAAGTGACTGTCTCCATAGATCCAATGACAGAGGGCAGATACTAACTAACATAACCATAAAGAGCAATGCTATGAAAACAAGTGATTTTTAAATATTTTGTTTGGTTTGCAATTAATAATTTCCCATTTCATTCTGTTTTTATGTGCTATTTTGTCTTTCATTGTAAGCCACCCTAAGCTGTTCAAGGGAAGGTGTCATATAAATCTAATAAGGTCATAAATAACTAAAGGGTGATATTATAGTTTTAGATATTTTTTGTTCAGAACATTAAACTTGTTCTACATGATCTGGTGGTCTCTGCAAGTTAAAAGAAATATGTTCTTCCATAGCCTCTTCTGAAATAATGGATACAGTAAACCTGTGGGTTTTATTAGTTGTTTTTCTTACCCCCATGTTAGATATGTAGCATTTGTATCCTAGAGAACTTTGTACAAGAAATGTTTGCAATAATTTACTGAAAGTAATATCTCTGGACCTTTCTCCTGCTACTGTAAGCTTCATAAATCATTCCCATGCATTGTACTTACATTACACAACCTTTCCCAGTGTGGCAGAATGGTTGCAACCTTCTCCTACATTTATATTATCCAGTAGTTTCACATAATGCATGAAAAACAATGAAACAAGGTTTTTTTCATTGTAGAAACAGCTTTTTTTTAGGGAAGTTTGTCTCCGACATCAAGAACGGAAGCCTACAAAATCTACATTAGTAAAGTAATCCAAATGACTTCAATAGCACCACTACACCAAATCCTGTTGCCAGTGACAAAGGAGTTCAGAATGTGACATTTTTCATGTGTTATGAAATTCTGCTTTCATTTGTACCAGTGTAAAGCACAGGAAACCACTGAAGTCTATGAAGTTACTCTGAATTCACCCGTGTGTAACACAGAGCAGAATTTGGCCTTCTGTGCACTTTAAATATACCCTTTATGTTTTAAAGTCAGATTTGTTCCCCTTTATTGCAGCCTTTAACTCTTGAATACTTTTGGTTTAGTGATGGTGATATTTGGGACCAGATTCTCCATTGGTATAAATGTGTGTCGTTCTGGCTTCAATGATACTATGCAGATTTATATCATATGAACATCTGGTCCCTGATAATTTGCAATAATATATTTATAGAGAGGAGTGAACACACACACCCCAAACAAATTAAAAGCATACATCCATATGCTCTTGGCTTCCTTGCTATATCTTGAAAGTACTAGATACCCAGTACCTAAACAGAACTGAATCACAGCATTACAAGTCAGTATAAACTAGCCTTGAATAGTTGACCTGTCAAACAAAGTTTGGTCATTTGACCGATAAATGTTGGTTAAAAATTGTAAAAAAAAAAAAAAAAAGGTGCCAATATGTCCAAATAATACACAGAAAAAGCACAATTTTCCATTAAGCAACAAAAATATGTCTGTCAGGAAAAGTACAAAAATGTATGGTCTTTTACTAATCAGAAAATAGGTAGTCAATTGACTGGTCAATTGACAATATTTGACCAGTCAATTGACCAACTTGCCACCCCCCATTTAAATGCTACCCACAAGTAAAAAAAACAACCAGTGTGCAACTGCAACCTCCCCCAGGGTAAGACAGGAGTGCTGAAGCTTACTGGCTAGTCTGTGTTCAACCAAAGAAGAGGTTTGGAGGAGGGAGTCTAAAACCACGGCTCTTTCGCAGAATACCTGCTAGCAGAAGCCCCTTCCCATTGTTTGCAGCACAAGTACCTGTGCTGTTGTCCCATGGGAAGGTACAGAGTGGGGAGGAAGTGTTTAGGGTTTTTTCTGGTGAAAAAAGATTTCAGAATCAGCAAGAAATCTTCAGAAGAAGCAATTCATTATCATGATATCAATTAAAACAAATGTAACAAAGAAGCAAAAGGATACTCTACTCCAATTGGGCATACATCCCAGAACTGCAAATCACGTTTTTTTAAGTTTCTTTCCATACACATTCCAGGAGCACTTTCTGAGCAAGTAGGGGTGGGGAAAAATATTCCTTCAGGCGGCATTATATTGCCATGCACATGCTAGTCTTGATGTTAATGTTAACACAGTAATTTTGATGTTCACTTTGGTCAGGTTACTTCTACTACACCGCATGCAATAAAGCACCTTTCCCTTCCTTCCCTCTCAGCATTGTGCTGCATTGTTGGCTAACGTTTGGCACAGACTAAAGATCACAGTGGGCAGTATTATCTCGTGCAATGAAGTAAATAATCTTCTTGAGATATTCACTCAAGGATGTGCTACATTCACCAGCATAGTTTTGACAGTAGAAAAGGCTTCTGGTATTTCAGTTTAGCTCAGGGGCTCTTCCTCTCTTCTTCCATATCTTTGCCTCATTACGCTTTCCAAGTTGCAAGCTTCAGTTAATTTTTGCATGCTTCTGTTTTCCTGGTATAAGTGTTAACCAAGGGAAACAACAGATATGGAAACCTTGGATTTCACAGACCTCTTTCTTTGCTCTGTGATTTGCAGTTACAATTTAAAATCTGTTATTTTTTTCTTTTTTTTCTTGCTACAGCCAGTCACTAACACTTGTACAATACTCATTTTTGTCAGTAGTTTCTTAGACTGCTAGTTTTTAATGAAAATAGCTAGGCTGAAGGCCTGGCAGTTAAAGTACCTATTTTCTTATTGGTTTTTCAAAAACTTACTCAGAACCAGAAACTATTTTGTCTTGCTGGGGAAAAAAGTCTCTAACATGTGTCATAGCATAACAAGGATAGAAAGTTCAAATCTTTCAGCAACAGAGAGAAAGTGAAATATGCAATATTTTGAGCTGGATGCTTTAATATTTTGTCCATGGAAATGTTCTGCTCTTTCTGTTTTTTAATTTACTTTACTAATACATTTATTTTGTTTTTACTTTGTATTGATCTGATTGAAGATATGACTAGGTTGGTTGCTTCATGAAAAATATTTAAAAATTGTAGTTTTCTTCAAACATCTGAACAAAAGTTTTAAGAGTTGACTTTGGTCTGTGTGGAAGAATCTTTTTTTTTTTTAATTCCTCTCTCCCCAGCACTTTTCAGTGCCAAAAGCAGGGGTGTGGAAGAAAAATGAAGAAGGTCAAGCAATTCCTCTGAATAAAAACAGAACATTTTCCCTATTTTGGGGGTGTTGATTTTTTTTCATTTAAAATAAGCTTTTTGGAAAGGGAGGGGAAATAAATGTTTTCATTAATATTTTTGTTATCAAAGAAAAATGCCATTTTCCACCTTTTTTTAGATGTCTGGAAATAGAACTATTTGAAATGTTTCGATCTGGAACAATTTTTGTCTTGATGAGACAAGTTTTTACTTAAGCAATACTTTATTGGCCTGATGAAGCTATGACTAAGCATAACCAAAGTGCAAGAAACAAAACTCCCATATATCTCTGCTTATAAAATACTTATTGCTGTAGTATCCATTTATCACATCATTGTTTAATGAATCCATCTTTAAAACATTCCAGTGAGGAGGGGAAATAGTATTTCACTTGTACACATGGGACTGGAAGCAAAGAAGCTAGTTGACTGGTGTAAAAAGGAAATATTCTGGTGTGGATACAGATAATACTGACAAAGCTGTGAAATACAGTTTATTCCACTGTCCTTCAACATAACAAACGACCAGTAAAATGAAGTTTCCCCAGTATGATGACTAAGGTGACGACTAGCTCAGTTGTGTCAGTCAGGGATCATGCTTTTTCCTATTCCTTCTGACTGATGCAGCTATGTCAACAGAGCCTAAGCATCTTGAACAATTCTCACTTCATTTTATTCCCCTTTCAGTATCTCCCAGTGTGAATACAATCCACACAATAGTAGTTTCATTGGATATTTAGAGGTTCATTCCCCGATGTAAGTTCAGCCTTATTGTCCTTTTCTGATTTGGTGGAATTTGCTAGGTCGTGAATGGTGCCAATTCTGCAGTATCTTACTCTTCTAGAGCAGAGATGAGCAAAACATGGCCCCTGTGCTGGATCTGGCCCATGGTGGGTCTTTGTCTGGCCCATGGCAGGTCCCCTGGTCCAGGTACAGTCCAGCTGTGGCACGTCCTGCCACCCCATGGGCATGCGGTGGGGCTGGGGCAGCTGCATGACTGCACTGTCTTGCTAGGCACCTCAGGTGGCATTTGGCTTCTTCTAGCTGCTGCCACTGCTGCCCCACAATACCAGTAGGGACTCATGCATACAGCCCCAAATCCTGACACCCCGTGCCTGCTCCAGGCTTGCCTGCCCGGGCTCAGCAGCACTGGCACGGGACAGAAGCTGTTGCTCAGTGCAGGGGGAAAGCAGCCCCTCCCCCCTGCTGCTGCTGGCAGTTCCTTGCTGCAGCTACCCAGAGCGCACACTGGATTGCCCTGCATCTACACCACCGTCACTGCTGGCTCTGGGCTGCCCCACAGAGCAGCAGTGTCAGTGCAGAGCAGATGCAGGGCAACCCAGCAGGGGCTGTGGGCAGCTGCAGCAAGGAACTGCCAGCAGCAGGGTGGGGAGGCACCGCTTTCCCCCTGCACTGAGCAACAGCTTCTATCCTGCGCCACCACTGCTGAGCCTGGGCAGGTGAGCCCACAGCAGGTGTGGGCAGGGTTGGGGCTGCACCCATGGGTCCCCACCGGTACCTCAAGGCTAGGGCCAGTGGTAGCAGCAGCTAGAAGGAGCTGCCACCTGGGTTGCCTAAAAAAGGCGGTCCAGCCACAGAGCTGCCCCAGCCCCGCTGTATGTCCGGGGGGCTGCAGGACATACCACAGGTGGGTGGCGCAGGCTGGGCTGGGTCGGAGCTGTGCCCAGGTTCTGGCTGATCCAATCCAGTGGGACTGAGTCCAGAGCAGGTGCCAGGTGCTCTGGGACTGCACATGGCTGGAAGGGGCAGGGATGCACCACAGGGTGCATGGGCTCTGGGCTGTTGCAGACTGAATGCCTCAGGGGGGCATGTGCAGGACCTACCATGCACACCCCACCATACCCACAAACCTTCCCCCGCAAACCCCGCAACCACACCTTCCCCCCCACATACACCCTACAAACACTGCACCCACCCACCCACATTCTTCTCCTCACAAACCCCACACGCACCCCCACACACATACACGAGTGCACTTCTGGAGGGAGTCCCACTCACTGCTATGTACACAGACCCTGTCACCTGTCCACACACACCCCACATACCCCTCTAGCCACTCTCCCCCTCCACACACCCCACAGACCCCATTCCCACCCACCCACACACCTACACATCCTCACAAACACTCTCCCCCATGCCCCCATACCCACCCACCCACATCCTCACACACCCCCAAACCTCACACACATACAGAGCCCCCCACCCCTCCACACTCCCCAGCAATGTACAAGAAGACTTCATTTTGAACTATTATTGAATCACTTCTATATACACCACACAAACGTGTACAAATCAGGACAAAATATATTTTTAATAAAATTAAAAGATGTTATTGTTAATGTTTAATTTTTAGTATAACAATTTGGGGGGTTTGGGGGATACAAGATGACAGACCCCCTTCCCAAAAGGAGTACTTCTGGGGGCAAGGGGTGGGACTTCCAGTGGCAAAGGTCAGGGGTTAGGGGGTGGGACTTTCGTTCCCAAGATAGTGACCAGAGGCAGCCTTTGACAGCTCGCCAAAACTTGTTAAGTGGCCCTCCACCTGAAATAATTGCCTACCCCTGTCCTAGAGCAAAGGCCTTCGTTCAGTATGACAGTTAAACTTATACCTAATTTTAAACAAAAAGTCAATGACAATACTCATGAATTTGAAGTTAGGCACATATTTAAGTACCTTGTTGATCAAGGCCTAAGTCAGGACAGAATTTGGCCTTCCTACTCTATGTTGCTTCTGCGCTGTTCTTGTATTGAATATTCAAGAATTTGCTTACTTGTCTGGACAGTTATATAAAGATATTGCTTCTCCCATTGAACAGAGGAGTATGTGTTTGTGTTTCATGTACACAGCATTCCTGCTGCCCAAACAGTTCACACTGGTATCGAGAGGTCTCGAACTCACCCCAGAACAAACATACTACATAAAACACTTACATTAATGAAGAATTTCTCCTCTCTTGGCAAAGAAGAGGAGGTTAAATTACTTAGCTCTCAGAGGGAACAGACATGCCAAGTTTCAGGTTTTTAAATGAAGAAATATTTGAGCCATCTGAGCCTAAGAAAGCATCAAAGCATCTTAAATTCAAAATTTGGCCAAAGAAATCACAGTAAGACTCACTGAGACCAAAATTGGACATTTTCTTCCTGAAAGAATTATTTTGACAAATTTATTATCACTTTAAAAAATATATGTTTTGCTGAGAAATCCTCTCTCAACCTTGCTGTAACATTGCTGGTAGAACACTGTAACTATATAGAGCTAAATTCACCCTTGATGTAACTGCTTTGACGCCAGTGAAGCCACACAAAAACTGGTAATTTTATAAGGGTGGTGTTATCCGTATGACCTAAGGAGGGCGAATGTTAAGAACTAGAGTCACCCCCCTCTACTGAGTTATGAATTTAGCCCTGAAAGGGAAAAAATAAGTCAGTGAAGTTTTATGTCAAGTGAATTGCATGCCTTGCAATTGCTGGGTTTACAACTAGAGGAGGAATATGGGTATTTTCTTGCAGTCATCATTGCTATCTCATGGAATCATGGCCTGTATTTTTTAATGCACCCTTACAAGAATCTACATGTGTGGTATATTCTTTCAAGGTTACATGTCTCTCACAGAGAACAATAGCGCTATTCTATACTTAGCTTTGATGAAAGCCTTTAAGTTAAGGGGTGGGCCTGTTACAAGGTTTGCTGCTGATGTCTGTAAAAGCTAGGCTTTCCAAGAACAGTCTAGCCCATTCGGTTCTGCTGTAGAATATCTGTAGTAGATACTGTAGAACTAGTCTATCAAGGACTCCTTGCCAGAATAGGAGGGGTATTTTCAGGCAGTGCCAGTGTTTGTGAATTAATGAACCTCTGGACTAAGCATGCTGCCAAGATGCGTTGGAATCAGTTCGATTTTTATAAAAGATTTCAGGATGAATGGCTGTGGCCTGGCATGGTCTTTGTGCATCTTAGTTGATATTCTGCCACTCTCGTTGCATAAAAGGCCCTAAAGCATCTTCCTTTACATTTTCAAGGCCTCATCTACCATAATCCCTTATCTTGAGGCCATTGTTGTGCACCTTGAGTATCTGAGAAGGGAAATGAAACATCTGTGCCTACAGAAATGATGTGGGGGCAGGCAGGATCTGCAGGAGGGCTTGGAGGGCAGGGAATATTTCTGGCCCCTCCATCCACCTCTTGGTAAGCCTAACCCCACCATTCCTCCTTCCTCTTTCCCCACTGATGCTTACTTCCTAGGTTCCTGGCAGCAGATGGATGGTTGGGGTGGGCAGCACTGGCTGGTCTGCAAAGGGGGTGCTGAAGGGCTGGAGGGGCTAAAAATAGCCTGATGCCAGTGGGGTACATAGAAAAAGCACAGCCCTAGGACGAGGACCAGTGGTGAGGCTTTCCCAGCCCTGGGGCAGCACAGATAACTGTACTGAAGTTCAATTCACCAGTCTAACCTAGGCTCATTAAGTTTGAGTGTACATCGATTCAAGTTTATTCAACTTATTTCAACTTCCCCAAATGCCCCTGAATAGCTCCACTTAGTTTTAGTGAGAAAGGAGTTCTTTACTTAGGCAGGCTTTACTTTTTTCCTGAAAAGCTTTCTACTTACATATACATGGTTATAAGTAGCTATTGAACAAATTTGTATTTCAGTTCTCATTCTGGGAATGATTCAATGCCACAGATATGGTATAAAACACAAAGGAGTAAATCAAGTCACTGGAATAAAAGAATCAATTAAAAATGCAGGAAGTATTAGACATGCTTGGACCCTGGTATTGCAAGACGCTGGCTGTCCTTGAGTTCCAGGCAAATCAGTTGTAATTCTGGGTGCTCAGCATTGGGCAGGACCATGCCCCCTACCTTCTCTTATACTTTAAACTCCAATTGTGCTAAGTAGGAGAGTTGGAAGGTCCTAAAGGATACAGAACAGGGACTCTATATTCCATTATGAGTCTGCACAGGGAAAAATGCTGTTGACTGTGCTATTAAAAAAACAACTGCATAACTGTATTGCAGTTAAGGCCTAGGAACTGGGACCTCAGTGGACTAAGCCCTGTACAAAATCAGGTCTTTGCTACAGGAGACTAACAATGTCAGCTTGTCTAAGTTTCTTTTAATTTCTTTTATTGCTTTTATTTTTAAATATTGAGATCGCACTTTCCTCCTGTTTACTGGAGTTAATCCTTTTAATATCACAGAGGTTTCTGTTATCAAGCAATAGTGATGTCAGTTTGCAACATCAGATGGCATAATGGAAAGAGATGTAATCTTAAAGCCAAGAACTCTTCAAGCCACTAACCTTTTGGTACAGCTTGTCACTTATATTGCCAACGGCACCTGTTTTTTAAATTGACAGCCTATCAAAGCTTTTTTCTTGGAAGCATCCTAACAATAGTACACAGAAGAAGAGTAACACCAAAAAGGGGCATAAAGTTCCCTCTTTATACTCAGAGCCCATTGGATATAATAGAAACATTTCCACTGATTCTGGCAGTGGTTAAATCAGGTCCTATGTCACTAGTTTACTGCAGTAAGTATGTTACAATTTGGTTTGTTTTTTAATATAAAGAGATTTTACAGTTCTTCCCAATTTGGGGTAGAGAGGGATGCTTTTAAAAGTTATGTGACATTTCAGAAAATGCACACGAATGATTACAACATTTTGTCTGTACCTTTTTCCTCACCTACATATTTTACCCCGAGCCTGAATTTAGAAGTTGCATGATGTCACTTTCTGGAATTCCTTTCAGTAGCAAGCAAACAACTCAGGTACTTATAACTCAAATGTTGACAGGCCCCAAATTGATTAAACTTCTCTTGAACTTACTAACGTAGGACAGTAGAACTTGCTTGAGTAAATACCTACTGGGTTCTATATTTCTGAATTGTATTATTCACATGCCGATTATATTGCAATGCACAAATGTATATTTAATTCAGACTTCTATTGTGTTTACATCATAGCTGCTTTTGAATCTCATTTTATTTTATTATTACAATACTGTTCTTACTAAGCCATTCCAGGTCCTTCCATGGTAGCAAATAAAACAAAACTCAAATGCTATTTTTATCACTTGCACTGTATTAACTTGTAACACATGGCTTCACTTATAACTCGCCAAATCCAAATAAACAGGCTAAGGCGTTGATCTCCCAATGGGATCACACTTTTAAAGTCCTGCACCCCATAGAAAGCAAGGGCGCTCTGTCTGGTTTTCCCGTGTTGCTCTGATTGCATTATCGGAGTATATGTGCAACATGCCTGCTCTGAGCTTCAAATACAGGCAAGGCAGTTGTGCAGGTGCTATCTCCCGAACCACAAAGCTGCTCTAGATCATTGGCATCTCCTCCACCAATCCTTTCTACACCAGCATGTTCAGAACCAGCACAGGGTGCAAGGGGTGTGAAAATCTCCATGCATAGCCAGTCTATTCCTTGCCCCACTGCACTAGATATTGGCAGGTTTTTTGCAGCATAAAGAGTCCTGTGCAGTCCCTTGCCAATAGCTCAGCTGCATCAGTAATGCCCTGCAATCCTAAGGGATACTTTCCCCATGTTCTCCACTGGCTATTTTCCATAAGATGCCTTATCACAGAAAGCATGAAATGTGGACATAAAAGCGGCTACTCTTTTCCAGGCATCCTGTAATTAGTCAGAGTTTTCATCTCTTTGCAGCAAACTTTTATGCATAAAGCAGAAAAGTTTCCTCTTCACTGCAATGTTGTTGCCAGATGTTTCCACAAAACTTAAAAACAACAAAGTTATTTGTGTGTGCTTGTCTATGACTTCACCCACAGTGTCTGCTTCAAAATGCTGCTGCTTCTCCTCCTCCTCCTCAAGTAAACCAATTAGTTTTCATCCAATTTCTTTATAAAGGCTGTCTATTCTTGCATTTGTCATAGCGGCTTAGGATTTCACTGATGTGTTATTGTAGCAGACCACAGTACTCAGAAATACTAGATAGAATTGAAACCTTTTCAGACTAATCGTCAGCAGTTCCGATATATTGTATTTTTTACAAAACAAGAGTAAAGTCTACCCCAGTCATTAATGTTTTGACAATACAGATCCAGTGACAGCAGGATATGGCATACAGAATTTTTCTTGCTGCTTCAATAAACTCAACGGGCCAAATTGTCTGCTGGTGTAATTGGACATAGCTGGAGCTGACTGCATCAGCAAAACATTTAACTCGATGTGATATTTCGTTAGCCACAAATGAACTTAATTTTTTTCAAGGCTGTTATGATGAATTTGGGACACAGGTAAGTTTGGATTCAGGTTCTTGCCAGCACTTGCACTTTGTATTTGGTTATATCATTAAATTTTAAGTTTCGACATGTTCATTTTCATGTCTTATGACCAATTCCCTTTTCCTATGGTTTTACTCCTTTAGGCCTAATGTCAGGAGGGGCCAACACTTTCATCTTCCATTTGTCAGCGTTCCACACTTAAGTCCCTTAGGGATGTATGCATATACACTCACATGTCCACACACACTCACACATTCTTCACTAACATATATGAAAGAGAGGTAGCAAAAAGGTAAAACAATTGAACTGATGCATGTGGGTGTAAAGGAGTTGGAGAGGTGGGGAAAGAGTGATACACAGAAGAGAAGGATGGGTGAAAACAAATGGAGACAGGGAAGACACGGAGAAAGTAGGAATACACCAAGTGTTATTCGCCTAGAGAAGGCAAGAGCCAGGGGTTGCCAGTCCTTCCTCTGTGTCTGGATAGTGTGATCTTGCTCTTCCGGACCCCTGAACCTCCCCAGAGCACCTGTGGAAGTTAGTGGGACTCAGCATGGGCTGAGAGGCCCGCTCATCACATATTCCTAAGGAAACTTGCTATTCTGCCTGCAACAACAGCAGCTGGAGAACATTCTTTTTCCATTCTAGCTTAGTTGGAAAACTACTGCTGGACTGCAGCGACTGACTGAATGACTTTTTTGATGTTTATTCAAGAGCTGAACGAAGTCACTTACAAACTGAAAGGAAGTAACACTGACCTCTTGGTAAGGCATCTGGGACCCTGAAGATTATTGCTTGTGTAGAGTGTTAGAAATTGTGCAATTTAGATCCTTTTCTCAAGAGACAGAAAATTTGTGTGACCTTCATTTACATACTTTTTACTTTTACATTGTTTTTCATGCACTACCCCTTCCCCCCACCCCCATTGCAAAACCATAGTTCCATTCCTTGCTGTCCTTGGCACTCCACTAAATTTAGAGGGCTTGTTTTTTAAGTCATCTGCTAGGCGGGGCATCTTAACAGTGGCAGTATTTCCTTCTGTTTGGATGTATTATTAAGAGCCTAAGGAAAATGTGATTGATATATTATTTTTGCATATTACCGAGTAGAATGAAATAACAAGACTACAAGTTCAACTTTGTTGCTCTCTGTGTATTTATACCTCATTCCTGGCACTCTCAGAAAGGGACACTCCCAGACAAACCCAGTTACCAGCTCCCACTCACCCACACCAAACCCAGAAATGAGGTGGTGAAGCTAAACTTGGGGCCACTTTTGGATCTTTGTCTCCAAAGGGCTCCAAGGGGGGAGCAGCCATCATTCCAGGTGTGGCAAATGTTAGTGGGGACAGGTGGGCAGGACAGGCAAGTATTTCATCAATAGGGCATTCTTGCTGCTGTTGTTTCTGTTTAGTCGAAATGACCGGTATTGGGTTTCAACTATCTTCTTTTCATTCCCTTTCTTTTTAGATAGGTCTTGGTCTTCACCATATCTTTTACTAATTGCTGAGGAAATCAAAGGTGTCATCAGTAGCCTAAGTGCCTTTGCTGAAATACCTTAAAACAGCCTCATATCTAACAAATTCTTCCATCCGATCCGACAAAAGTGGACTTCATCAACCTAAATTTAACCCCAATTAATTGCTAACCAGCTTCTGATTTCTTATAAGGCATATAAGAAGGCACTTGCTATTCTATTTCATGAGCATCTCAGTAAATGATTTATATGAAAAGGTTCTATCAGGTTTTTCTACCTTGCTGCTAGCAAATGTTTTACTTCAAATCTTCAGTGGCATATATATGTTTGCCAATAAGGACTCATGTGTCAATTTTATACTTATTGGACCTGTCATCAGCCTGTAACCAAAGAATTTTCCTTCAGTATTTAAACATATTTATATATGATCATTTTACTATTATTCGTTTCCATGCTTCTGGTGTGGGTTACATTTTTCCAGTTCTGACTCGGGGCCTTCTTTTATACCTACACGTTTCCTGTGGATGACATGATGCGTTTTTAAACTTCAAAATCATGTGTACTGTGAATTATTTATCTTAGGGTTTTCTATAATGCCCATGATAATGATGAAATACACAGGTAGATAGACTGAAATGGCACTTCTGTAATTTCCAGTGTCCACAAGGGTCTTTCTTAGTGCTTCAGAATATTGTTATAATATTTGGGTTGAAACTTTATAAAAATACACACACATCTAATCTGGATTCTTGCTTTCAGTTCATCTCCCAAGTTCTTCCTCTTTATCCTTAATGATCAAAAGGGATCTAAGCTATAGGGTAACCAACATACCATATACTTCACAGTCAGATTTTTGCTTAATGCCCATCAAGTGTGAAGTTCATCAATTACTCCCTTTGGAATATTGTTTTATTGTGACTAATGTTGTCTCAAGGAATATCTAGTCAAGCTATTAGGCTTAAAAACTAAAGTATTACTCAGCGACAAATGCAAATCAGCCTTCTCAAATCTGCAAATTTTCACTAGAACTTACAGAAGAATGTTTCACTCTAAATATTAACCAGACTTGAGATCCCTGTGTGCATTAGGTCAGTTTTGACAAACTTTTAATGCTTTCTCAAAGTTATAGATTGATTTGCACGCTATAAGCCACATTTTTCAAAGATGTCAATGTAGTTACAAGATTGTAATTAGAAGTCAAATCTTACTCTGTTCTTCATTGGTTTGTTTCATGCTATTTACTAGACCTGTGCAAAGTGGCTAGTATTTGCTTTGGATTCAGATTTGGCTGATTCGGGGGACAGTGATTCGATTCAGTGATTCGAATCAGTGTCCCGATTCAATTCAGCTGAATCAGCCCAGCCAGGTCCATCCTGGGGCTTTTCTTGGCTTTTTTTTTCTTAAAGGGCTGGAGCTGGCCCACGTGGGGCACCAGTGTGGGGGCTGGAGGAGCAGGGGGGTTGGGGGGCTGTGGCAGAGCCCCCCCTGCAGCGTGGGGCAGTGGGGATTGCCCCCAGGCCCGGCAGTTTATCTTTAAAGTCCCAGGAGCTGGGGTGGGCAGGGTAGCCATGGGGGGAGCTGGGGAAGTGTGCAGGGGTCAGTGGGCTGGGGGAGCAGGGAAGCTGGCAGGGAACCCCATGATTCCATCCCCGCTCCCCTGCCCCTAGTACTTACCAGCTCGGAGTCAACTGCAGCTCCCTGCTGCAGCCACTGGGGACTGTCCGAATCATCAAAGCTCTCTGAATGTTTTCGGAAGATTCAGAGAGCTTTGATTCGATTTGGACCTTTAAATTGGTCCCCTGATTCGATTCGGATTCAGAAATTCAGCAAGCAAATCAGGCTGAATTTCCTCCACATCGAATCACCAACCAAAGCTTCGCACAGCCCTACTATTTATTACCCTCCTCTCTATCACTTCAAAATTTGAGAACAGAGCTTTATTGTCCTATGTTCTCCACATATATTGTACTGTATTTTACTACCTATTTTGCTCCCCATATATTCTATGTGTATTTGTTGTTCTGCTTCTTTGAAAAAGTGTTATGATAAAAAAATTCACTCTTACAGTTTAAACTCTTCAATTCCTTTCACTTATCATTTATTTATAAAATAAATCAAGATATTTGTATTTAGAATGTTATATTGTGTACATTTTATATAATGAGCAAATGGGTTTAGAATGTTTGTTTTCCATATGAATGCCACAATTCAAATTAAATGTACGAATACCAATAGCATCCATGTTGCTCAGGTCGAGTAGGTAAATGGAGAAGGATGATAGTAAATGGAGAGTTTAAGAGAGGATGGTTGTTCTGTGGTTTTTGTTAAAAGAATTTGTTATATGACAATTGCTAACAGAAAGGTGTCCCTGTTGGAGAAGCTAGTATCACAAATGGAATTTACCAGCACTCATGTAGGCAATCTCAGCAGGACAAAGAAACTGTATATCGAATTGATACAGTATTGAACTGAAAACTGCCTATTCACTCTTTTCTTAAAATCTCCCAACATGGGAATTCCATCAGTACAGCTCTAGACTGGTATCAGTGGTAGTAATACTAGTGTACTCAGTTCCCTTGACACAGTGTTGAGGTGCTTTGATAGAGTAATGTCAGGAAGTGGATCAACAGATGATTTAACTGACGGCTTTTGTAAGAGCACTACATTCAATTTTAAAATATAAGGATAGTTTTACTATAATCAGAAAGTCAGGTATTTAATCCAGTGATTTTTACCATGAACACTAATTGTTGGTTAAACCAAATTTAGGCTTAAAAATTAATCCAGCCTAATTGAATCAATCTGTCTTTATAATCTAGTAAAGACAAGGTTTAAGCATGACCTGCTAACTTCTCTCTGCACAATTTTAAACATTTTACACTAGCATTTAAAATGTTAATCAAAATATACTGGCTAACAAGTTTTCAAAACTAGAATATATTTTCCGATCTAAAGCACTTTGAAGGAAAAGAGCTAAATCATACTGCATTTGCTCAGCTACATTGCTCAACTGTATATGATTCCTCACCTGTATATGAAGGATTTCTTGAAAACCAGGTTAGCAAAAAAGGGGAGGTAGGGCTAAAAAGAGAATTTCCCACCCAGACATAGCCTTTTATTCTGGGATCCTACAGACTACAAGTCCAATGTCCTTGTCCCCCACTAAACACCTGTGAAATATCTGAATTAACACTTTGCCACGGGACAATCAAAACTAATTTGACTTAATTACCGTTCAGTCTGATAGTGTTTTCATGCAAATCAAAACCAATGAGTCCGGATTTAACTGGTAGTCTGTTTTCACCTCAGGATAGTGTTATATCTCCTCCACTGCAGAGGATTTCCTGTGCATGAAACAGTGGGCTGTGCACCAGCCCAATTGCAGTAACACTTGTAGCTAGCAATATAGCTAGTTAATGACAATCTTTTCCCTGGAAGCAGGCGCAGACATATCTGAACTGAGATGCAATAAATTTTTCATCTGCTTTACTGAATACAAAGCTATTAAAAATTAACTATTTGAAAAGCTAAATGCATGTGTACAGCAAGACAATGAACAAATAGGAACTTCATATTTTACCTGGGACAACATGGATTTTTGTTTTGCTACTGATTTGCAGCTTTCTGGTAAATTGTGAGCTTTATGAACCTTGTAACAAATGTTCTAATGTTTAAACAGTAAAAATCCCAGTAATGCATGATCTTCAGAAAACTAGGAATGTTAGTCTTACTATCCCGACCAAATCCAGTCTCAGAATATTACATTCTGGTCTACCTAAATGTCGTCTTCATTTTAAAACTGGTAAGATTTTTTTTGCTTTCCATCCGACACAGTTGTAGAATGTGATGCTAGTATATATTCTGTAAAGGAATTTGAAGTCTGATTCTACTGGATAAAAGGGGATTCCAGCAGATGAAATTATTATTCATATCAGAATGAAAGCTCTACATCTTAAAGTGCAAAAATAGCTGCAATAGAACCTTTTAATGTATTTTATAAAATATATGCTTTGTTGGACAACCTGGAGAGCTTAACCACTAGAATGAAAGTAACAGAGCCAATGTGCTATGCTCTCTCTCTTTTTCCTCAAGTCAACATATGCCTCTCCATACATGCTCTGTATATGAATAGCTGAGTACCCATTTCCCCGAACAGTCTTTATTCATGCATATATGTATTTTTTCCATTTCTACAAGAGTTTTTGCATGATGAAAGAATGGAGTACCTGTATCTCTCTGGATTACAAATCCATTACATCATTTTAAAAAAGTGTAAGGGCCCATATTGTAATGTCATTTCACATATGCCTGTTCAATATTCCTCTGAATTAAGAAAGATTATACAGTAATGTTGCTAGGTTTTAGATTGCCTTTGTCTAATAAATGTGATGTCAATGAATTTGAAAATAAGACTTTCTGTTGCCTTTATTCTGAATCTTTAGATCTAATTAACATCCTCTTTGAAAATAATGTAACATTTCAAAAACATCTGAGAAAAAAATGACTGTTAAGAAAAGAAGCCTTTATCTAATTGTCAATTTTTTGGCTAAGGAATAATACCCAAGTCAACAACTAAACACGTGGGAAAGACAGAAATGATCCTTTGTGTGCCTGTGTGTGCGTTAAATTCAACTGCTACTAGAACCAGCACTTCCAATGCCTGACACTTACGTATGTTACCAGCATGATTCAAATCCAAACATTATTTCAGAAAATCCTTTCAGTTTTTCTCTGTAAAAGAAAAATCATTAGTCAGAGATCCCTGCAGACTCAGCCATCACTTTTCTGGACAAATCAGGCTAGATTAAGATGGTTTTGTGACTTACTATGCATGCACAAATATTGCTACATCTTAGTTAATAGCCTATGGATGTGTACAAGCAAAATGTCTTGATTTTAGCTGATTGAAAGTCAGCCTCCAAAAGCAAATGCTAATGGCTTGTGCACTTCCTTACTTAAATGAAATATTTTTTAAAATATATGAAAATGATGGGCAGTTTTGTGACAAGCCATATGAGCCTACATACCTTTAGCTATGTTTTTAAAGTAACCTTTCTCAATGTTTTACAATAAACACTCCTTTTTATTTAAAATGTAACTAGGAAGGGATTCTGACATTAATGGAGTGTGAATTACAAGAGGTCAAGATACCACAGTGGTTGGGGTCATCTAAGTGCCTAGACAGAATTACCAGCTAGATTTTCAAAGGTGACAAGTGATTGCTTGCCTAATCTAAAACACTTTAGAGGAACCTCATTATCAAAGGAAGCAGAGCACTCATTAGTCATTACCCACTTTTGAGGACTGTGGCCATTATCTGCATATTAGCTTGATTGCCCCAAATTAGATTGATTATAGCGTCTTCATAGTTGGACAGCTACTGCTTTTCATATAGCCACATTTCAATCATCCTCAGGAGCTACAAAAATTCTACAAGGAAAAGAGTTACATGCTCATATTATCACATTTCTAAAGGGCATCCTCTCTTCTAACAATTTTTACATACCTCCCAGGGGGCATTAGACTCTGAGGATACTGCTGAACTTCAGTTGTTTTTTTTTCTCTAGTTTTTCCTTCACTTTTGCTCTCTTTATCAGCCCGTTTCCTGCCTTACTAGAATGGA
The DNA here is from genome assembly GCA_030014935.1 of Caiman crocodilus. Lineage (NCBI taxonomy): Eukaryota > Metazoa > Chordata > Crocodylia > Alligatoridae > Caiman > Caiman crocodilus. Next base: position 23,699,493 of record JAGPOW010003447.1, read on the forward strand.
TGATCTTGATAGGCTAGTTGGGCCCTTAATTTCTGTGATTCACGTAACATGATTCATATATTTAACAGCAAGTTTGAAGGACATCCAAGTATATGGTGTATGTTTTATCTGAGCAGTGTTGCTACCTTTCCCTCTTCTAGTTCCTCTCTTCAGAGTATGTTATTGCTTCAGTGAAATCACCATACTAAGGAACAGGCAATCCTTTCACATGGGAGGAAGACCCAGTTAAGTCAGAATTTCCCTTCTCCGAGATTCCAATTGACCCAACAGAGCCAAGACGCAAACATGAAGGTTCAGATGATCTGAACTGGATAAAAATGATACATGTATGCAGTTTTTCCTTTCCTGTTGCCATTGACTAAAACCTTCTACAAGCGCTTGGTAGCAACCACAAGACTCTCAAATGGCACAACTGGATCAGAACCATCAACTCCCAGATGGGCTTCTAGGCAGAAATTTGTCCAGCCAACAAATTATCCAGGGGATACTTGCAATAATGAAAGAGGACAGTGTCCTACTTCATTCCAGCACTACCCCAAAATTCTCTAGAACCCCAACTCAACGCGTAACATCTGTTTAGCTCCCAGAATGAGAACTCTAAAGTTTTAGGAATTCCTAGCAGGGAGAGAACATAAAAAATGTGTCCACGAAAAGGATGTTCTAGTTCCAACATTTTGCGTATTCACTGTATTTCATACGAAGACTCTAGATGAAATGTGACACTTACCCTAGCAGCAGAACTGTTAGAAAAGATAGAAGTGAAAGAAACACTGGTGCAGATGGACTGTTTTAGATGAAAAACAATCCATCAGAAGTAGTACTTTGAAGGAAAAAACCGTGGTTTCATCAAAGCTAATCTTCAAAGTTGCTACCAAATCACCAGAAGTGATAGTGGACTGGTATGGAAAACAGTTCTCCTTATAGAAGAGAAAAATGTTGGGTAAGACTTTCCTTTCCAGTTTTATTTATCCTGTATTCTCTTCCCATCCTCAAGGCCTTCACAATGTCCATTTTAGTTTTCACCATCTTGCTTCTTGATATGTAAAAGCAACTCAGAAGTTTTATTTTGGTTTTATGTCATCTGTTTTCTGTACTACAAATTCAGGTACGCTCTAGCTGAGAACATTTTGATAAAGTAAGGACCGGTAGACTGGAGACATCTCAAGAAAATACAAAGCAGAGCAACTGTGGTGGAAGAGATTCTCTGTTAGTTTGAAACCCTAAGAGATTGTAATGCTTTTTGCATATTGAAAAATAAGGCTTTGCTAAAGAATCAACACATTCACTCTTTTTTTGTGCTCCAAAACCAGGGAAAATCAGATCTTACTTCTCTGTGGCTTAAGGTCTACACAGGTTTGGTACCAATTAACTGTGTGCACACATGCGCACCAAAACATTTAAGCCTATATAACCTCATAATGGGATGCTGTTACGCCTTATAGGAAAACACTACCTGGCTAAAGGCAGCTTGTATATTGTTCTGAGCCTGCGCTAGTGAATTACTTGAAATCAGTAAAACAGACAAATGTTGTGCAGGAAAACAAGCTATAGAGAATTTTAGTAAGAAACAAAACAAACCTCTCAGGCCACCTTGATGTACCAGGGAAATGCCACTAATCTGTTTAAAATAATTCTTTCCACTTACTCTTCCATTTCTTTAACTGTGTTTTCCCTCTTCCTTCCATACTTGGCAAACATCTCATGAAGTGAGCTTGAGTTCACAAAAGCTTATTCTCTCTCTCTATATAATCTTATTTAGTCTATAAAATGCATAGCTACTGTGCCTTCGAGCTCTCTCATCAACCCAATCCTGCTTGAAAGAAATGGATAGCTGTGCCCACCGCTTGTAATGGATTGAGGGGGCTTTATTTTCCCCTCTCTTCACATCCTATCCACAACCATGGTCTCTTTTCTGCTCCAAATTATCTTCCTTCTTCCAAGATTTACACACTTGGAGTTTGTGCACCTTGAATTTGCCCAGCATTATCTCTTAAGCCTACTGCCTGACTGCAATGACTATTAAAGGCCAATTCTTTCTAACCAAGTGCCTTGCCTTTCTTTACAGGGGTGTAGGTTGTAGCGGTGTTGGTCTAAGGACACAGGCAGACTAGTAGGTGACTCTGATATCTTTTATTAGACAAACTTAAATAGTTGGGGAAAAAAATGTAAGCAAGTTTTTGGGTTTAAAAACCCTTTGTCAGGTGAAGGAAGTCTCTGCAGTTGGTGTGTGCTCTTCCTGGATGGGAGGAATAGTAAAGAGGCCAGAGGCTGGGCTGCAGCAAGACAGGCAGTCAGTGAAGATGTAAATGGAGGAGTCAGTGGGTGAGAGACAGGCTGGGGGGGAAGGTAGATGAATGTAGCAGCTAAATAGTGGGGGGTACCTGGGGAGTCAGATGTCAGGCAGGTTATACTGCATCATGAATCCAATGTCTATATTTAGTCCGTGATTTTGTGTATCCAGGAGGTTGATGAAGTGGAGTTCATAGACTCGCCTCTGAGAAGTGTTGTGTAAGGTCCCTCGGAGGATTAGAAATGAGAGATTGGAGACAGGGTGGTTTCCTTGTGAAAAATATGCCCCCACCGGTAACTGGGTATTTTTGTTTTTAATAAATTTCCAGTGTGTGTTCATTCCGGCGCGCAGTTGTTGTTTGGGCTCTCCTACGTATTTTCCATCAGGGCATTTGGTGCATTGGATGAGGTATATTACATTTCTGGAGGTGCAGCTGTAAGATGCAGGGATGCCGATAGCTCTGCTGCGGGTGTAGTAATTGTGGGGGTGGCGGGGATGTGTTGCCAGGTTTTACATTTCTTGTCGTGGCACGGTCTGGATCCATTCGGTGCGTTCTGGGCCGTAGGAAGTTTGCTTCTGGTGATCAACTTCCTGGATGCAACAAATCATGGACTAAATATAGACACTGGATTTCTGACACATTATAACCTCCTCACATCCGACTCCCTAGGTACCGCTCCACTATTTAACTGCTACCTTCATCCCCCTTTTCTCCCCGCCCCAGCCTGTCTCTCACCCACGGGCTCCTCCATTCACATCTTCCCTGACTGCCTGTCTCGCTGCAGCCCAGCCTCCTGCCTCTTTACTCTTCCTTCCCTCCAGAAAGAGCACGCAGCAACCACGAAGACGTCCTCCGCCTGACCAAGGGTTTTTCAAACCCGAAAGCTTGCTAAGAAAAGTTTCCCCCCAACTATTTAAGTCGATGTAAGAAAAGATTCACCCAAAGAACCTCGTCCGCCTTCTCTTCGCGCCTTCACCAGGCCGCTGACGTGAGGCAGGCGGTCGGTGTCGCGCGCTTCGAGCTGCCCCTCGTGCTACCCCGCATTCGCGCTCGCACGGCGCCACGCAAAAACGGGCTTCACGCGTGATCCCCGCTGGGCGACAGGAGGGGCGGCCACAACGCACCCGCAGACCTCGTCGCCAAGCGCAAAGCCCTGCCAGCAAAGAGGGGCCGAGACTTGGGACGGGGGTGGGAGACCGGGAGGGCACAAACCTCCTCCTCAGTGTGCACACGGCAGCAAAGAGGGCAGAAACCTGAGGGACAGGGGGATGGCGACAGGGACTGGAAAGCAGGTGGCAGGGTCGGGACAAGAGTCCAGGCAGGAGCTGCGTGCGGGGGCGAGAAGGGGCTGAGCCGGGCCTCCGCGAAGGGGCCGCCCCGCTCCCCTCAGGCGGAGCGGGGGAAGCCCGGAGAAGTGAAGGGAAAAGCCGGGAAGCGGCCTGCAGTTGCCCTCCTCAGCCAACAGGTTGCACCGTGTCCCCGCCCCGGCCGCTGCCCGAGCCCAGCCCGGCCCGGCGCTGCCTCCTCCTCCGGCCGCCGCCGCCGCCGCCGCTCCCTCTCCACAGCGGGGGGGGGGAGGAGGAGGGGGGAGGGAGGGAGGAGGCTGCCTCCGCCGCCGCCGCCGTCCTCCATTTTGTGGCAGGCAGGGGCGGAGGCGCGGCGGGAGCCGCGGGCAGGACGCGTTGGGCGGGAGGGAAGGAGGGCGGGGGCCGAGCCCGCGGGGGCGCCCGCTCAGCTGCGCACGGGAGGCCGCCGCCCGCGTCTCACGGCGCCGCGCCGCTTCGTCCTCCCCGCAGCCGCGCCATGGAGGGCGGCGGGTAGCGGAGCCCAGCGCCCCCCGCACGCGGTAAGGCGCGCGAAGTTTGGCGGGTGCGGGGCTGAGGGAGGGAGGGGGCGTGCCGTGCCGTGCCGTGCCGTGCCGTGCCGGGGGCAGCGCAACAGGTCCAGGAGCCGGGGCTTCCTCATGAAAAAAAAATCGCCTTTAAAAAGAAAAGGAAAAAAAGGGTGATTTTTTTTAAATTGGTTTTTAACATTGTGTTTGCCTTTCGTTTCCGTCGCGGCCCCCGCTGGAAATGGCCGCGCGGTGTTTGGGGCCCCCCTTGCGCGGGGCGGGGAGGAGCCGGCCCCGCCGCCGTCCCGCGGGGAAGTTGGGGCGGCCCCGGCCCGGGCCCGAGCGCCGCGACGCGACGCGGACGACGGGCGCCGCCGGTTGTCTGTCCCCTGCGCCCGCCGCTGCCCGGAGCGATTGGAGCCCCTTCCCTAGAGAAAATGAGATGACTGCTGCCACGACAGTACTCGTATTGCTCCCCGCTTACTACTGATAGCGTTCCTCTTGCCATCTCCGCGATGATTTCCCTTACTAAATTGTTTCGTTAGCAAACCCGCACTTTGTTTGAGCACTTTTTGCTGTCATTTTTGTTTGAGCGTGTGTCTGCCGTCACTTTTGTTTGGCATGTTTCTGCCGTCACTTTTGTTTCGGCGTTTGTTATGCTGTCACTTTTCTTTCAGCGTTTTTTATGCCGTCATTTTTCTTTCGGTGGTTTTTACGCTGCCGTCCTTCAGGCGTGCTGTCCCGGGGCTGTCCGTCGTGCGTGGCTTTTGGATTGCAGTTGTTGCAACCTGAAGGAAAGAGTTGAGAGAAGTCCTCGGTTCAAATGTGCGGCTGCTCCTGCTGAACGCGGATCGGCAGTACGTGGGCGCAGCCAGCATTTGGGAAGCGGTCGGAGCTGAGCAGAATTAGATCTTGTTTGGGATCTGGGTGTTCGTGGGGGGGATCCAGACTTTGTTTGAGTTTAGGTGCGGGGGGCACCGGTTCTGCTTGGAAAATGTGGGGTTGGCAGTGCATGTCGTAGGAAGTTAACGGACTTTGATCCCGTCTTGTGTGTGTTTTCTTGGGGAAGAATTACAATAGATCAATGGGCAATAGCAAAACATTTGGGTAGTGTGCCTGTCTAGTCAGTGGGTAGGGAAATTTGTCTTGCGCTGCTCTTACCACACTAACTGATGCATCTGAACTATCGGGAGAGAGACAGTTGTAAAATTGTATTACAGCACTTTCGAAAAGGGAGTGCGTTTCAAGCTTTAATTAAGCTTACTTTTAGGAATTTGTCGCACGGGGACTTGCAGCCTTTTTCATATTCTTTTGTTTGGCAAGAAAATTATGTAGAGCCTGATGGTTCATTAAGGAAACTGGCTTGTTGTGTTGCAAATAGTTCTGTGGTGACAGGGGGTGATATGACTTACAATTTAACCCAAGTCTAGAAAAGCATTTAAAAATAGTTCTCATTAGTTCCAAGCAACAACATGTATATTCAGTGACAGTGAGAAATGTCAGGCTTGTGTCTGGTTTTTAAATCCATCTGCTCTGCTGTCTCCCTTGGAGAAGCTGAACCAGGTTTGCCTTGCTGCTTATTAGGTATTTTGTGCTGCTGTCATGCTATTGCTAACTTCAAATATTTTTCTTTTATAGCCAATGTTGAAGGAATGGATCCCAAAGAATCGCTAAACTCCTCAGAGAGAGAGGAAGCAGGGAAAATTGTGCACTTCAATGACAAAGGAGGGACTGTGATGGATTTTCATCCAACCTTTAGGGGTGGAGCTACCGTCAAGGCTTCTGCGTCTACATCTCCCCTGCCTGCGTCTACATCTCCCCTGCCTGCGTCTTCTCATTCAGACTCCAAACAGCAACCTGTTTTGGGTGACTTTTCAAAAGGATTAGTAAGTAATGTGCCTCAGCCAGATCTTTCCAAGGCAGTGTCGCTCTCAATGGGATTGTACATGGGTGAGACAGATTCAAAAGTGATGGGAAATGACATTGGATTTCCGCAGCAGGGCCAAATCGGCATCTCTTCTGGAGAAACAGACTTCAGGCTCCTGGAAGAAAGCATTGCAAGCTTGAACAAGTCCTCTGGTCTGGCAGAGGGCACTAAGGGGACAGTGTCTTCTGGGTTGTCACTCAAGCAGGACTTCCCAGTCATGACTAACTGCAATGTCCCTTTAGAGCCAGGAACATTAATGCAGGGTCAGATTGGCTCTAGTGGTGGCAACATGAAGTTGTTCTCTGAGGACCAAAGCACCCTGGATATTCTGCAAGATTTAGAATTGCCACCAATCTCGCCGGGTAAGGAGCCAAATGGAAGCCCGTGGAGACTTGACCCATTACTAGATGAAGGTGGCTTGCTTTCCCCTCTAGCTGCAGATGAGGCATTTCTCCACGAAGGAAATTCAGGTGAAGACTGCAAGCCACTCATCTTACCAGACACTAAGCCTAAAATTAATGAGCGTGGAGATCTTTTGTCCAGTCCCCCAGTGCAAATGCCTCAAGTGAAGATGGAGAAGGAAGACTTCATTGAACTCTGTACCCCAGGCATAAAGCAAGAGAAAACAGGCCCAGTTTATTGTCAAGCTAATTTTCCTGGGTCTAGTGTACTGGGTACTAAAGTGTCTGCCATTTCTGTCCATGGTGTCAGTACCTCTGGAGGACAGATATATCACTATGACCTGAATACTGCCTCTCACTCACAGCAGCAGGATCAGAAACCAGTTTTTAATGTCATTCCATCTCTCACTGCCGGTACAGAAAATTGGAATAGGTGCCAGGGATCTGGGGATGACCCTCTGTCTCCTATGGGAAATTTGAACTTTTCTGGCAGATCATCTTTCTCTAATGGCTATTCAAGGTAATTAGATTCACATTTTCTTATTATAAAACACTAGAAATATAGCTATTCAGCCTAGCAATGTAGATGTCGATATTTTTTTTTTACATTGGCTGTGTATTTGTATGGTGTTGTCATCTCATCTCACTTCATTTAATGTACCACTTTTACATGGTATAATAGAAAAGTGACCAACCAAGTGTTTAGCCAGGGGGTTTGGACAACCTTGAATCATGTTTTAAAGGTATGACTTAAGGGAAAAATATGACCACTTGACAGAAAGATCAACGCCTAAAATACTTCAGACTGATTTACGCATATGCAAAAGCCAGTATACTCTGAGGAGTTTAGGGGTTAATTCTTTTCCCCCCAATATTACTACAGATGTTCTGTATAAAAATAACTTGGTGATTGTGTACATTTTTGAGTTAGATTTTTAAGCTGAATTACAGCATCAAGTTTACCATGGAGCTTTGACTGTACATGGATAACAAGACTTCAAGCATGAAATCCCTAACTGCTTGTCTAACAACAACATTTACAAGAGATAAGAGCATTTGCAAAAAGATTTAACTGTACCTAAAAGTCTGTACTTACTGGCAAAATTTAACTGTTGAAATGAATCTGAGTGCCTGTTTTATAATAGATTTATTTTCTTAAAATGGACACCAGCTACCCAATATGTTTGGGATAGCACTTTAAAAAATAATTAAATAAAGTTAATATTGAGGAAATATAACTAACTCCTTTTACTCCTGGAGGAGAAAAATATTGTAGCACCAACTTTCTCAGTGAGCAGCCATCTATTTTTTCTTGTCAGTCAGATCACAGATCCTTGACCTGATCTTAGTAGTGATAGCTTTTGTAAATGGTTTAACTTTGTGATACCTTTTGTAAACGGTTTAACTTTAATAGGTCTCTAGTTGATTTCCGATCCCTCCCCCCCTCCATCTTTCAGTCAGTATTATGGTTAGATGAGCATTTCTTTTAATATTGACTGTTTCACTTAATCAGGGGCTCTCACTGAGCTTCTTTGTAGTCTGTTTCAGGAGATACAACTGTTGGCTTTATGCACAAACACTTAACCAAACTTGGTTTTTCTTTGGATCTTTGCTTTTAATGGGTTTTTTTTTAGTATCTTACAAGATACAAGTTAGTGGTTGGAGACTGGGCTGATAGAGTGTTACAGGCTACACCTTTTCTTTTTGAAGTGGGAGATGTACTCTAATTTGTTTATAATGTTGAGTTCTTGCATTGTTTCAGTAAGTGAAGTTTTGCTAGTCTGTTTCTATATTTCCTTAGCAATGTTGGATTTGTAGTGTAAAAAAACCTGAAAGTTTTGGAGTAAACAACTAAAATTGTACCAAAATGGGTTTATTGCCTTATGAATATTTAGTGTACTCTATAGTATTCCTTATATTGAATCGGAAATCTATTTTGTTGTAACCATTGACAAAGCTTGTCAGTACTGTAATAGTAATGCCTTCAGTGGCAACTGGTGGAAAATCTATAACCTTGTATGAAAAAGAGTTTTCAAATTTAGGATACTAATGTCAGTGTGTGCGCAGATTATTCTGTATGGAGCCTGACGGTGAATAGTTATTAATATAGAATTAGTTTTAGACCAACTCTTAGTTTTTTCTGAACCTGTAGTGGATTTTATCTTCTTTTTTTTTCATTTTGAAAGGGTGATTGTACTTGGTTTTGACTCTGATATGAATTGTTTATATTAAAATGTTTATAAGCTGTACATGAACTAGATGAATTTCAGACGTGCTTCTGTATTTTTGCATGTTAAATTTGTCACAACATGAGTTGCTTTCATAACATGTATAGAATGTTTTTAATCCAAAAGGGACAACATTTGACAGATTTTATTGTTGCTTTTGTGAAATCAAGCTGAGCAATTTGTTTAAAATATTTCATTTGGAAACAACTTTATGGTACTAATTAAACTCTTTACTAAGTGTGTAAGACAGCAGCCTATAGGATTAGGCCTATACCAGATGGGTATGTCGGTCAAGGCCAATATTTGACTACAATACCCATGGAGTAGAGCTAGCTGGTAATACTGTTCAGATGATGGCAAGTTTTCTTTAAAGTGCTGACATCCTGGTCTTCCACAGGACTCCTATGTGTTGTTAACTATTTTCCGTGAATTGTTTCAGAGGATGGATTTTTTTTCCTATGTGATTTTGTTTGAAATACAGAAAGGAAAATATTTTTTAAATACCCATAGCTGAATGTTAGTCAATAACATTCAGTTTCCAAATGGTTTATTTTGCAAGTGGCAGAGGTAAAGAAAGTAGTTCTCGCTTTCCAAGTTTAACTTTAAGTTGACCACAAATTTGACAGTTCACAGCCAGAAATACTGTTCTGTGCCTAATTTTCTTTTTTTGAAATCGAGGCATTATAAGAAACTCAATTTTTTAAATAATTTTAGAAATCCTGTCCTTTGTTAACTGGTCTGTCATAGGTTTGCAGTCCATGTCTAACTGGTTTAAACTGGTAAACAAACATAATTTGGCATGGCTGGTCATCTGTCTTAGAAATAAAGGACTAGTTGGCAAGAAGCCCATATCTCTCTATTTCTAGAGAAACTGGTTTGCTTAGGTCAAGGTTGGGATCTTGACTGTATTTAATCTGTCGAGGGGAGGAGAGGAAGAATTGCTACATCTACATCTTTGACAAAATGCTTTGCCAGTGTCTAGCTCCTTGTTTGAGCATAGATAAAATGTTAATTATATTTAAGCATATGGGAAGGAAAGCTAAGCTTTTGTTCTCCTGTTCAAATAGTATTTAATCCTGGTTAAAGAAAATGCCTAACATTGACTTGGTCCTTGAGTATTGCAGTTGTGAGCTAGTCATGCAGTTTTAAAAGTTTTTGTTTTTAACTGCTTTAAATGAGATATGGGATAATTGAGGCTTAGAAAAAAATGATTTGTCTGTGGAGAGTAGAAGGTTTAATGGCACACACTTTGTAAATTCTATAGATTCTAGCTATAATCTCTCTCTGTCTCTCTCTCTCTCTCTCAGCTAGAAATAACCTTCCAGTTCTGAAGTGGGCATAAGTAATGTGGCACTGTCTTCCCAAGTCTGCAAACAGACCACTTCAGTACTTGTGCTGCCACCCAAAGCTTTAAGGTGCAGCCTGACATTTTACTATTGATGGGCAAAGAGTTGCTGGTAGCACTGAAACTTACAAAAATCACGTCAGTTTCACTCTGCTGCTATTTGAAAGCTCTTAGCAGAAGAAATCCACTTGAACTATTCACTGAGTGGGATATGCCAGAAATGAAACAGACAGGGAGGTAGAGGGAAAAACTGAGAAGATACACTATTATTGATCTCTGTAAGCAAGGGTGTGGCAAAATCAGAGAGAAGAATATGGCTAGTTGAAAGTGTTTGGTCAGTGTTTTTCAGTTTCACTGAATAGTTTGACATTTTGTGATTTGTCTGTCTCGGGTTTTCAACCTGGGGTATGAATACCCCCGGCCCTAGGGGGTATGAATGGGTAGGCAGGGACAGACCGCTGCCCCGCACTGCTGTGCAGGTGCTGCCCACCCAGTCAGACACAGGGGGCAGGGGAAGTTCACACGCGGCAGCTGCCACGGCTGTGTCCAGCCGCATGCCACCTCTCCTGTCCCCTCCCGTGCCCCCCACCACTCAGCAGCTAGGGGTACACCGCTCTATGTCTGGCCGACAGGGGTACAATGATCCAAAAAGTATGAAAACCCCCAGTCTAGATCTATAGCAAGTCAAATAGTATATGTCACTGTATTCTACAAATATCAGTGAAATTTTTTTAAATGGCTTGTTTGCAGGGGCTTGGGGAGTGTTTTTTAAGTGAGAATAGTCTAATGCTAGACTTACTTGTGAGAGAAGTAGAGACAGCACGGATATTTTTCATCTTGGTGTAGAGCTACCAATTGTGTGCATTGTTAGGCTTTCTGATGATGTTGATGCACTGGTAGTGCTTCTAGCATTATAGTCTGGAGTTGCCAGTAAATCCAAAGCTAGAAGAGGGTTGGGGGGAGAGTGGGAGATAATGCCAATAGCAGCAGAGAGATCACAGAGACAGAAAAAATGTAAATATATTGCTTGTTAGAGAGTGCTCCTCTGGTCTATTGCTATCAAAAATGTTGCTTCCAGAATAAAAGTGACTTGGGTATTAATAAGATAAAAGGAACAAGTGTGAAAGGTGGGCCATTTTGTTAGGGGAGAAAAGAAACTGGAGTCCTAACTTTGTTTTTTTGATTTGATTTGAACAGTTTTCTTAAATGAATTTTCTCTGCTTTCCCCACATAGTCCTATCAACTGTTCCTCCTCCTCCTCCTCCTTGGTTCTCAGGTTCTGGCAGTTGCTGCCCTGGTTCCATAACTCTGACTGTTTTCAGAATTCAGTCTCCCAGGGTGACAGGGATTTTTAGAGTAATTAGCACTAAAGAGAGAACTGAGTACTTGGCGAATTACTGGTTTTCTGCATTTTATTTTTGTAGCCTCTTACACTGTTGGATATAAAGCAGTCTGCTTGATAATGGAAACTCTGACCTACCATACAATCCAAGTAATATCTTACACGTTTCTTGTAGACTACATGAGTGGATACACTGTTCCATTATTTGTATTGTAGGAGCTGTTAACCAGATGTGAATGCAGGCTTTTACTTGGGGGTCAGCGTTTGCAATTACGTGGGGAACTGCAGTGAGTTTGTCTTTGTTTCCTGTCCTGTACTTTGTTCAAAACCGCAGTCTTCCATTCAGTGTCTGTCATCATTCTCTCTCAGGGTAGCAACTGTTAGTCTTTAATTTTTAGTAACCCTTCCGCTAGGAGTTGGTAGGGAATTCCAGGGAACCCATATAGAGCAAGTTGTGTCAGCTTCTCTATAGCCTGTAATTTGTTTCCTGCATCACATCCAGGTGTCTTCCTTTCATCACTTCCCAAATCCTTCATTAGGTACACATGCAACTCTTCCAAAACCAGGCCACTGCAAGAGCCCCTTTTAGTGGTTCTTCCGCTTCCCTGAGCCTAGCCCTTATACCCCCTTCTCTTTAGATGGACTGTAGTGGCAACATTTTCTCCAGCTGCCTGAACACCAAGTACTGGGCACTAGTCAAAACAACTCAGAAAAGATGGTGCCCAACCTATTTGGACCTGCGGGCTACATAAATGGCATGGGATCAGTCTGCGGTGTGATCAAGTGTGCTGACCCATCTCCACACATCTGTATTTGGCTGCACATTGAGATAAATTTGTTGAAAGAACAGATTATGGGAGCATGTTTAGGATGCCTGTTATGCAAATTTGGAACACAGTAGAATTTTTGGCCAAAGGGAATTAGATGTGGAGTGTTTTATGACACTTAATCTAAAAATCGTTGTGCACGTAAGGGCTTTTCCATTAGTGATCCGATGCATAGTTTTAATCCATTTTTGTCTTCCAGTGTCCAATTATAGCAGGATGGGAGCTAAACAGGTTTTTATGAAGTGATGCATAGGCCTGATTAGAGTTGTATTTTCTGTTAATGTTGCTTGCATTACAGTGATCTATGTTTAATTCTATCTTTTAATTATGGAGAACAAGTTCATTTTGTTCCCTGCTGTGAGTTTACACTTTATCCATTTTTAAATAGTAATTGAACTTGATGTAGTGCTTAGTTATCTTTTTCCGTTGGGGGATTGTCATAAAGGTACATTGTAAACAAATCCTATTTACTTGTAATGTTTTTCATAAGTAAAATGTGTGACGCAGCAATTAAAAATGTTGCATATAAAATTACTGTAAAATATTATTGGGTTTATAGTGTTTGACTTAATTGTATGATGAAGGCAGACAAGTTTCCACTTAGGCTTTTCCTGTCATTCTAATGTGTATTCTTTAGATGACACGTGGGTTTCTAAAAACATGAGCATGACTCATTTTCCTTTACTTAAGAGTAACTTAAACCAAGTTGTTAATTATTTAGAGGTATTTGCAAAGGACTGTAACTCATACAAAATAAGGATTTTAGCTGTGATCTCTTTCAGCATTCACACTTTCTTTATGGGTTTCTGGATGTTTGTCTTCATGTAGGTTTTAAATACCCATTAGGTGGAATCGTGTCCCTTACTTTCAAAGTAAATATAATGGTAATCAGTATATCACCACACCCAGCTTCACTTACACTAGGAAAATGAATGGAATTGCACTTTTTAAATCTTTTGGGGTTCATCTTTGGTTTTGTTTTACAAATGTTGTGAAATCCAAATAAAAATGGGTTTGAAATCAGTTTTGCTAGAGGTGAATATTTTGCAGCCTGAAAACAATGCTCCTCAACTTGGGTGAAATTTAAAATATTACGATGAGAGAGATTTTGGCTAGGGACAGAAATTGCACATAAACCTGTATAAGTAATTGGAAACTGGTTCAGATCTGTAACATAACAGAAGTTCAGTGCACATAAACCACTTTCACAGTGGCTGAAACCAGTTTAAGATAAACCTGGATAGATGTAGAATTAGACCTAACTGATTTATTTTAAACTGGTTTATTGAACTTCTGCATCAGATCCCCTCCTGATTCAAGTTAACTCACAGTCCCTAGCACCCCAGGAAGCCTTATACCTCCCACACAAACCCTGCCTCACAGAATAGGCAAGCTAGCTATGGCCCAAGCTGTATGATTCAGCATAGCAGGGAGGTGTCCTCTAGCACCACTTGACTTCTGGCCTGAGCCACAATAGGATGTGACTGCCTGTCTGGAATCAAAAGTGAATGCCTGCTATCTTGCGTATTGGTTCAATCTATGCAGTTTAAACTAACCTGAAAAGTTTGAATCAATTCAGCCTCAGGCTTTTTGACTGTATTTATCCTTTATGTTCTGTCTAGTGTTGTTGCAGAAAACATGATTTTGAATTTATTCAGTCAATAGTATTGTTGTGTTTTTTGCCTGAGTAACTTGGGGCCAAATTCTGTCACTTTTTTCACATTGATTAGTCCCATATTCTGAGAGTAGTCTCATAAAAAAAATGGCAAATGCCAAAGATACATAGGGGTGGCAGAATCTGGCTCTTTGATCAATCCAGGAACAAACTCACCTATATATTAGTAGGAAAGTATGTAGATTTATATTCTCAAATCAGTTTAAATAATTTTGGAAGCCATAGGTGAGATTCTGGCCTCAGAAATATCCCTATTTGATGGTCTTGAGGGCAGAGGGGCTGCAAAAATGGCACAATTTATTTCCAGGGTATTCACTTGGGGTAAGGCAATCCCATGTGGGATAAAGCTGCACTTGCCATTTCTGGGTATCTGAGGTTATATGTGATAGTATGGCTGGGTTGGCTTTGTGGCTAATGTTAATTGTAATCTGGCAATCCCCAGCTGCCCTAATGATCATATCTGGGTGTACATTAGAACAACTTTAAGATTGCTATATCTTATATGGTGAGGTACAAATTATAAAGCCAACATTCTCAAAAATTGGAAGGGAAATCAACTACACTGAAAAATACCATCTTATAAGATATCTGTGATTTTTTTTTCCATGACAGGAAGAGTGATTGTGCCTTTGATGCATTTTTATTATTTCTTTAGCTTCAACAGCATTGTTTTCACTAAGTAACAGAGAGACCCTGACTCACAGAACGTACTAAAATAACTTTTAAGTTTTTAAGGAAAAGTGATGTCATGACCATACATTAGGTCAGGCGGGCAAAATGCGGCCCAGGGGCTGGATGCAGCCTGCCAGGCCATTCTATCCAGCCTTCAGGGCCCCTGAAAAAATTAGAAAATGAATATTGATTTGCTGTGGGCTGCCTGTCATGTGGCCCTTGATGGCTTGCCAAAACTCAATAAACGGCCCTCTGCCCAAAATAATTGCCTGCCCCTACATTAGGTGCTTGACTCCCAGCATGGTAAAAAAAATTAAAAATATGGAGAAAACAATCCCTGATTTCTAATTTTGGTTTCTGTTTTAGGTTAAAGTTGGTATGGGATATCTCTATCAAGTTAAGGGAGTGTGTGCATATTAAAAAAAAATCATAGCAGGTGCAGTGAATAACTTTTAAAGAATCCAGAATTAAAGTTAATGGGACTTATATGCACATATTTAAAGGAACACAGACTTTTACAGACTGAAAAATAAAGCTACGATTTTATGAGAATAAGTAGCCATTTGCTGCTGAGCATGGAGCATTTAGTGTTTTTTCATTGTAAGCTAGAAACATTCTGACAATGTTATCTCTGCCTAGATTCATTTTCAGAGCATTGGCACAAAGTGACTATTCACGATCAAAATTAAAATAAAATTACGTATTTCTTGCACTGTTGTTAATCTTTTTTCTTTCAATGTCATGTTACTTGAATTATGTTTATTATGTCAGGAAAAATACTGTAAGATAGGGGTTGTCAACCAGGGGAAAGAGGCTAGGGGATATGTATGGATGGGCAGGGATGCAGCACCATCACCCACCATGCTGTGTTGCGGGGTGGGGGGCAGCTCCCCTCTGAGGGCTGCACAGGTGCCAGCCGGCTGTGGCTGGGGGGGAACTCGCACATGACAGTTGCTGCTGCGGTCCACCACCCCGTGGCACTGCGTGCAGACCTGCTCCTCTGCCACCCCCCTGCTGTGCATCCAGCTGCTGCCACTCCCCCTGTCCCCTTCCCCCACCCCCACTCCTCTAGAAGTGTACCCAGAAGGGGTATGCTCCTTAAAAAATGTTGAAAACCCCTGCTATAAAGAATGATAAAGATTAGTTCAATATAATTTTGCAGTGAACACATTTTAGCCCTAATGTCTTTTGCATATGTAAAGTTTGAGGCAGTACTGAAGATAACTAAAACCACTGGGGACATTCAAAATTAGTTTATTATATTTCTATTACTTTTTCCATTAAAAGTAGAAATCAATTACATTGGAAAGAAAAGATGTCTGTTCCATTACAGAATGAGCCTGTTGGTTTAAATATAACTCTTAAGCCTGACCCAACTCTTGAATTCCAGGCATGTTATAAAGATTATTCTTTATTGCTGCTTGAAACATTGTTTAAAGAAACAGCTTTTTAAAAATAGAGTTTTAGTTCTTTCATGTTCTGGCTACAGTTTTAAAATTATCAGCTAGATAAGATACCTGTTTATTGATCAAACTCTTATAACTCTTAAAAAATAATGTTTTTTAATGCACTAGTGTTCTATTTGTACATTGAGCAGGAAAAAATATGAAAACAAGAAAATTTATCTTCAACTATTTTGGCTATTTTGTCTTCACTATTTTTATATTAGTCTTAAATATGTGTTTTTGTAACCTTAAAATACTTAAAAAGGTTTATCTTTCATTCTGTTTCATGATCTCTAGTATCACTTAAGATTAGAAAAGTTCATTTGATAATCAAGATTCAAAAGCTGATATGGAAATTGCTGCTTGTCCACAATTTGACTAATCACATTTTGGTTGGAAAGAAAACTCTGCTGATTATATTTTAAAACTAATACTCTACTGGCTTGTGCTATAGGTCACAGGCTTTGAAACTTGGATCATCAAAAATTGACCCTGACAAGTTTTTCGTTTATATAACATTTTTGCCTACTATCCTGTAAGTAAAAGCAATACAAACATTTATCTTTTTGGACGCCAGGTATTCCCCTTAATAATTTTCTCCCCATCCTGATACAGTATTTAACACCCATAAACGCTGTCCATGAAAAAGAGATAATAATTACCATAATCTAATTTTCAAGGTACCTTATGTTGCTACTGTATCATTTACTAATTAACATGCCACATTTAATCTGAGGTATAAAGGGGGAGAGATATGTTTTTTGCATCAGTGATTTTGTATATTTAGCCGGTGGCATCTTTCATTATTTAATTTAATTTGAAGAACTAGCTAATTCCCAAAATATGGCCTAGAAAAGTGGAAATTGTTTACTGATTTGAATTTTCCCCCTCCTCAAATATGTCAGTCAGTTGACAAAATATTAACTGTGGACTCCTTTAAATTCTGTCTCCCTCAATGATATATACTATTATTTACCTCTCCTGAAAAATCTCTTTATTACATTCACTTGTAAGCCAACTGGATTTACTCTTATTAGGAAGCTAAAATAAACTTTAAAAATAACCTGTAATAAATGGCCATATTTAGGATGCTTCTTGTCAAAAACTGTGGAAATCAGGTGTTATCCCATACAGTGGCTTTATTGGCAACGGTCAAAGGAGGCACTCTGTGTTTGCACTCTTGAGTTTATCATAGCTAGGTTTTCAGGGGAATCTGTTACAAAGAACTGATAACTTTACAAGATTTATCAAGAGTGAACAATGTAGCATTAGGTTCACTTCCTCTTGGACAAATTCCTGGGTATCTTGCTGTGTAATGCCTTCTCTCCACCAAGAGCCCTCAACTAAGTCTTGTAAAGTATAATTCTATTTATACTCCATGTTAGCATAATTGAGACTGCCCGGAGATGCTCTAATGCCACCAGTATGTTACAACCACAATTTTCTCTTTCACAGGATCATCTAGTTCCACCATTCATATAACGGTGTCTGAGATGATAAATAGCATGTGGAAAGAAGTAGCTGTTTAGCCCATGTTCTAGGTAAAAGGAAAGTGGTACTTACAGGGTATCGTAAATTGGAAGTATGGCTAAATAATTCTAAAGAAGAAGAATTTACAAGACATATACTGAAGATAATTGTTAGTCTGGAAAAAATTTAAAATGCACAGAGCAATATTTGTTGTAGGGAATTGTCATACTGCTTAATACATGCTTCTGATGACCTTAAAATAAGGAAGAACAGCAAACTAGAATAACATTGGCCTTGATCATTTGAAAAACTGTTGACTGTGGTTTAGATGAAGGTGATGCTGGTAAGATGGTGGTACTTTTCTGCCTTTTACCTTGCTGTAAAATTGTGCTGAAACATCTTGATTTAGTTACAAGTGTCATAAATGACGAGGATTACTGTTCTTATAATCAAGTTTTCTAGTTTTCATAAAGCTTAATGCAGTGTTGTTACACCCCAAAGGCTATCAGAATTTCAGTTTTTCATTTAACTTTTGTAGGGTTTTTTTTAAACTTGGAGAACGCAAATGGAAGTAATAATCTAGAAGCTTAACTTCAAACTGAACCAATCTTTACATTAATTGTGTGTTCAAGAAAAACTGTTCTTTCTTCTGATATTTAATAAGCTTTGCGCATGTTATGAGAATCAATCAACTCAATTCTATTCTAGCAAAAATATGAATATCTGCAAACAACATTTTAGTTATGGCTCAGTTTTAAACAAATTGTTCTGCCCATCTTAAGCCAACAAAACAGTATTACCTAATTGCCTTGTACCTCCAGTGAAGCAGTGGACATTGGCAATTGTAGGAACCAGGAGAGTAGACTTGGATTTTTTCTACCTCCAAAGACCTGTGCTACTAGGAAATTATTTGCAGGAGTTGTTATCAAGAAGTATTTCCTGATCAGAAATAGGTAAAAGAGCTGCCACCCCTTCTCTGCTTCTCTTGTGTCCTACCTTTTCATCCGGTTTTTAGTGCTCGGAGAGATAAATTGTCTTTATTCAACCTGCAGATTGGGTACAATTGGTATACTGCCAATGGTAGAATAGCCACTAATTTGAGGATTTCCTGAAGGGATGAACCAGAAGAGAGAGCAGAAGGATGCTTCCCAGTAATTAACTATGGCTAAATGCATATGTAGACACTGACAACAGGCAAAAATTGTGCCTGGTCGGCCCAGCCAGCAGGGACCCAGACTTCTGCCTGCCGCCTAGCCACACAGCTCTGGATTTTCAGGACCCTTGTGCTCAGCTAGCCCCGATGCCCATGTCTCCTGCTGGCCTGGGCCTGCTCTGCCCCAGCTCAAATTTTGGCTGCCCTATGTACATGTGTAGATGCCTAGCCTGCAAGTACTTTACTCCAACTCAGACTGCTCTGAGTTTATTGCTTCAAATTAATTGCACTGTGTATGTTGGTTCTGATGCTTTGGAAAGATCAATGTCTAATTGTGAAGACAGTGTACCCGGGAAGCTTTTTCTTTGTACATACAGACTGCTGTCAGACTCTATATGCACAGTGAGTGCTCCTTGGGAAAAATGATGTCTTCTGAGCAGTGCTAGGATTAGAATAGTAATGAGCCTATCCAAAATGGTGGAGAGGGAAACTCCAGCTTTGTTGTAGGTCTGGACTATGTATACCTTTCTATCACTAGAGAAAGGTTGTTCGTGAGTTTTTTGTTGTGCCTTGGGTGTTGAAGAAAGTTCAATCAAAGGCCTTCTAATTCTGACAGCCCTAGACCACCTCTGAAGATTGTTGTATCACATATTGATGGTGAATGCTTGGAAACCTGTTCTTCCCCTTCCTTTTCTGTATTATCAAGCTTTTGGCACTAGTAGCTTGTAGCATCCTGACTACCTGTACTTTAAAGTCTGGTTTGTAAGATAGCAATAGATTATTTGAATTAAAATTGTTGAAAACTTAGTTCCTGGGGTTTCCTTGTTTTCTCATGTTGGTCTTATCTTATTTCTCAAATGCTGGGATTCTTTCACTAAGACTTTGAGAGAAATGCAGTACTTAGTAAGTTTATAGGGTAAGGCTTTATAACACGGGCCAGTACCACTCCATATTACTCTTATCACTAGAGACTTTCCATTATGAGACTATGTTTCTGTTTGACTTGAATGTTGGTAAACTTTAATCACATGTATGTCTGCCTCAAGCTGAGTTTCATTTTTGAAAAATTTGGTCAAAATAGTTCAGCTATTTCTGAGAACAAGGTTAGAGAAAATAACATTTTTCTATATGAACAAAATTCTGGTGACTTTTTATATGCAAAGCTTAAGTGGACCTTTACTATGAAATAAGACTTCAGATACACACCTCTGTCAAATTTCATCTTGTGGATTCTGTATGTTCGTTATCTCTAAAAATTGTCATTTCTAGATGAGTAGAACTACCTGTTAAAGATCAAGGACAAGGTGCCACCGTGTTTGATATCCAGTGGAGTTCTGCAAAGAAGCTCTTCACAACCAACATCTTGTTTCAGTTGAACCACAGATTTAGAGATGGCTTGAGTTGAATATTGTTTCCTGCTAGTCTCTGTCTCCCAAATCCTGAAACTGTGGATATAAGAATTAAAGTTCTTTAGCGCACTGAAGTATTAATGTAATATCTTGTTTAATACATGGATTATTCCAGCTGTTTTCATTCAGAGGTATCCTAATGTAATGCAAAATCTCTTGACACAACAGCATGGATTTAAACACCTAAAATGTTCATGTGTTAGTCTAAAAATTGACATTCTGAGTTCTGGGAATAATAATCATTTTGTAAATGGATAACCACACCCCTGTTAGATAGAAGTGAACTGGTACAGCTAGAATATCTGGCATATGAACCTTTTAAAATACCTCCTGAAACCCTTAAGTGTTTGTCTTCTGGATCATATTCTTTTGCCCTGACTCATCTGTACAGAAGCCTTAAAATGGCAGACAGAGAACCTCGTCCGTCTTACAGTGGGCAGATTACTGCAATGGGGTAATTAACCCATGGGAATGGGTGTCGTGGGTACCTGTTCTGCCTGGAGGAATCGCACATCCCAAGCAGGTGCTTGACCAGTAGACCTAAACCCTAAGGACTTATTCCAGTCAAGTGTGCACTGTCCAATCTGTTGACTAGGCACTTGATACTGCGACTGTCCGCAGAGAAAGTGGCACAAACCAAAGATCTCATATTAAATTTGGTGTTGTTCCCAGAACTGGTGGGATCCTTTTGAAGACCTTACCCCAGTCCCTGAAACAAATGGGAAGGGGGATGCACCTAAGTTTGGGGCAGGAACTCAAGCAAGAGCTCAGGTCACCTTTGAACAGGAGACATCAAAAAACATTGATGGATAAAACCTCCACTTCTTGCTGAGTACTGAAGACAAGCAAAAGAGGGTAGACAGCAAAGTGGCTCCATCCTGTGGGCTGAGTCTAAGCTCTGCTGACACTGAACCTAGCACTGGAGGACTGAGCAAAGACCCGTTGCAGATGTGTCTTTTATTGTGATGACCTCTGATACTGAGACAGGTTGCTGCCGTGCTGGCTTCCTTACTATGCAAGAGATCCTTGCCCGGAGCAGAAAAAACTTCTTTCTAGGATTTATTCAGCATAATGGAAAAGATTTCCTATATGGGCAGCAAAAACAGAGTGTGAAGCTGGGAGATGTTCTTATTACAAAAATCCTGGCCAGTCTGGGTAAGCTTTTAGCTCCTTTCTGGGTCTACCTGGCAGCAGTATTAGACTGACGTTTCGGTCCAGTTGCATCTGGTTTTCTTACACCCTTCCATGCATAAGATTCCCCAACATTTATTAGTACATTGAGAAAGAGCACTTGGCAAACTGCCTTGACAAGGACCATGACATTTGTTGAGCACTTTGCTCTTAATATAGCAAGTTTGGAAGGGCAGTATTACAGCCATTGTTTGACTGGCCAACTATGATGCCCTAATATCCAATTCAGGGAAGTTATTGCTTGGTAGTCACAGTGTCAACTATGCTGTCATTTACTTGAAGAAAGGTTACTTGCCTGAAGTTCTTCAAGATACCATCAATGGTAATCCCACAAATTCTCCATCTATGAAATTGGAGTTCTGGGCTCTTGTGGGCTTTGAGTTGAGAGGAAGCTGTTGGGTACTTTGTGCGCTTGTATGGAAGCACAAGGGGGCGAAGGACTTTGGTTTGAAGAATCTTGTCTTGGGGTTATGTACAGTTGCTGAGTTATGATTGCATCATTTCCAAGATCTGCAGTTACTATAGGAAAAGTACACTGTATGTTGAAAAAAACAGGCTTTTTGTGTTGACCACTCTCTCTCTCCTTCTGTCAAGTCTTCTAGAAAAAAATCCCTACTTTGTGTTCTTTGAGAAGTTCCAGTATTGCAATATTCCTTTGGAGATTGGGAAAGATTATTTCACAGGTCATCGGTTTTGTTCTAACCTTTACTACAAAGATTTTCTTCTGTAGACAAGCCAGACACTGCTTAGTTTTATATATTGAGCTAACAGCCATGTCTTATTTGTTAACATGTTGAATATACCAAAGGACTGCTCATTATTTTTTCAGTGGAATCAGATTTCACTGCTGGAGAGTAGGCATCTTCAGAAATTTGGAAGTAGCAGAGTCACGAACTAGTCCTTCACGGTCATTCTGTGGGAGTGGAAATGATTTAATCTTCCTTGGTTTTTAACAAACTGTTTCAACTACAGTTTTAAATCACTTTTTGTAGGGATTATTTATTTTATTTCAGAACACATCTTTCCTGTCAGTTTGGCAGAAGTGCGCGCAGCCTAATTAAAATGTGATGGAGTGTAGATTTTTTTTTTTTTTTTAAAGCTTTCAGAAGTAATCCATCAGATCCTAAGTGGCGTTAGCCCTTGAAACTACTCTGAGTGGGCATGCAGGGGTTGTCAAGACTCCCAAAAGGTCACCCACCATTAATTTTATAACAAACTGTCTATGCCAAGCCAGCTGTCTTTTTCTTCCCCCTCCCCCATCTTTTTAAACTTTTTTATAGCCTCTTTTTTTTTTTCTAACTTCTCACTCTTTCTCCCCCTCCTGCCAACCTTTTTTTTAAAAAAAATCCTTGTCTTTGGAGTTGGGAATAGATAAGACTTTCAAAGAACTGAAAACAGGAACTCCTCATAAATGATAAATTAGACCTGGGTATGTGTGATACACTAGATCTTCGAGCGGTGCAAGTGCTTTTAAAAAGGATATCTTGAATTTGTTTTTCCTACCATATATCTTCATAAATGTTTAGGTAGGTCAGATTGTGTACTTTAAACTATGTGAGTGTTAATTTCTTCTTTTTAGTTGGCTTTCCCAAATAAAGACTCTGGCTGTGCTATAAGCAGTATGCCCTTCATGAATTAAGTTCTTTGTTACCATAATTATTTAGGAAACTCAGTCCCCGGATTAAATTTTACAATAGTACATTCTTCATGCTATGTGATAGATTTTTACAGTTAATTTGTGTGTCAGTCACCAGCTGGAGATCAGGATCATACTTATGCATTATGGTCACAGAAGATTGAATCTGAAGTTGTTTAGCAGTATACAGGGAATAATTTACTATCCAGTTACTTTAGGTACTTGGATGTTGTGCTGCATTCCTTTTAATAACATTATAGATTTTGGGAAGGAGAAACAGTTGGCTTGCACTGTCTGACAGAATTCAATCAAAAGTTGTTTTTCTTTTTTAAATGTGCTATAAACTTGGATCACAAATGAAAGGTGCCTACATCACAAAACCAATGCACATCATTGGTACTGTTCAATACACAGTCGATTCCCATTGCTCCTCTGAATAGACCGTATAGTTACAATTTGATTGTTCAGTTATTCGTTTATCAGATATTATTTTACTTTTTTCAGAGGTTCTGGACATCCACAGCTGTCACTGCTCACTATTTCTTAAAACTGGGCCAGCAACCTAATTCTTCACAAATTAACATTTTTCAAATTGCATTTTGTTAAACAGCTTATGCATAATTACATTATGGGGTTTTGTTTTTGAGTTATTTCACTAAACTTTCTTCTTTTCTGCCATTCTGTGTCTATTTTTGAGTATTTTAGTAGATGCCTCTAATGAAACTTTCACTGAGAACCAGACTTTTATAAATCTCAATACCCTCCTTGTTCACAAGAATGGAGTAGTCAGGCAGAGAGGAGGGAGAGTGCAGAATGCACATGCACATTTGTGATCACAAACACACTCAGTTCCCTTGGTTTGTAGTTGGCAGTTAGCCCAGCTGGGAAGCTGAGATTTTCTTCTGTGCTGCTTGTTCCTGTCAGAGTTCCTGTGGATTCTCCCTCTACCCCCCACCACAGATAGGAGGGAAAATAAATACTTCTGAGCTGGTAAACGTTGAAAATCCTTTTACCAAAAATTTTTATGATCTAAGCATGCTTGCAAATTCTCTAATCACAGTGTTTATTTCTCAGCCCTATAAAGCAAACACATACCAAGCAAACTTGAGTGCTCAAGTTGGGTGTGCACTTCAGCTGCTTACCCGGACAGAGTCTAGATCCTCAAAAAGAGTGGGAGTCATTGCCTACAGATCCTTTGGCAAGATTAGGGCTGCTACAGATTTCATTTCTCAATATATATACTGAATAGTTCTTACATATTAAAGGGATCTGACAAGTACTTCAGGCCTAAAATGTCAGCTGTTGGGAGAACAGGGGTATAATTATGCTAAAAATTTGATGTTTTTTCATCTAGAAAAAAAATCTAAAAATGCATGACATCTTTTGAATCTCTTCATCCATTGGCTCTGTTGGGTAAGCTTTGGCAAGTGACTTCATTTGTCTGTACGTACCCCAGTTTTCCCATTCACATACAGAGAAAGGTACTTGCCATTTTTTCTAAAATTATTGAATCTACAAATGAAAACAGCTATGTAAATGGGAGGCTGTGACTTTGTAAATGGTGAAGAGTAAATTGATCTTTTAAAAATTATTTTTACTACAAGAAATTTAGCCCAAGTTCAGTTATCCCACATGATCTGTCCCAACAAGAGTTGACACACTGAATGCAATTGCTGAATTCCTTGTCCGTGATTCACTCATGCTAATATTGGATGTCTATCCACTATACATGGCTACTAGTACTTTATGTCACTGTTTACTGCATGTTGAAGGTTCAAAATAAAGTTACAGAAGGGGGAGAAGAGAGTAAGATGTATCTATTTTTAAATGTGTTATCATTTTCAGTGCAAAAGGTGACACCACCACCTCGCTTCCACAAGTACTATATTGGTATTGGAGATTTTTTTTTCTGAGAAGAACTGACTGCCCTGTATTATTTGAAAATGCATGAAGCCAACAGTTTGTTGCAAACTGCTTTTTAATTTTTTTAAAAAAAAGCTTTTTAGATTGGTCTCATTAAATCAGTAAGATAATTATAGAAATTAGTACAGAAAACAATGTGGCTTACTTAGGAACTATAGATAATTACAAGTTCTGCTGTGTAGCTACATCATTTTGTTTTGTTTTGCTTGCTTGTCCTGCCTTCCAGATCCAGTGCTTGGGAGCAGTTAAATGCACTGGACATAATAGTTTTGATACTTTTAGTTTTTATTCATAGGGTGCTGACAATATTTTAAGGCAGAAAAGTCTAAAATGTTTACTGGAATGTAAGTGCAGACTTAAGTTTCAAAAGATGTGTTTGATATCTCAAGTTAAGGTGCCACTCTGCCTTGCCTTCTGCTAGCTGTTAATTGTCACTTCTATAAAGCTTTTCATTTTAGAATCTTAGTTTGCCAGGTATTGGTGAGTTAAGCTTTTGAACTTTGGGAGAGAACTGTTTTTAGCAATAGGTAAAAGAAGAGTGAGAGATTGTGATTTACCCATCACACAATCCTGTGGCAGAGTTGGGAAAATAACTTCTTTTGAAATAGCTTTCCTGATTAAAAAAAACAACAAAACAACATATATTGCAAAACTAAAAGTTATTTTCAGAAAACACCTTTGAAAACCTCAAAATGCAATGCAAGTTTCCAGCTTTTTCATTTTATTTTTTGTTTGTAATACTCAACACTGTATTAGTAGTGTTCATTATACTGTATTTCTAGTACTGTCATATATTATGACAGTAGTTGAGATTTTTTTTTTAAAAAAACATTAAGGTCAGTTATGTATCAGACTTTCATTATAGTACAAACAGGAGACATTTAAGAATAGAAAATTATAATGTTTCAATCATCACTAAGTAGCAGCTTTCCATTTAATGCCTTAAATGGTATTAAAATATTCAGTTTTTTTAATAATATGCCAGAGTGATTTGGCAGTAGTGGTATAAATTATATCTAACCGCTATTTTTGCCATATCATGAAAGGGGAAAGGGAATTAAAATTAAATTTTACCAAAACTCAATGCTGTTTGGAAGTTTCATTCCATGGGAAATTTCAAAAATATTTATTTCTGTAGCACTTGGTTTCCTCTGAAGCTGAACTTCATAGCTGTTACCAGCTCTACCCCTTTTTGAGGACTTTCATTTTCATGCTTTAACCACAAAAGTTATGGTGCTTCACATGTTGGCTTTGAAAATATGAAAATAATTTCCTTTTCAACTCGTCATTCTCTTACTGCATCGGTGGATTGCATCACTGATGAAGTTGTGCAGTGAATGTAGCTCCTCTGTGTGTGCTGTTTTAAATGTCAGTCAAGTTGGGTGCTTCAGGAGTATGATGGCATGAGGAAACAACACAGGTCCGTCAATCCTGATACCAAATGGTGCATTCAGCCTAGACCGCAGCATTCAGTGATGCAGAATGTTCAGAATTTAAAATGAACTGAAATTCATAGGTTGTACATAGATCCCCCAAACAGGTATCACACGCAAACTGTAATCAAGAATATGTCTGCATAAGATATTTGGTGCGGCCTTGGTGCGAACTCAAGTGACTGTTACTTCTAACGTAATGTAATGTATAAATCAATGTCTCTGTATATACTTCTAAAGTTAGTATACTTTGAACATTAGGTTACAAGTGATGAATTTTTAACTGTGTAATGATCTGTAACAAATGTGAGATAAGATGGGCATGTAACAATGTAGGAAATGAGAGGTGGTTTTGCCAGCATCTCAGCCTAAGTTGATTTATGTTTGTGGAAGCTAAATAAAGTTCTGCAAAGGAGAATTTTCCTCTAATTTAATTATTTTGGTGCCTTGGGTGTCAGCTGTCAGTGGAGGTTAACAACAAATTGGGAATTTATCTGCTTTCTCATGTTTGAGTTGCAGGATGAGATACTGTAGTGGATAGAGAAACACCCTCAAACTAAGGCACTTTGATACCAGCTGCAGGTGCCTAAGCCTGCTAGACAGGAACTCCTGCAACTGATTCACACTATACTAATAGGCATGCACTTACAAAGGCCTAGACAAGTCTACTGGCCACAGATTTATAAAGAGGTAAGAGATGCCTCCTCCTTTTCACTGGTTGACAAAGGATGCCCCAAACAGCATAGATCAAGCTTTATTTTCATTACAGTTCCTTCTCAGAAAGTAGGAATGGCTACACTGTACCACTGAGAAAAGGAATGCCTGAGGACACAGATAGACCTTGGTGCTCAGGAACTATTCTATCTAGATCCGAACATTTAAGCAAGGCACTTTGCTAGAGAGAACCTAATGCAGGCCGAGAGGCCCAGGCACAGCAGTGCAATAAAGGAACTGAGGCTATGGCGTTTCAACAAGCAGAGTAACCACTGTTTCCTGATAGAGAGAGCAAGCTGTTAGCTAAATGGCAGGGCTATGCAAATTCGGTGTAAATTTGCTAAAACTCTTGAATAGTACAGTAGGGCCTATTCATTCAGTGTGAGGAAAAGGAAGAGTATATGGGGCTTTGAGTGGGGGTAAGAGATAACATGGTAGAAACTGAAATGAAAACCAACTGAGAAATTCCTGATGATCGGACGAGAACACATTTTAATAGTGGCCTAAAAGTCCTATTGAATTGTCACCTTTTTAGGTTACTTCGTAAATGGTCTCATTATTTGAATGTTCTTGTTTTTAGCAGCTTCCTGAATTTCACTGTTTTGAAAGATATCTTCCTAAAAGTTCTCAGTCATTTGAGACCCCAGAGAGTTTGTGGATCTATGATTGGATTCTGTACTTCTAAACTATATTTTAAACCTGGACAGAGCACTGGAAAATGCTGTAGAGGGCAGTTCTGTTGTGATGGGAAGATAGATTCAGTTTCCTAAGCTCTTTGCCATCTCTGATTTCTGTAAAATGAGTTTATTTCTCTGCTCTTCAGCTTGCCCTGCATTTCTCAGATTTTTATTCTTAAACTTAATTATTGCTCTGAGTTCTAAAACTGTTCCTCTGAAGTAAGTGAAATATCATTTCAGTTTCATTATTATATATTTTTTAATTTTTTTTTTACTTGTCTATCATAAGGTTGAGGTTTGTCAGCAGTATATGTTAAAGTAACATATTACATCTCATGAGTGAAGATAGTAAAACTACACCCATAAAACAGAGTAGACATTTAATTAATTAGAACTTTTATTCTGACCAAATTGTTTTTCTTGACTGTGCTCTGCTAGTAACTTAAAGATGAACAGCATCAATGATAACATCTGGGGGGGGAAGAGGAGAAACGAAAAAAGAGAATGAGAGAAAGATAAATTAATTTGCTCCAAGACAGCAGAGCTAAACTAAGTTGTTTTCAGATGTATAATGAATACCAGTATGATGGACTAGAACATGTTCGTGTATATGCTTGCACAAATGTGTTGGAATGAGTAATCTTATTCTCTGCTAAGTTTCAGAAAGCCAGCAAAACTATATATAGTTCTTTCACCAGGTGACATAATCTCATTTTAAACCAACATGTCCAGAAGATGCAGTTTCCAGTTTGTACCATTATTATGTTGGCTGAGTTGCTATGACCATTGAAAGACACATGTTTTAATGATGAAGTTAGAAAAGTTTGTCTCCTATTCTTAAAAAGTATCAAATTCAGTCTGTAAAAGTGGATGGCACCAGAAGGGTCAATTACCTTTTCATTGCATTTCTCTCTAAGGAGAGGAATGATTACCGATATTTTGGGACCACATGGTAGTCATTACATATTAATTGTCCAGATTGCTTGATAGAACAGGGCTGTAAAAACAATTATTACTTCTTCTTGTTTGGTTGTCTACCAAGGTAAACTGAAATCAATAAGAGTTATTATACCATGGTGTTCCATGTGTGAACTTGGTCCTGGATTATCTTGAATCAGCTGTTAGCTAACTTAAATTAATTCGTAGATAAGAGCAGAGGATATGCAGTATGCTTTTATTGGAAAAAATCAGTAATTGAAGAATTTGGCTATCGTATTAATGAGTCTGCCGAAAAGGGTGATGCAATATTATATCATCTCTGAGAGATCATTTAAGAACCAACTATGTATTTATAATGCCTTTCCCATCACAAATATTAAATGAGGTGCTTTGTGCTTCTGTTTCTGCTTGATAACTTTTTGGTGAACCAGAAGATCAGCCACCTGCATCTTCACACAGCTAAGCTGTGATCTTACTCTCTTCTTCTACAGGGGATTCTTTTTTTTCTCTAGAGACAATTAGTCTGACTGACAAAAAAAGATTTAAAAAATGGTTCTTCCTTAAACAGATAATTTAATACTGGAGAACATGTGCTTTTTTAAATTGGGTGTCCAAAAGAGTGTTTTGAACATTGCAGATTAGGGAAGGCTAAAGGAGAGAATTAAAGGCAAGAGAGAATTACATTGAGGAGTCAATTTCCAACTTACATTAAAATATTATCAGGGTGTATAGTGAATAACTATGTGGCTAAGTACAGATATTCAAAAAGCCTGAGCGTGATCTTTTCAATCTTTGCAGGTTAGTCTAACCTGCGTAGATTGAATTGAGTAGGAAGTAAATAGACATTCACTTTTAATTCTGGAAATGCAGCCAATGCAGCCACATGCCTGCAGTGGCTGAGGTTAGAAGCTGGGGCGGGGGGAGAGGACTAGAGCAAATCCTCCCTTGCCTTCAGCAGGCCGCTGAGTATGATTGGAGAGGGGCTTAAACCACCACCCTGGCCTAAACGGTCCCCAGCTGGGGTGTCCCTGGAGAGGGGAGGGAAAGTAGTCCCTGCCAGGCTTTCCTCCTGCTTGCCACTGGAGTGGCAGGTAGTGTGGCCAGATGCTGGTTCCTTACTAGTATGCTGAGATGAGGGGGGTGGGAGGGAGAGGGATTTAATTCCCCCTCCCTCTCCTCTGCCACTGTCACAGGATCCCAGCCAGGCTCTGTCTGGCAGGGGTGCAGCAGCCCCTGCCAAGCTTCCCCCTCCCACTTACCGCTGGAGTGGCAGGAGCAGAAGGCATGGCCAGATGCCAGTAGACTGAGACTAAGGAGAGGGGTTGTTTAATCCCCATCCCTCCCCTCTTCCACTGGCACAGGACCCTAGCCAGGACCCCAGTTGGGGTCCTGAGCCAGTGGGAGAGGGGAGGGAGGAGGCATTAACCCCCCTTCACCTTAGGTTACCAGTGTCTGGCCATGTCCCCCACTCCTGCCGCTTAAGCAGTGACCAGGGTTGGAGAAGCCTGACAGGGTCTGCTGCTGTATCCCTGCCAGGCAGACCCTGGTTGGGGTCCCATGCCAGTGGGAGAGGGGAGGGTGGGGGGATTAACTCTCCCACCTTGCATCAGGCTACCACTGTCTGGCCAGACTTGCTGCTCAACTGGGAGGAGGGGAGGGTAGAAACCTGGCAGGGGCTACCTTGCAGTGATAGTGCTCCGGGTAGGGAAGAGAGGGGTGGGGCCAGCCCTGCTCTGCTGGGGCAGACAGCACGTTCCAGCCTAGGGCTGCAAAGCATCCTGAATGCTACGGTTCTGTGAGTTGACTTAAACCAGGAAGTCAGTCTGAGGAAGGGGGTCTGGGACAGAAGTTCGTAAACTAATTTGACCTAAATCAGTTAAGTCTGAAACTACGTTCAACCAGGTTCATCTTAAACCAGTTTCAGCCATTTTCAAAATGGTTTATGTGAACTGAACTTCTGTTCTGGTACAGGTTTAAACTGGTTTTTGATCTCTTAAATCAGTTTGTGTGTAACTTGTGTCTCTAGCCTATGTGATTTTTTTTTCTTTTTTCTTTTCTTTTTTTATGAATTTGTAATTTGTAAAATGAAAAGCCTATTGAGTCATGTATTTGATCAACTTGTAATACTCAGTGTTGCCTTATCACACATTGCCAAAATATTATCATTTACTTTACAATTTGTTTTTCTCTGAGCAGATTTAGTGAATGCAAGAATGTCCTAAGGCTTTTATTTTGAACTAGTAGATTTAAGTTAAAAGGGGATCTGATGTCTGTGATGTACACTTCAGCAGTGAGAGATGCATACTGAACTCTAAAACTAGTTGAATTAACAGGCAGTCTATTTCCCACTGTCCATAAATACTGTTTTTTGGAACCTCAGAAAAATTATTGGCTTGTGGTAAGGAAAGGGCTCTAATCTTGAAGTGAAAGAAGCTGTGTCAGCCTCAAGGAGGAAAGTAACATAAATGATAGGGTTGGAAAGGACCTCCTGGGTCATCTAGTCCACCCCTCTGTGCCTGCTGTCTTCCTAATAAACACAGGTCCCACAGTCATTTAAAGAGAAGTTATTTTGTAGGAACAAGACACTGTACGGTACTCTTTCTCTGTTTTCTAAAGTGGAGAGTAGAAATGGAATAATAATTATGTAACTTCCATCTTTAAATCTTTCCTTTCCTTGTTCACGGCACCCATTGAGTTAGATTTAGACCCTTGTCCTTTCCCTCAAAACCCTGCAAAAACATCTTGGATCTCTTCTCTTGCATTCTTTCACACCTCTTCTTAGCTTTGCCAGTGAATGCCAGTCTTGACATCCTGTGTGCTTTGGGGGGTTGTTTTGTTTTTTAAATCCTTCTCTGCCCTTTGTGTTGTCTTCTGTACTAACCTTTGTGCATTAATTAGCCTCCTCTCTGAAGTCATCTTTTCTCTTACTTTCACCAACTATCCTCTCACTGGTATTCCTACTTCATTTCTGGGAGGCCCGTAGCATTCATGTGTATCAGCTAATAATAAAAATTATACCAGGATAACATCTTTCTTCTGTTATTTCCAGAGCTTTTAGTATGTCTGTTCTTTACACTGCATGGTCTATTGGATGGTGTTTGCTGTTATCTCTTGTTGGAGCATGTTGACATGTAATAAATGTTATTAATAAAAACCGACAAACTGGAAAGTTGGTATTTTAATATGTTGTTTTGATATGACATACCAGCTTTATTAATTCTGTTGTGGTTGTTACTTGGATTTGGACAATTTCTAGTTGGTCAAGAATTAGATATCACAGAATTACTTTTTTTCTTTCAGTTTTGATAGATTTTAATTTTGCCTAGAAAATTTGGCATAACTAGCTTTTGAAAAGCTTCTCATAACAAGATTATCCTGATCTAATCTGTTTTAATTTTCTTTTTGAATGAACCATTTGGCTAAGATATTCAGAGGAAAATATGTTTCTGTACAGTTTTTATGGTAGGGCAGGAGTTGATGCTACAGGACCTGATAGCCATGCTATTAAACTACCTGCCAGAACTACTTTTGTTTTTTCTTCTTTTAGGTGAGCCAAAATTACATTAGGTTGAAATTTCTATTGGGAAGGACAGACAAAATAGGTTGGGTTTTGAGCAGTACTGTCCAAAGGCACAGTAAAGAGTTTTTCTGAGCTAAAGTTGAAAGCTGTATGCCTCCTCCTTCTGCCTTCCCCCAGTCCCCCCAAAGGAGCCTAAATTTTAGTAGACGTAGAAACAGGGTCTCCTATAAAATGGCATGCATCATTTTTTTAAAAACTAGTAATTGATTGATAGGTTGTCATCCATTTGAGGCACCCATAGAGTTAGAGGGGCGGGGTGCATGAAGTGTTTAGAGTATGGGATCTCCTTCTTGAAAGGGAGGTCTGAGTAGATTGATTTAATAATGGACTTTCCATTGACTTCAACAAGATTTGGATAAGACACTATAAGAACGTTAGTCATACTTGCTATGAAGGCAATAATGGTTTTAAACTAAGAATAAAATAAAAGACAAAAACTTAAAATAGTATTAAGCAGTAATACTTGTTGAAAGACAGAGTAGATTATTCCTAAGACTTCTCCCCAGATTGCTGAGCAAGCAGAGATCAAATTCAGGTTTATGGGAAAACAATATGTTTCCTTTATGATGGCCATTATTGTATCCAATAATATGAAGAATGATATTATTTGAAAAATAGTTTTAACTTACGGTTTGTATCTGACCATATTTACTGTGAATAAAGGAACCTAGTTTTCTCTGTTTAAAAATCTAAAATTCTCTGATAAAAATGCCAAAATCCACATTTTCCTGTGATTAAAGTGTAACACCACTATATATGTAGGTCTCTGTTGAACACAACACTTTATTGATATATTCACAATTTTAAGGCAGTTCAGAAGCCTACCAGTGCCTCAGTTATTACTTAAAATTGCTTAATTAAACTGTATAAAAGATGGAAGAGACTTCTGTTCTTCCATGAGCAGCACTGAAGGAGAGTATTTTAAAAAGCAACGTGCTGCCTCTTTTCATCCCAAAAAAACATAATACCTAACCCTTTTTCAGTTACAGTTAGGCCAAAACTTCTAAAAGGGTAGCTAGGCACTGCAACTGATTAAAAATCTGGATTGTTACATCAGCTCTTCAAACTGCCATTTTCTCACCAGGGTTAGTAACCCTGAGAGGTTACCTATTTCCAGTCACACCTATGCCGGGGCAGATCCAGAGAGGTTGTAGTAGCATGATCGCACCTCACTTTTGGACCATACCATGGGACCAGCAGCCAGGGACTTTTTTGAAATCTCCAAAGCAGATAATAATTCCCCACCTGCTCTCTTCCCTTCTATACTTGGCAGCGTGCTCCCTCCCTTCACATCCCTGTACCACCCATCTACTGCTGCCAAAGCTGTCCGTCTCTGGCTGACCTGCATGTATGGGGAGCTCCAAAACTGCTCCTGCCCTGCTCCATACCAACGCTGTCTTTATCTCTCCAAAAGAATAAGCAATCATCTAAATTTAGTGTTGCAACCTATAGCCAGTGTCCAGTTTCAAAATATCGTCTACCTCAAAATTAGGAGGCTAAAAGATTTCTTACGAGTTAACTCCCTACCTTTCAAAGCAGGCAAGAAGGTTCAGACAGCCCCTAGCTAAACATTTGGTACATGACTACATATAAATTAACTTCACTGCCAACTCTTGCAATGAAATGTAAAGGTTACAAAAATACTTATGCTTGTCATCCAATATAAAAATCCTGATATTTCCAGTAGCAAAGTGTTAAATTTTGTCCCTTGTTTGTGCAAATCTATTTTTTTAAATGGGTAGTAATGCTGAGGATGCCTGTGAGGTTACATGCTTAGTTGGAGTAGACTTTTTGGTAGCTGCTGTCAGCCAAGTAAGAGTTCAGATGTTTGTGGAAACAGTGAACTGTCTTAAAGGTTTTTCAAATGTTTCTAATGCTTTTTTAATTATTTGGATGACATTTTATTAAATTTCCAAAGAAAAATAAAAATACAGTAATATCAGTGGGCTTGTCCAAATGAGTACACATGTGCATTTTGCAGCACAGCAGACCTGGTCTGCAGTGCCACAAACTGCACATGTAGGCATTTACTGTGTTGCTGATTTGCAGCACAGTGGGGTTTTTGACACCAGAAGATCCCACTGTCAAAAAAAAAACCAAACCTGCACCAGAAAAAAACCGGGGCAGTGCATGTGGTGACAGCAGACACCACCCGAAACCAGAGCCATGCTCAACTTGCAGGCCAGGCTCTGTGCACCTGCATCAGTGTTGCTAGAGTCCCGGAAGGCCCTTAGGACTCCAGGTAGGGCTGCTGCCTTTCTTGCCACACCTGGGGTAACTTGCTACATGCCAAAGCGTGTGTGAAGGGACATTCCTCAGGGACAGGTAGCAGCAGCATGAATATGTGCCGCTGCTATTTGTCCCTGGGGAAGTGTACATACCAACTCAGCATGTGCCCAGTAGTCACAAAAGCGAGTTCATTTAGTCTGTCAGTCTGTAGACCAGACTGTATGCTTAACGTACAGAAAGGCATGAAAGAAGGAAGAAGTGTGATGAGTCCAGCTATCTGTCAGCCAGTGAAGAATGGTAAGGGACTAGTCAAATTAGAACACTCTTGCAGTTTAAAGAGAGGATTGAATATTACCATTGGCCTCATTACACTAGCCAAAAGTTAGGTCTCCATCACCTCGAAATTCTTTTTCCATCTGAAGGGGCCAAAAAGTAATCCTCCCCATGATTTTTTTAGTGGCTTGCTTTGAAGCATTACATATGGTCCACAGCTAAAAGTGGAAGTTTTCCCTGGGGTGCAACCTCTCGGGTTGAAGGGCTTGTGTTTCAGGGTGAAACCAGTCACCAGAGTTGGGGTCAGAAAAGCATTTTCCACCTAGGTCATACTAGCAGGGAGCACAGGTGGAGGTGGATGGGAAACTACCTTCCTCTGTAGCTTGAGACATAGTCCTTGATCCTCTGAGCATATGTTAACCAAATTACCTCTCTCAGCCCTTACTGTGACAGGACATTAGTGGTGTCCTTGTTTCCCTTGCTTTTTGCATGTGGCAAACTTGCAAGGTATTTTTGGTTCAGTGTTTGTATTGTGCTTTATGACGCTGTGTGAGAAGTAGGAGTGGACGATTTTTAGGACACTCAATGAATGGCTGCTTGCAAATGCAGGGGGCTGGACATAGGCCTCTTCCTGTTTTATGTTCCTAAATAAAAATCCTGCATTCTTTCCCCATAAGAGAACTCCTAAAATTTATTGGAAATGGACAGCAGAGTTTGCGTTTTTGAAGTTGTGTAACTGATTTACATACTGTGCTTTAAGAATCATGTTGACATCTTTATTTCACAAGCCATTACTTTCTGCATACTGATGATGTTCAGCATTTTCTGGCTTGGAATGCACTATACTTGTTCTTAGTTTGGGCACAAATCTTGTTTCTTTTTGGATAAGAGAAGTCTCTTTCATCAGTTTCTAATGAGGCTCAGTAGAATGTATTTTCTCTCTTCTTTCTCCAGTTCACTCCAGTGTCACAAAGAACTGTTTGCACAGATTCTGTTTTTAGAAATGGAAAGGACATAAATTCCTGCCTGTACTTTAGAAGGTAAAATATGGATGGGAAGGTCCTGAAAACATCATGTTACGCTAGTTGGAAGCAACTATCATTCAATTGGCTTTCAGCAAAAATAATATTGTTGCTAGACTCAATGTTGGGACTTTTGAAGCTTAGGTAGGGGCAGGGGTCAGTTCATGCAGATATGCACTTAAAGACACAGGCTGCGTCCGGATGTGCAGAGGTGTGCTCTTCCAGCAGCCAAAAACAGTAGTGGCACAAATTTGTGCTGCTACCTTTTGCTGCCACGCATGTCCCTCTACATGTGCTTGAGGGAAAAATTGTACCACATCAGGCAAACTGCGTTTGCCCAGCTTCTCCTGGCATGCTGGTGGAGCTGAGCCACAACTGAAGGAGTTGAGATGCTTTGGCCAGAAGGCGAAGTGACTCCCTGGAGGGCCAAGCCTCCATATCCGACAGCACGCATTCCTGTTATGTGCACCACTGCATTTTTTCCCAGCGCTTCTTTTTTTGCTACCAGGATTTCTTGGTAGCAAAATTTGGCCCTGTACTGCAAAGCTGCACTGCGGGGCAGGTTTGAACTTTTCCTGCATGCAGTTTGTGGCAGCACAAACTGTATGCCCCTACTGATCTTGACATGGCCTCAAGGGTAATTAGGCAATCATCTCATGTTTACCTTGGAAATCTCCTATCTATACACTTGAAGTTTATTTATTGAAGAGTGATTGGCTTTTGCAACTAAATGAATTATCATTGTTTCTTGAGCTTTGACTGACTGTTTAGATCTTAGTAACAATTCATCACTAACAACTTCCCAGGTCATAATATAAGATGTCCTTGGTTTATAATTTAGGTAAGTAGAATTTCATAACTAAAGTCCAGGCTGTTTGGGAGATGGGACATGTTAAGTATTCAACATGTTCATGGAAACAAGAATTCTGTCATACTCTAGTCTAAGCAGATTTATTTCTGCAGAATGGAAACAAATACGTTTCTGTCTGTGTCAGTTTGTTATCCTGTATAAACATCCTGATTTTGAAATTTGCGATATCAGGGTCTTCGTTTGAATACTAGATGCATGGGTAGGAAAGATTCTAGAGTAATTTCCATGGTCATTTGCAGTAATCATTGAAGGAAAAACAATATTTGCACATGGGTTTTAATGTTTGACTCAGTAAATCAGTATTTTCCTATTGAGTATTTTCTGTACCACAGAAGGCTAACATAGATGAAGAAATCCAGTATCACCTTAAAAGCGCAAGTGCAGCCTTTGCAAAGGTGTAGGTGGCAGCTGAGGAAACTGGTATTCAAAGATTGCAACATCAGATTCAAAACCAAGCTCATGGTTTATCAAGTAGTCGTGATCCCTACCTTACTGTATGGAGCTGAGACATACAGGAGACAACTTAAGTTGCTAGAGAAATACCATCAGTGCTGCATGAAGAAGATCCTTGAAAGCCACTGGGAAGACAGACGCACCAACAGTAGCATCCTCTTGCAGGCAAACATCATGAGCATTGAGGTGATGATCATCTGACCAACTTCATTGGGCGTGCCATGTCATACAGATGCTTGAGTCCAAACTCCAAAAGCAAGTTTTATAATCCCACCTCAGTCAAGATGTATTCTCAAGAGGAGGGCAGAGACAGTGTTTCAAGGCCATCCTCAAGGCCACCTTGAAAAAATGCAGTGTTGACATCAACTTCTGCGAGACTATCACTCAGGAGCTCCACAAGTGGAGGAGGAGTCTGCTGCAAGGATCTCAGTACTTTGAAACCTTATGACAACAACAGGAGACAGAAAAGTGGGAGAAACAGCATGTCGCAGACTGAATCGTGAATCTGGAGCCACCCACCCTGCACAGAAACACGTGCCTGATTTGCAACAGAATCTGTTGATCCTGGATTGGCCTCAGCAGCCGTCTTCAGACCCACAGATAAAACATTCATGAAAGACAGTTGTCCTCAACTGTGAGGGATTGCCGATGAGTTGCACATGGATTTAATGTCTGACTCAGTAAAAATGCTGATCCTTTTTTTTCAGTGCAAGACTCTGAAGACTGGCATGAAAAGTATTTGGAAAAAAAAGGGTAAATAAAATCATATTTTCTGTACTTACTCCTTGGTTGCAGTTATGAGGAAAAATAATATGGAAACTCAGTAGTGTGTCTGCAAGCTTCTTTGTCACTTTGCATTAAAACTCAAATGTGAACCTTTCCAGTTTCCTCTAAAAAATATAAGCCTAACTTCAACAGTCTTATTTCCAATATATTGAGTATCTGTAGCACCCATTGACTTCAGTAGAAGCTGTAATACGGATTTAGAACCATTGAAAGTTAAGACCTTAGAAAATCTGTTGTTCTTGGTTTTTGAAAATTTTGGCCTCTTATTTGGGGACTTTAAGTAATTTCCTTTGTATTTGTAGTGAAATTTGTAATCAGGATGTATGCATCTTTAGGGAAGCAAGTAAAAAAATGTCTATAAAGATGGTAATAAAAAAATACATCCTAAAGTTTATAGCATGATTTCAAAGTTAAAAGCTAGGAACTGTTTTGTAGGGAGCAAAATAAGTTGGGGCAGATAAAGAACCTCATTGGAGCTTTCAGGACATTCAAAAAACCCTGTATTTAGCTTTTTAAAGTGTTGTGGTTTCATGGTAGGTGTACTGTTTAATTTGCTGTGTTAAGTTCTTGCCACAAAGGAGGGTGGTGGTAGAACCCAACAAAACAGCTAGTGGAAAATTTAAATAAAATCAAGATGCTGCTTCAGGTTTTAAAATTTGAGACAACGCTGCAAAAATAAAGCTAGTGGGAAACAAGTTAATAGTTTGGGGTCAACTAAATTTAAGAAGGTTGTGTTAGGTGTTGAAGCCTTTAATTCATATGTCTTGATTCTGCCCTGCTGTCCCTCCCAACTGTAGCAATGATCGCAGACTTCTCAGAGGAAGGGAGATGTCAAACAAAGAGCACTCCTCACATAGATGGGCCATCGCAGGACCCTTAAAAATAGACTTAAAAGCTAAATACAGATGGTCAAAAAGCCTGAGATGGAATCAGTTCAGTCTTTGCATGTTAATCTAAGATGCATAGATCGAACCAATTAGCTAGTGAGCAGATATTCACTTTTGATTCAGAAAATGCAACCACATGCCTGCAGTGGCCCAGGCCAGAAGTTGGGGGGTGCAAGAGTATGCCTTCCTGCTTGGCTGGAGCAGACAGCCTGGGCAAGTCTAGCCTACCCACCCTGTGAGGGAGAGGGGATTTCAGGGGAGATTCAAAGCATCCTGGCATGCTTGGAGACTGTGAGTTAACTTGGATCTGGAAGGGATCTGGGACAGAAGTTCAATAAAACGATTTAATCTAAATCAGTTAAGTTTGATACTACATCCAGCTTTATCTTAAACCAGTTTCAGCCATTTTTAAAGTAGTTTATATGCATTGAACTTCTGTTGTGTTACGGATTTGATCACTTACACAGTTTCTGATCACTTATACTGGTTTATGCGTAATTTCTGTCTCTAGCCAGAAGGTTAGAGAAACCAAAGGTGTTATTATCTATGCAGGAAAATCAAGTCAGGATAGTTATCACAGAAGGGATTATTCTGGAATAGCTCTCCATGTGGACATTTTGTTTTAAGAACGTTTTATTCTAAAATAATTAGTTTACTGATAAAATGTTCACAATTTGCTTTTCATTCTGCAGTTAGCTGTGGCATATTGCATTTTAATTGTAGCTTTTAAAGGGGTGTTTTATTAATCTTTTTCTTGGAACCTCTTTGGTTTTCATTAAACCAGCATGAAAGCCTTAGTGCATATGCACCAAGAAGTAAGTACAGTCAGTTCATGTATTATGTGTTGCACCACAACAAGCATTACTCATCTTCATATCAACTGTTCATAAAACATGTTAAATGATTTGGGGTTTTTTGGATAACTGAATTATTGTTTCTTATTACATAACACTCATTTATGCCAGTTAGGTCTTGAGGCCCTTTTGAGTTTAGATACTTACATAAACACTTATTAATAAATGATCCTTGCCCTAGAGCTTTTATAGTCTAGCTAGACTAGCAGTTGACACCCTTTTTAGAGTAGCCAACTGAAGTAATGCAATTCGGTTTGAGGCACTTCTGACCCAGCTTCCACTGCTGCTTCTCTC
Source organism: Caiman crocodilus (assembly GCA_030014935.1). Classification (NCBI taxonomy): domain Eukaryota; kingdom Metazoa; phylum Chordata; order Crocodylia; family Alligatoridae; genus Caiman; species Caiman crocodilus. The sequence continues at coordinate 23,739,271 of JAGPOW010003447.1, forward strand.
CTGTGCTAAATTGCCCCTTTGCCAAAATGTTGCTAATATTCAGGCTTTGTGGGCTGGATGGAATTGCTTGATGGGCCAGATCTAGCTCACTGCTTATAGGTTGCTGGCCCCTTAATATAACTTTCTGTTTCTTATTTTAATATAGCTCACCAGATATTTATTATTGCTTAAAAAGCTTTCTGCCATTTGTCTATGCATCAATTTTTTAAATCTTTCCTCAGCTTTGCTGGTCTGTTCCTTCTTTGGTATTTATACTAGAATGAATTTTAGTAAATGTTTTTAAAGGGTTCCCCCGTCTCTTTAAATTACCACTGCAATAATTTCAGTAAAAAATAGGATTCAAATCAAAATGCTTAGGAAGGTTTTGCATTTACCTGTAATACAGTTTTATAATTCATATGACCATTGTGAGGGTTTCAGTACAATAAAATAACTATTACTAAACGCCACAACTTTTTTATCTTTTTTATATATAGTGAATTGTATTAAAGTTTAGGTGATCTGTTGATTACAGAGGGTTTGAAACTGCATAGAAAATACTTTTTGTTTTGAAGGGTATGCTGTATTGCTACTTTTTTATGTAATAGTTATGGTTCCAAACAGATCTAAATAATTAAAGCTGTCCTTGATCATAGTCCTGGCCATGTCTATCCTGATTTTTTTTCTTCAGTTTCTGCCTTAGATGGCTGAACCAGTATTAAAGAATCTTTATTGTCCTTAACTTCTGTCTGCCTGGGCAGCGTCAGCCAAAAAGGTCGTATCACACTTCTCCAGATTTTAGTACCTTCCTTTGCTGATGTTGCTGCCCCTCTTCAACTCTTCTGTGCCATTTCCTTTTCAACATATACTGTGCCCTGCCCCTTTTATTCAAGAAAAATAGTTTATGAGTTTAAACAATGTTGAGGTAATCCTAATAATCTCATTAACTTCATTTTTTCCCTCCCAAAGTAAATAAAAGGAAAGAGATTCAATTTGATATTAAAAAATACTCTCTCTTTTGTGAAGCTGATTACAAGTCAGATTTTTTTGAAGCGGGGAGGATGATGAGATGGTTGTTAGGATTTTTTTTTTAATGTAGCCAAACGGGCCCCTGGTATCCAAATAATTAGTTGATAGACATGTTACACTGTGATCCAGACAGTTCCTGTGTAAATCCTCTTCTCTCGTCACTAATCTAAGAAAACTGGCCAGATAATTTTCCATATGTGCAGCCAATATACAGTAGTTTACATTACATATCTAGCTTTTCCACATTCATACACCTAAATCAGATTTCCCACAATTGGAATTCATACAGTAGAGCCGTCTGATACATGCACGTGGGACATAGGTTTGGATTTCTCTGCTTGACTTTCACTGGGGCTTTGTTTGTTTGTTTCTAGATGAGGGTGTTTTCCTAATTCTTATTGAGGTGAAAAGGGAAACTGACTAGTAAACATGCTACATTTTTATGAGCAACTTAGCAAGCACTTGCTTCCTATTCGCTGCCACTTTCAAGTAGGCTTGGCAGGACTTGATTTTTATTGCTAAACATCGATAAACACTGTTTTCACCTCACATTCATAGACCAATTGAAACATATTTCCATTGGTAATAATCAAAATTTATAGAAAAGGGACATAGTCCCATCCCTGATTTTTTTTCTAAGGAAATCTGGGACGCAGGGGCACAGACGTGCTTGCACACGCGTGCACACATGCGTGCAGGCACAGACATAGGTGCACACGGGATGGGGAGAGCTCTTCCGGCTGCAGCTCAGGCAGCCTCCGCAGGAGCCGAGAGCTGTGCTGCGGGAGGGGGAGGGGTTGGTTGGTTGGATGCACACTGCTGTGGGGTCCCACTGCTGAGGGGCAAGGGCTGTTGATAACCAGTGCCGCTGCCCATTCACTTTGTCCAAATCCCAACTGGGGATCAGGAACCACACTCCTGAGCCTGGCCTGATCCTTGTGTGTTTGGGGCAGGACGAGCAGGAGTACCACTGCAGCTCAGCTGCTGCCCCTGCAGGACTCAGAGAGGTAGGAAGCTGTGGCCATCAAGGAGCCAGGCCACATCCTCCATTGGGACCTGCCAGGCAGGGCTTGCCCCTTAAGGGTCTGCTGAGAGCTGCTTCCCTCCAGGAGTCCCCTGACAAGCATCAGCCTGCAGCCCTTTGCCCCCATGCTCTGCTCCATGAAAGCAAAGGCTCCAGCCTGGTATGAATGTACTGCTGAATGAACAGAATGATTTAAAGCAAGAATACTTTATTGATTTATGGATATTTACTTTTTATCTTTTTGACATGTGGTTTTTATAAAGCTTTTAACAGTATACTGTCATTCCTAAATTGTCTGCTGCCCACACCCATAATTCCATGCAATGCTGAAAATTTAAATCAATAAAAATTTAAATCCATGCTTAAAAATAAACACAGATTTTAGCTGTTGAATTTTTAAAAAAAATAACAATTGAATTCTGCAAAGCCAATTCTCAAGTAACAGCTACATCTCTGCGTACTCTTCAGAAGTTTTTTAAAATCTTACCAACTGTCAAGCACAGTATCTGAAGTTTACCAATTAAATTAGTTAAAAAGAAAAAAAAAAGAAAGATGCTCGCACATGGAGAACTTAGGTTGTTAGCCCAACCACCTAGCTTTGTTCATTCAAACCCTCCTGAAACTCCTCTCCTTTGCTGGAGGTTAGCAAAAAAAAAAAATTATCTCATGAACAATATTTGTGCATGTGTTCATGCATATATTGTGTGTATGTTTATGACAAATAATGTAGCATAATCTATTAAAAATAAATCCTTGATTCATATATCCTTTGTATTTTGGTCTGAGTGAATTAAATAACATGCACAAGTGTAGTAACCTTCAAAATATAAGTTTTACCCATTTGCAGGGTCATCTTTGGAATGGGATGTCGACACTTTTGAAAATGTTACTTTTTATCTCTTCCTTGGGTTTTGTGGGCAGCCTAAAATTAGAGAGGATAAATGGTCCATCCAGGAGCTAAGGTAGTCTGAGACCCAGATTGAATTCCTTGCTCTACCACAGGCTTCCTGCTTGATCTGGGCAACTCAAGGTCAGGAAAATAGTTTTTTCTGATCATAAAGAAAAGTTCATTACAGATATATTAGGCACATGTATACCATGGTAAAATGAGCCATACGTGCAACTCGGATAATGCTCAGGGAATATTCATAATGAGGAGAACAAATACAGGAAACTTAAGAACGTGGCTTTAAAGTGTACCTTCAAGAGGTCTTATAATCAGGCTTAATCATGTTGTTGATTTATGAGAAAGAAATACATAAGTAATATCCTGCATGAATTTCATTGGCATTGCTTACAGAACTATGTAAAAACAACTCAGTACAAAATGAAGGCAGTGGTATTTGACATGCTTTTACTATCATGCATACAGTGCAAGTGTAGCGCTTCAGAGTTTTCCTAAGGAAAGTTGCTGTATAAACATCCTTTCTTGAATATGTAGGTTTATTCTGTAAAGACGGCCAATTATTTACCTGCACACTTGGGAAATACTAGAATTAATTCATTTCCTAAAATAGAATTAATCATTTCAAAATCCAGGACTAGGGTCATAGTCTTAACTTTGTTAGATGACAGCAGATAAGTTTTGGGGCTAGATTAAGAAAAAAAAAAAAAGGCTCAAGTGAGAAATAAATGAACCATAGGCCCATAGGTTCAGAGTTGCAAAACTGCTTGGTTTCTATTATGCATGAGATACCTACATATCACAGACACCTTATTTTTAAACTGGTAAGTCTCCCAAGGTCCTGGCTATGTGCCTAGATGTGAACAGCTCAGTGCCTACTTGACACCAAAGCTCAGACAGAATCATCAAATTAGTTGTTTCCGCACCTAATTCCCTGTGGGGCTTGGTACAGTTAGTATTCTCAGAGAACATCTCATCACCTGCATAGGACTGATCTCTACACAAAATATAGTTAAGTCCCAAGCTGTCGGCTCTTCTGGAGCAGCACTACTCCACCCCACTTTTGAAGCTATGCTGATGCAAAGAAAGGAAGTCAGTGCGTGCATTCGTATTAATGGCAAAGTGTACATCAGCGCTGAGGAAATGGTTGCAGCACACTTTTGAACTAAAACACCTAAAACACATCAAAGGTGTTTTAGTTTAAAAAAAAAAAAAAGTCCCATTTTCTCAGCACAAATGTGCATTTTGCCATTTATACAAATGCATGAAATGTAGTGCTGCCATCAGCTCACATGTGGAGCAGACTTGATTAATTGAGTCTGCTGCAAAACACCGGCTGTCCAGTGCTTCAGAGCAGACAGATGTATGTGTATAAATGCCTGATGTGTTTAACACAGAGTTCTGGATTTTCTTGGAGGCATCAAGCACCTGACTTTAAAGTATCTGGACCCTTTATTCCATTTTAGGCCTTAGTCTTTAGTTAGAGAGTTTTGAGCAGTGATGATATTTCTTAAAAATACATTTTTTCACGTTGGACAAAATAGTGAATGATGTGGATTTCTCTAGATAGTCTCAGATAAATGTGAATACATAGCTACATGATGTTTAATATTTATCTATGAAGTAGATGAGTTCAGCATTTTTACTTCATGGATTTTATGACCTATATAGAAACAATCATTGATATAAATGTTTGTTTGCAAAAGCATGTCAAGTGCATTTGACAGTTTTTGCTTTTTAAGTTACCGTGGTGTTTAATTTATCTGACTCATCATATTTTCAAGAAATGGCTGTAATTACAAATGAGACTGGGCCCATCAATCACTAGTGCCAAAGTTATCTTGATGTTATGCTTAACTGTGGCACAAAATATCACCTAATTTGGTATTTGAGTGAATAATGCAAAAAACCTTTTTCCAGAGTAATTTAATGAACTCTCACTTTAGACACTGTCAGTTTAAGTGTTCATGTTTGTGCAGCTGGTATCTTGCAAAATGTATTGCATGTTATGTGTGTTTATATTTATATGCATATACATTTAAAATATCAGAAAAGTGCTTTATTGTCCTTGTAATTCTGTTTATAAATGCTTGAGGTTATATAAAAGGGTTATAATTCTGTATTTGTTCATATTCTCAGTTATGGTCTGTTAAGGTTTTCCTTTGTTCTGTTTATTTACGGAATTATTTTCCGTTTCTTTCAATTTTTGAGCTATGCCCTCATTATTTAAAGTCTGATTTTTTTAACTAGTTTATGTCTGTTTCACTTCTCATTTAAAATTATTTTGTTTTAATTTATTTCACTGTCCTTCCTACCCTCCATATTGCTTTAGAGAAATCTCATAGGTTTGCAAATGGATGATTTGTAGCAGTTTTAAATTGACTATACTGTATTAACCTGATGGTGGTTTCTGACTTGTTAGTGTTTGTGTGGGATCTTTTTCCTTTGCTGCTGTTAATAATTGCAGCTGTAGAGAAAGTACGGTCACTTGTTAGCTGTAAGTGGAGTTATCTCCCTAGGCTCTCTCTGCTGTATTTTTGGCTCTTTCCTTTTCCAGAATTTTATTTTTAGTTGCTTTAGAAACATTCTTTGAGACAATCTTGGAGTAAAAGTAGTTCTACATAATGCAACTGGGGAGAGAACAGAAATACTCTGGATCTGCAGACAGCCTAACTGCCTCATCCCACTCCCAGGGTATGTTGTTACACACTGATATTCCTGAGCTGTGCTAACACCACAAGAACTGCTCTACACTTCTTACATAACCCAGCGACATCATCCCTCATTATGTGCACTAACAAATAAATTTCCTAGCCATTACATAATAGTTATCCATCTCAGACCTTTCTCTGGTTCACCTTCCCTTTTGTATTCCATAGAGAGGTCATCTCTTTTGTCTCCTTTCTCTATTTTAGCAGAAACTGAAAGTTTTCCACATCTTAGCTTTCTGCACATAATTTGATAGCCTAAACATATACCTGTCCACCATAAGCTAAAAACCCTGTTATATAGTGACAGTTCTCTATATAAGAGAGTAGTGGATGTCTTGGTCACCAACCTGACTTCTGTCTAGCCTATTTAGAAAGGCTATGTATCAAAATATTCTGCTGAACATCCTGTTTTGCTGACTGACCAGATAGTTGTCACAATCCCACTACCAAATACCAGGATGGTATAAGCGTATGGAGTCTAATCAGAATCTGGGCATGACTGTGATCTTGGTCTCTAAGCATGTTCAGTTAGTGTCTATCACCTTCTCCCTGAGATCTCCTTTATCTGTCCGTAGGATCTAGATATGACTCTTTTAGGCTCCCATTGTAAAAATAACCCTTTCCTGGAATCTATCTGAAAATGTGAATCTCAAGGAGACAGATGTAAGTAAAGTCAAATGCAGCTACAAATAAGTTTTTCAAAGCTACTACATATACCAAAATTTTATTTACAGTACATAAGATTACAGACTGTTATAAAACTTTAATGCAAGTGCCCCTTGATCTAGTTCATCTTGCCGTTAGTAAACGTGGGCTGTCCATTGATTTTTAGGAAACCATGAACTGTCTGCCTGCCTTGTTTTGATCAGCAGCTCAGTTACACCCATCCCCATCCTTCTTCACTTGCACTAAAAAAAAAAAAAAAAAAAAGAAAGAAAGAAAGAAAAAGGAAAAAGAAAAGAAAGGCTCTTCCTAAAAAGGCCATTTCCCTTTCTGCCCAAAACTTCCTGTGTGAATCTTCCCCTGAGAGCTTTTAACCTATCCTTTCATCACTGCTGTCTCTTTGTCTTGTGCCTGTTAACTTTTCACTGCTCCAAACTTTAGCTGTCTGAAGACAAACCTGGAAATGTGGTTCACTTGGGCCTTGGGAGCATATTGCCCCAAGCTGTTTCCACCTCATTAAGATTTAACAACTAATGGTTGTCCATAGTCTTACAGGTATGGAAGGCCTTGTATACTAGGTAAACACATTGACGGTTACAGCTATTTTCATTTAAAAAACAAAAACTATTCTGTACATAATAACTATTCTCTACAAAAACTATTCTCTACAGAACAGATGCATTGTGCTGATTCCCCAGATTGTTACAACATCTGCAGATTGGAATTTATTGCGCTTGAGTGATAAACTCCTTACGGGACTGCAGATGTCAACAGGGAAACTAGCAAGAGGCTCAAGCATAGGAAAGTGTTGTACTATTTTCAAGAATTCATATAATTCTAAGAAGGTCTTTAAAAGCTATATTAGTCTTGGTCTTTGATAAAAATATGTGTTTCTCCCATCAGTATTTGTTTACAATAAAACTTTTGTTGTGAAAATATTACCGATTTACTGGAATTAGCATAAGTTTGAGTGACTAATGCCAGCCTACAGTTCTGTGTAGTCTGTGGCCTATGTCCAAATTTGTCTTCAGCAAACATGTAAAATACTACATTTGAAACTTGAGCATTATTTTGAGTGTATTAAAGACAGTAGTTCTTACTGCTGCATTGACTTTTCTGTGGTGCTTTCTATTATAATTGTGATTTATGCTGCAAAATTACATTCTTAATGTATTCTTAAAATAGATTTTAATTGTAACCATTGTGGGAGCAGCTTTGTATTTTTCAAACTTAGAATGGTTGCTATAACTTGATCTTGTACAATATGGTTATAAACATAGATTATGAACAATTACATGCCTTATTAGTTAAGTAAATGGGTCAAATTCAATTTACTAATGCAGTTTTTGTATGTTCTCTAGGGTATTGCTTTTCATTCCAAAATGTGGCATAATTTCAGAATTAAAGGGTTTTTCTTGTCTATGCTCCTCTGTAATTAAACACAAGTCAGCGGTAACCAAAGGACACATGACATGAGGAAGTAAATGACACATTCATATTTTCTGATTTTACGCAGACTTTTCTTATTCTCAGTTTTATCCTAGGAATAGAGTTAACCTCTCCCTAACACTGAAGTAAAATGGTTGCTTCCATATTTAAATTAGTTTCCTGTTAAGAGTATTGTTTCAAAGGCCCATTTTTTAAATCCCCTTTTCAGAATGCAGGTATCTTGCAGTTATTAGCTTCTGTGGGGCATCCCAGACAAACCGAAACCATGTAAATTTCCCTTAATTTTCACAAATGTAAAAATTAGGTTTGAAATCATTTTAAATCTTGTTGGAGCTGGCTTTGACAGCCTCTGTGTTACCATAGAGGCAGAAGGTTCTATGTTATAATACTTTTATTAATACTTTATTTTGAAAAAAATCAACTAGAAATCCCAGGACCCCTCCTTCCACAATGTGGAATGTAATTTGACTAGTACTGGAATGTTTCAAGATGGTTTTATGAAGATGGCACTGATACAGGTAGAATAAGATTTCTGGCATTGCCACTTTTAAATATGTTTTTCCCCACTGAGTTGCTCTGCTGCTTTTGAACAAGTCACAAGAAATCTAGAACTCAAGAGTTTTGAAACATGACATGGGCATATAAATTACTAAGAGGTAAAGGAGACCAGGAGTACACTTTTCTTCTACAATAACTGCGTATGTGCACCTCATGCCCCTGTGGTAGGTAAAAAGAAAGGACATTGAAAAGTCTGGGTACACAGGAGGTGAGGCACTGGAAATTCCTTTACAGTAACTTGTTTGGTATCCATGCCTCTGCTCTCAGCAGCGTGATAATTACACTTATTAAGGTTTAGCAGATGGGACACCTATACATATGATGGACCTCTGTTAATTAGCACGTGTTGGAGCAGACTTGATTAATTGAGTCTACTGCCAGTCTGCCAGAAAGTGTTAATTGCTGTGCTCAGCAGCCTCTGCATCACGTGTATTCAGCATACCAACGTTTGAAAATGGCATTGAACAAGCTTTAGTTAAAGCATCTGTGCCACCATTTTGAAGTGCAGGATGCTGAATACACGTGATGCTGTGGGCGTTAATTAGAGTGGTTCTCAGAGCTGTTCTAATTAAAGTGCCCCCTTCTCAACCCCCAGAGCACATGTATAGATGCCCATTGTGTTAGTCACTTATTCTTCAAAATGAAAAGAAATGCTCCAAGAGAAACTCATTGAAGAATGCGTGTACCTTTTAAATCTTTCTAGTTGTAAAAAATGCATTCTGAATATTACTATATGAGTATTTGTAGTCTTCACATCATAACATGTGCCCCAAAAGGCTTATGGTCTGTGAAGTAGGTGACATGCCTAATGTTTAATAGTAGCAAACAATTACTATGCCATCATTTTCCTGGTACACAGAGACTCCAGCTAAAATCTGGAAACTTGCATGTGAAATGATGGTGCTGTCCTCTACCTTGGGTGTACACCTTCCAGAGGAGGTTGGATAGATATCTGCCTGGGGTATTATGAGCCCAGTACTCATTCCTGCCCAGGGCAGGGGGTCAGACTTGATGATCTGTTCAGGTCCCTTCTGACCCTAGAGACTATGAACCCATGGTAAAATGTTCTTTCATCCACTGACCAGCTCATGGTTGGTCCATGGACAGACCTGGCACACTGGGCCCAACCCCAGTACACAGTCCAAGGAGCCAGTGCACAGGGTTGAAACCAGCATGTGGTCCAAGTGCTGGTGCTCTGAATTGAACCCTGCCATGAGGCCTTGGTGTGACAGGTTGGATTTGGCCCCAACCCCAGGGGCCCCAAATCTGTGGCACTTACCTGTACTTCAGGGTAAGATTTTTTTTTTCTTTCTTGGGACCTTCCAAAAATAGGGCATGTGTTACATGCGTGAGAAAATCTGGTATGTATTATGTACAAACAGCACAGCTATGAGTGAACTGAAGGACTTCGGTACATATCCAGGCTTAAGGTTAGGGTATGGCATTTTTCTTGCAGCAATCTATGGCCAAACTAACAGCTAGGCAATAGTGTTACCAACTGCAGGCCCTCAAAAAATACAAGATATATTATGTTTGTAAAAAGCATGGCTCTTTTGATTTGCCATCTAGCATTTGGCATGCTTATGACTTGACATTTTCAATCTTTTTTTTTTTCTGCAGCCATACGGTCTAAATTATTTTTTAATGAAACTTGAGAATCTTGGATAACCATATTCTACTTGTTGGGCCTCTAGGAAAACACCAAATGTTGTGAGACTTGTAAAAAAAAAAAAAAAAAAAAATCTGTGATAAATTATCAGCACTGAGGGAGGTATACACTGAATTCTAGCAGTTTACCCATTCCTGCTCAGGGAACTGCCTTGCATTCAGGGATCAGAGGAGTAGGCCTTCTAATTCACTAACCTGCAGAAAATGCAAATGAGAATCTTTTAATACCGAGAGAACAAAATTACCCTTAAAATTACAAGTATATGTTAAAGAATTACTGTTACTCTTTAAGGAAAACCCCATACACAGCAGAGTGTCTCTGATTAACAAAACATTTTCTACTTGAACCAAAATATGTATACCTTTTTTAGAACCAGATTCCCTATTCCCTATTCTTGCTTGGTTGACATAGCAGCTTGCTATACATCATTAAAATGTGCCTGACCACATCGGCTAAGTACAGACATTCAAAAAGCCTCTGGTAAAGTGCTATATGTTAGAGCAGGAATGAAATGAACAGACATTTGCCAAGGCCAGCAGGTGGGGGGCATTCCTGCATGCTTTCCAGGAGGCTGCCAGAGCCAGTCCCTACTGCCCCCTCCACCAACTGACAACTGTCAGCAGCGGCTGAGATGAGAGAAGAGTAGAAATGGAGTCCCCCCACATTACAAAGGCCCCTCCCACAGCCTGGCCTCCAAGACCCCAGCCAGCAAGCTGTGGGGGGCCCTTGCAGCACGGGGCTCTTTGCCCCCCACCTCCATTCCAGCCTCTTGACAGCTGCAGCCAGAATCTGCAGCATGGGGCTGTTCTGCTAGCTTTTTGCAGCACCGGGAACTGGGACAGGGTGGGGAGAGTGGGAACAGAGCCTTTCTGCTGCATGGACCTGGCTTGGCCCCCACCAAGACTTGAGCCTGCAAGCTTGGGAGGAGATCTGTGTAGCAGAGAGTCTCAGTTCCCCTACTTACTCACCTGCCCCACTGTGTAGGGAGGAGATCTGTCTGCCTTTTCTTTTTCTTCTGTATGGCAGCCTGGGAGCAGGGCTAGACCAGTACTTGCCCAGAGCAGATGAGCACTAGACACAGTTAGCAAGCCACCCAGTGAAGGATCCTTGGGATGGCAGCAGAATGCAACTTACACTGCAGTGTGATGTATGTAGTACAGATATTCAAAAAAGGGCTCTAACCTCAAGTGCTTTAGGCTAATACCACATCCATCAAGGGTTAACTTAGAGCAGAATCCACCATTCTTAAAGCACTTCAAGTGTCATGAACATCTGTTCTGTTAAGATTTTAAAGCACTTTCTGTGTGCTTAACATGCATTAAGTGTAACATTTGTACCTAGCCATTAACACAGAATGAATTGTGGTGAAGTCTGTGGTGCTACAGTCCCCAAATGCTAATTACTTGTGAAAGTTTAAATCATTGTCTGCTTTGTTCCTTTCCTTTTTTATCCAAAACTGTGATTCTTCTTGGACTTGAGCATTCATTCTCTGTAGCTGTTATTGCTGGATTGCAAGTAAACAATTTACTGTAAATAGGCACCTTGCCAGCTGGCATCCAGCTATTCTGAAGCTTGTGACTTGCACTCAGGGTTAGGGAAATGCCCTTAACTTGTTCATTTCCTTTCCTTTCAAATGCAAAAGAATAAAACCGACTGTGTGTCTTGGTCAAACTTACTGGATGACTTCTCTGGCATAAACCCAAGAGAGAGGGCTGGTTAGCCATGTTAGTCTGAATTCAGGCAGAAGTCAGGGTAGATTTGCACCTTCATAGACTAACTAAATTAGAGCTGTAGCATAGGTTTTTTAAGCTGGGGTCCTGGTTGCTGTGATGAAGTAAGCCCTGCATGTGAAAGCTTATGATAAGCACAAAAATCATGGGAGAAACACATTACTACTCCATTTACTCTAGTTGGAACTTAAATACTTACAATATTTAGAAATCTTTCGTGACCAGTATTAAAGTTATTAGGTCTAGAACATATCTTGTTTTAAAATTGAGTTCCTGATTGTTTTTTATTTTTGTATGATTCCAAGGATATAATGCCCGCTCTCTCCTTCTCCTTTTGATATGGAACCATTTTGCTCTTAGCAAAAGTTGTCTAAAAAGTCTTGATTTACTGAATGATTACACTAATAACTGATGCACGTGGACTATAGTGCATACATGATGTATGTGTTTCTTGGAGCTTGGATGCAGAGGGAAGTGTGCAATGTAGTAAGCTGGAATGTGAATTTCTGTTGTATTAGCCACTGTTCAAAGGCCCTTTGTTTGAATACGCTATACCAATGTAGCTTATTCCACCCTGGGAGTGACCTTTCCCAAAGCACTTTTAGGGCAGCCTGCAAATTATAATGTACAGTAGGGATACGTGAGCTACCTTTCAGCAAGTTAGCTAAGGGACTAGAAGCAGTCTGGTCATTGCAGCAGTGAGAAGTGGGATAAATTAGTTCACGTCGAGCTCTGGACTGCTTTGGCTAGACTCCAAGTACCTGTGCTTATCTCATTTAGAGGTAGCTGCTTTAGTGTAGAGCCCCCCACATACTTTCAATTTATGCCATCACTTATGCTAAATACAGACGGTCAAAAGGCCCAAGGCTGAATCGATTAATTCTTTGCAGGTCAGACTAAGCTGTGTAGATTGTACCAGTAAGCAAGTGAACAAGACGTCCACTTTTGATTCCAGAAATGCAGCCACATGCCAGCAGGGGCTCAGGCTAGAAACAGACTTCCCTAGAGCACACTTCCCTGCTCAGCTGGAGCAGACAGCTTTGACCAAGGCTAGCCTGCCCACCTGTGGGGGGCGGGGGTTGCAAGCAAGGTGCAAAGTATCTTGGGATGCTGGGGAACTGTTAGTTGACTTGAATCTGGAGGGGATCTGGGACAGAAGTTCAATAAACTGATTTAACCTAAATCAGTGAAGAATCCATTCAAGTTTCAGCCATTTTGAAAACGGTTTATATACAACTGAACTTCTGTTGTGGTACAGATTTGAACTGGTTTGCGACCAGCTTATGTATAATTTCTGTTCCTAACCTTACTGTTGTTTAACTTTCCTATGTAGACAAGACCCAGTCTCAGACACTGTCTTCTTGAGAAAATGTTTTCTAGAATAGCTAAATTGAAACAGTTGTACTGACAGACTCCTGATGGTTATACTAGTGAAAGAAATCTTTTGTCAATATAGTTTACACCAGTTATATAAAACATATTGGTCAGCATATCTAGCTATTTAGTGTTATGATGCTTTGGTGGACTTTGTCAGCATAGCTACTAGGGTTGTGATTTGTTGCTGTTTTTTCCCATTCCTTTCCTTGCCAGTGTATGCAATCTGGGAAAACGTTTACATCACAGCTGTACCCTCTTGCCTTTTCTCAGTGCAGCAGAGATTTTTGTGTATGCATGTGTGGATATATTCCAAATCATGACTTCTTTATGTTAGGACAACCAGTAAGGATAGGCCAAGTTATTTTATGAGTATAGGCCTTAAACCTTCTACTGTATACCTGGGAGTTAAATCTGTTAGGATACTGAAAAAAACCCACTCCCAAACTAAGCTAAATATGTAAGTGTTGCTTGAACAGAAATCTTAATGTCATCTCTCTCTTAGCCCCTTTGCTTCCAGTAAGCATTATGTTAAAACTAGAGTTGCCAGGAAATACATAAATGCCTTGGCAATAAAATTAAAACAAAAATTGCAACATATTTCTTGGTTTACTTCTTCCTCCTATAAAAGTTATGTTTTCAATTTAACTTAATTCCTGTTTATAAACTGAAAAAAATCTACATTTGTTTAAATAGCATTGTTATTATCTAAGCAATGCTAGTTTTACAACAGTATGCATTGCCTACCAGTATTATGCCTGTTTTGCATTTTTACTGTAATGGAACCAAATAGAATAAAAGAGAGAGATTGATAGAAATGATATTTGCTTGGTATTAACTGTCAGTGAAATTAAGCATTTTACATTCTGGAAAAGCAGAAGTTTTAATAAATAGGTGAGTATTTTTTGTGAGTAAAAAGAGAACTGAAGAAGCTTTTTTATTACTGATCCTCTCAAACACTAAAGAATTAAATGCTTCCTATTTTTCATGTGGCAGGAATAAAGCGCTGCTTCTCTAAACTCACTTGAGAAAAAGATATTTTCATGCTTTAATTCAGGCTTGAATTAAAAGTCTACCACTGAGAGGAATAATAGAGTAATTTACTAGGCATTTTTGTTTGGGAGAGAGAAATTTCTACACATTTTAAATGTTTTGTTTCCCTTTCATGTTAAATACGTACATGTTTCTGTAAAAACAAGACTGTTTCAGGTTTAACTAACAACTGCTTAATATAAAATACATAAACAGCTTCATAGGATAATAGAAAAGTAAGGCTGGAACGGACCTACAAGGGACATCTGGTCCAGCCCCTGCCAGAGGGAGGATCATCTCTATCCAAACTGTTCGATACAGGTCCTTGTCTAACTTGCTAATAAAACTACATGGTCAACCCTGGCATACAGCCATAAGGCATAGCACCCTAACTTGCCACAGTTAAATCAAGAGGCACAATTACAGCCAATGTCATGCAGTTGTGAGGGTTGTTAAAATACACTCCAGAGATCCAGTAGGTAAAACTCCTTCCTGACTTCAAATATGGTGATCATCAGTCTGACCCTGAGTGGAAGAGCAAGACCCTCTAGCCAGGAAATTCCAAGTTCAAGTCCCAGCAGGACCAGTCTTGGCTACAGCCAACATCCAATGCTTCTGAGGAGGGCAAAAAGTTGCTCTGACATAAAGCAAAAGGAGGGGAAAAATTCCTTTCCAGCCCTGTGTGGCAACCAGCGAAACCCAGAAGCATGAGAAATACCTATTGTAGATCATGGGTACTTCTCCTGGGAAGCAAGGAGCAGGGATTGCAACCTAGATTTACTTCTCCCAGGCAGTCTCCACTGCCTCTTAATTGTCTCTTTCAGAGAGCAGTGTAAGAATCATATGCCAGAACAGTAGCAACAGCGTCAAATAGCCAAGTCCGTAGGCTGGTGGTTATGACAGTCTGCTGAGAGGGAGTAGATCTGGGTTTGAATCCTTTCATGCTGAAGACTTGAACTCCAGGTTGGCACACTGTAGTCACCAGGCTATCCCTCTCCTTCAAAACAGTTTCTGATATGACCACAGAAATCCATAAGCAGGACATTTATGAAAAATGGGAAATCCTGAAAGATTTGAGATTAGGACACTTACTAGACATTAGGCAAAAACTGGATTACTTATCTTTAGGATTTGGCTCCACTCACATAACCCATCTTCAACTAATATAAACTATGAAACTTTGACACTGGCATGCTATTCTGTCTCACCGCAAAAGAAAAATGGTTGGAAATCAGTTGCAAGTTTCCATTTCAGATTTCTCATTCAGGGGTTAGATGCCCCAATTTACCTTTCACTTCAACATAAAAGACAGACAGGTACTGATAAGCAGCTATTTTTAAGTAAAATTCCTTCCCCTCCCCCCCCCCCGCCAGGGATGCTTTAATTTATTGTACTAAGTTTATAACCTTAGTACATATCACATCTGTAGCTGATGTTAGCAGCTTTAATAGTGCTATTATGGGCTTTCTCATTTTAGTATTAGGTTAAGCAGGCAAGGTGTGGAGCTTGGTTGTTTTTCTGATTTATTTGATGTATTCTGGAACTAAGGTGGATAGTGTGTAGTTGCATTGCTAATTATCTTAACTGTGCCACAAGTGTGATTTTGCATCTTGTGTGAACCCATAGCATTTTAAGTCTCTTTAATTTAATAAACTTGAACATGTCTTAGCACCTTGTAAGACCAGCCCTTTTATGATTGGTTCCTAAATATAAAATATGAAATAAATGCAAGTTAAGTATGTGAAAAACCATCTGGTTACTAGGCATGTATAATACACATGAAAGTTCACTAAAATACTTCCAGGGTACTTAAATGTTCCCGTCTGAAGTTCATTACTGTTTGTTAGACAAGGTTCTTTGGGTGGATGTGATATCTTTTATTAGACCAACTGAGTAGTTGGAAAAAGTTTTCTTTGCAAGCTTTTGAGCACAGACACCCTAGAATGGCTCCTATTCTACCCAAGAGAGTGCACAACTCACTGGCAGACTATATGCCTGAAAAAGGGTGTTTGTGCCCAAAAGCTTGCATGAACATTTTTCCAGCTATTTAGTTGATCTAAAAAAAGACATCACATCTACCCAAAGAACCTTGTCTGCCTATGTCCTTAAACCAACACAGCACCAATCCTAAGTCATGGAAGATATCAAAGTTTACTGTTTGTTAATGCCTAAACATAGCATTGGTTGATGCTGATAAATTATTTAATGCTCAATTAGATTTTTTTTTATATCAGACTAGTATTCATATAAAAATTGTGCTATTTCAAATGACTGTATGCAGCATTTTTGTAAAATCTACTTTTAGAGAATTGAAATGTTTGTGGTCAAAGTAATTTTTCTGTTTTCATCTTAAAGCATGTAACTTCTTGTCTGTTTCTTTGCATTTTCAGTACAGTCGATTTGCTGATTACATCTCTAACTATATTTAGAGGTGTAAAGGTTGCACTTTTTTATAATTTTACTATTAAAAACCAGGGTGCAACCTTTACCCATATCCTAGAAGAAAACTAGAGAAGACTGAGTGCTAAATAGAACCTGTATTGCTAAGTTCAGGTATCTGTCTGTGCTTCCCTAGGGACATGACTGGATGAAGGGTTGAACTTTTATACCATGTGATGTGGGTTTTCTACACAGGTGCATGCTATTCTTCAGCAGTTTGTGGTATTTCAGATAAATTTCATTCAAGGCTGCTTATTGTTTTGGAAATTACATAATTTTTCCCCCAGAATTTTGTTGCAGTATTCTGGATATGACTATTCCAAGTGTACAGCTGTTAAGTGAGTAACTACAGTTTGTAACCCTGGAAAGTGAGTCACATAAGACTTTGAGTCCTAAATTCCAAATTGAATTTTACATAAATCAGACATCACTTTAAGTCTTACAATTTAGTTTATTTCTTTCCTTTCTCAGCTAGACTCTCTAGTTTAGTAATACATAACTAATAGGTTCAATGTATGAAATGCTGCTTTTAACAAGTTGTGTATCAAAAAGGTTCTGTGTATTTGTTGTGACACGGTTCTATAAAGATGAAAGGCTGTATGTGACTTGTGGGTGCAAGCAGGGTGAGGATACTATTGATTTACAAGTAATGCCTAATTGCATAACTACCATTCCACTGCATGTAGAACCATAAATTTGTTTTAAGTTGATCCCTCTTAAAACATACACGTAACCACAGGTTTTAAGAAGAGCTTACTCAAACAAGAAGTCAAGTCTGGGACCACTGCTCACTTTGTTCCTTGCCTGCAAAACTTCTTGTTTATCAATTTGACCTTTTTTAATGTTTCTCAAATGGAACGTACAGTTAGTGATGTAACTGAAGTATCAGACCTGTGCCTTAAAATCATTACTTCAAAGGCTCTGCATTGTAACAGAGTTGAACACACACAAATCACATAGCTAATATGTGATGCTTTGTCGTCTTGGAGCTGTTCAAAAAATAGAACTATGGAGACTACCTGTCTGAAAATAACAGTCTTCAGAAAGAATAAGAGGAATGCTCTATTGTTGTTGGGGCCATCTCTTTTGGTAGACTTGGCACAAAGTAGCCACACGTATTTCCAAGAGTCACTCCAAGGCCCATCCCCTGCCTTATTTCCTGCTCTGCCTTCTACTCATTGCCCTGTGTTCTGGTGATCTGCTGATCACCTGAATCTGCTGATCTGGTTCCTGCCATGTACTCCCTGCACTACATACTGCTTTTTTTGTGCTTCCTGTCCTAGCTGCCACTGTGCTACTTGTCAGAAATAACCTCACCAGTCTGCCATGTATCACACACTGAGGCTGCCCATGCCACTGGACTGCAGGTTGGCCACCCCTGAAGTCAGAAAATCAGTATGAAGTTGAATTTCTTAATAGCCTTGGGCATATCACTTAACTTTTTATCAGTATCCACATCAGATACAAATATATAATTTACTTACATTTAAAAATTATGGGAATGTTTTTGGTAGTAATGCAAATACAATCTTCTTTTGACATATCCAAAAGTATTTTTGCTAAAATAGACTACTGGCTTTTAGGACAACAACTTTTCCAATTAGACACAGAATCTGTTCTCTAAGAAATTTGCTGACTGATGATGCTTAAATCTCTAGATATGTTCAGTTTACCTAGAACAGTCTAGGGAATATTTACCATTCTCCACAACCTCACATCTCTGTTGTGGAGGAATACATTGAAGCCACAAAACATACTTAATCCCTGTATATTTGTTTTGCTTCACACAACTTGCTGAATAGTTCTGCAGTGTTCCCCAAATGGACTTCATTTTACTATCCTATTCATATATGTGGAAGCAGTTCATATTTTTCTTGAACTATTGCTTCAGGTTCTCTGCCACTTCTCTCCTGACAATAATTGCTTCACATTTGGAAGAATTTTTTTGCCACCATAATGGCCTCAACTTATCCATCAGATGAAAGTTTAAATGGGATAAGCCTCTGAAAGAAGCAGAAGGTTAAGTTCAAGTATATCAGAGCCATTCATAGTTTGTTTAATGAGCTACGGTGCTTCCAGGAAATACCCAATATGAAGTCAATAAGGAAGACCTGACTTAAGACCAATTTAATTCTGAACAAGTGTGTCCACGCAGGACTTAATGCTACTTTTATGACTCTGCTTTAAATTCACAGTTTTAGTTAATTCAGGTAAATTTTCCTGAGAGGCAGCATGTACCAAAAGGGTCAAAACCATAGTCAAATTTTTAGGACATTCACTTTGGGGGGGGTGGGCAAGAGGGGCAGAAAGAAGTGAACCTGGGTTCTGATCCTTTTTAACAGAACTTCTTTTTAGCTCTGTGTTGATTGTGAAGCCTTCAGGGCAGGCGCTTTCCTTCCAAGTCTGGGTATTTTTATTGGGTTATTATGCAGGTTTTAACTTGAATGTCCATATCATCTATAGAGAAAAACCTCTGACACTGGTTTGAAGATGTATTAAGCCCCCAGGGTAGCTGTGGTATGGCTTAGAAGTTTGGCTTTACCAGAACTTACTCTGGAATCTGACTGTTTGATGGGGATTGCTTGAATATCGATAATCTTCCAATGATGCCCTTCGTGTGCTTTGTGTAAAGGACAGGTAAGCTTTTTACCACCTGGCTGGTAAAGAATCCTAGAATATCTCAGTACACAAACCACGCAATGCATCTATGGATACATGTAGGCAAGCCTCAGTTAGAAACCTAACAAAGGGTTAGATAGCAGCTGGGCAGAGATTTTTAGCAGCACAATTGTTTAGGGTTTTAGATGTCTAAATCCTTCAAAGTTTCACTTCAGGCTCTTAAAGTGGCCTAAAATGGCTGTGGAAACACATTACGCGTCTTCATTATTTATGTTAGACTGAGTAAGTACTTACTTCAAAATATCCAAGTTGAAAATAAAATTTTATTTTCCAGGTGAGTAGAAGAATATTAATATCAGAATACTCTTTTGTGCTTTAAAATCATCAAGAAAATCAGGTATCAAAATCTTGTTGCCATTTAAATCAATGAACCATATGTTAAGTATTTTTATTATTGCAGTAGTGAATCTCCCCCCCCCCCCAAAATTGTATTAATATAAATGTTGACTAGCAGCAGGCCCTTAATTTAGTTGGTTGTTGTGGCGGTGAGGCGCCCTGACAGGGGAAAAGGGGGAACCCATGGGCCCCAGACCCTGAGAACAAGCCCCTAGGGGGGCACATGTACCTGCAGGGAAGCAGAAGCCACGTCCGCACAAGCCTCCATTACGCCGGTTGTGGCAGCAGTTGTTCCCGGTGCGGGGAGCAGCTGGACCAATCGCAGCAGCGGCCACGGGAAGGTTGAAAAACGCCGGCAGAGCCGGAAGCAGAGAGGAAGGAGAGGGCACAGGCAGGTGGATCACTCCACAAGCCCGTGCACTGGAAGGAAGGAGCCCAGTCTGCGGGGCTCTGGCAGGCAGCTCGGCAGGGAGTTGCGAATCTCCTCTGGGAAGCAAGGCAGGAAATGCATGGGGAGTGTGAGCCAGGGCACTCTCTTATCCTCTGGCAGTGGCTGATGCTTTGGTGCCTGGAGAGCACGCGGTGGCCATCAGGGGAGGGGAGATAGCTGAAGCTCAGGGGAGAACTGGGAACCAGGGGAATCCCCCTGCAACTCCTCCGGACTCAGAGAAGTGCCTCTTCTAAGGAGGAGAAAGGATTGCTCCCAGAAAGAGGGAGTAGCAACGAAGGATAGGGGAACTAGTCAGAGCCCCATACAAGGTCCGGAACACCGTGAGCTCATCATCTAGCGGCTGGCGCGTGGACAGGGTGTAGGGAAGGCGGAGCCCCATGGACCATCGCGCCAAATGTCTGTGAGTACCATCGTCTGGCGGGGATCTCCACCCAGGATAGATGATCTCCACTGAAGACCCCTCTTAAGGTACACATTAACATCAAAGTCATGGCAGGTGAGTTGAGGGGCGGGGCAACCCCCAGATAGACCAGATGAAGTGGGGCACAGGGCCCACAGTTATACTTTCAATCATTGCTGATATTGCTTAAAAGACAAAGATTATGCAGATCTTTTGAGGTCGGTTACTTCAGTTTTTACTACCCTTTCTTTTAAATGACTCCCATATCGGTCAAGTATTATTTGGGGAAAGCTTGTGTGGATGCATCTGCTCATTTTCCTGATGATATCCAAAAATATGCAAAGGTGTTTGCTAATGAAAAAAAGGAAGGAGGGGTAAGGATTAACGATTGTAATTTATTACCTAATTTAAATTTAAAGAGAAGTCCTGGATCTTTTGACCATTGTGGGTCCTGGGTCAGTTGACCATTGTGGTTCACCACATATCATCAAGAAGCCTATTAAATGGGTTTGGCTGCCTGTAGTTTCTCTTGTGGTTTGTCACCTTCCCCTTCCCCAATACTTGGCATTGGCCTGGAACAAGGGTTGGCCCATTGTTGTGCTGCTCTTAGGGCACCTGGGAAGGAGATTGCAAAGACGAATCGCAGCCTTTGATTTCCCTTGTTCTGAATGGATCCAAGCTGTGTTTTACTGCATAAAAAGGAGAATGACATAGAAGCCACCTGGATGCTGGACTCCTTCCTGTTCAGGTGTCTACCTGTGATCCAAGTAGCTGTGATGATAAGGAAGGCCTTATATTCTTTTTGTCTTATACTACCACACAAATTACCTTTTAACCCTTAACCTAATTTGCTGTTTTCTGTATTTTCCCGTGTCAAATTTTCTCATTTTAGTAATTTTTTTTTTATTCCTGAATGTGGATTCTTCAACATTTCAAGCTCATTTTTAAAGGCTATCCACTTGTGCATGCTGGCTTGTCTGTAGTGTGGGGCTGATGGGGAATATGTACTGCCTTATTCCCCATGTGTGTACATCTGTTAAAATAACTATATGTTTTCTTAACTTCCAACCACGTGAAAACCCATTACAATCATATGTTGGCTCTTTGAGTCTTAGTTGGTGTTCCATATCAAACACTTGCTTCTTAACAAGGAAAGGAATTTGACCTTTGCTGAAGGAAGCAAGGAAAAAGCACCTACCATAAATCTCTTTAGTGTGCTATGGACAAAAGTCTCTCTGCATCTTCGCTCAGAGCACCTGAACAAAAGCTACCCATGGAGATTTCTTTGGAAAAACTGTCATGAACTAAGTCCATAGATCAGTGTGTTAGATCCTCATTAGCACCTGTGGATATATCTTCTTAGCCTTTTTTTCCCTTAAAATGCTAAATTTCAGGAAATAGCATGGTCTGGTAGAATAGTGTAAGAGAGAAAATAGTATGCATCATGTACATTAAAGATTTTGTGATATGGGTTTAATAATATGAAAAGAAAGAGGGAAAAATCAGTTTCCAGACCAGTAGTATCAAATCTTTCTGAACATGAGATGTATTAGATGGGGAATAATTTCCCAAAGAAATTTAGGAAGCTCCACAACTTAAAGCCTTTCGACTTTTGAAAGTACATATATATACCAAAGATTTTTTATTTGGCACGGGATGATGAGTCTTTACCTCTCTCGTATGACTTTGTAGAGACAAACGTACAGATGCAACGAATACTAGGATTGGGTTTTATTTTACACACCTTTATTAAAACTCACAGAGAGGGGGTAAACAACCTGTTGATGAAATTCACAGATGGAGCTAAATTGGGTGGGGTTATGAACAGCTTTTGGGAAGAGAGTAAATACAGAAGAGCGTAAATTAACAGCATGATTAGGAAAGTTAAAATTTACAAGTTAAACACTGGGAAAGTAAGTGCCCTGTATTTTAAGGGGGAGGAAAAGTAATCCAAAGCATCCAGCATACATCTGAAAAACAATATCTAGGAAATAATGTTAGCTAGGAGAATAGATGAGATCACAGTACGAAAAGGACCAATGCAGTTTTAAGCTGCATATTCTTCTCCGGAGCAGGGAGATAGTAGCTCATGGCTTATGTCACAGTATTTTAGGTTGTGAAATAATATAGGTTGTGAAGAAATATAGGCCCCATTATTTGGAAGTCTTAAAAATAGACCAGAAATCAAACTAGAAAATATATCACATTGCCCATATACTGTAGTACTCACAAAAACAAAACTGGCATGCTCCCTGACAGAGCTAATGCATGGTTCTGGAGAACACATATATATTTTGTAGGCCTTGGGACATAAAGATTGATGCAGCAGCGGATCGGGTGGTGCATTTCCAGAAGTTGGGAGCATTGCAAAAAGCACTGTGTGGTTTTTCAAACTATTAAATGTGCAGTGGGGCAGGGCTAGAATTGTGGGCTTCCTGAAGATGCTGAGTTGTGTAACTCCTAGAATTCTTCATTTAAGGGAAGGGCATGAAGTTCCTTCACTTAACAACAACAACAACAAAACCTTTAGAAATCCGCATTGGAAATAGGAGAGAATTATTCTGGATAGGAATCTCTGTATCTGTTTTATTTTTTCCTGATCCCCTACAACTATTGTACTGTACTTCATAGTGTGCGCAAAACATTTTATTTGCAGTCTATTAAAAAAGAAAAGCATAATTCAAAACTTTAGAGTTGATGGAGACTGCCATTCCAACAGATTTTGACTTTTAACTTTGTAGGCATTTGAACTTGTCAGTTCTGTTCAGTCAATTCAAATTCTCAGTTTATTCTGATAAGTGTTAAAGATCATATCACAAGCAAGTCCCAGCCTGTACTGCTATAAAAATCTAACTCTTTAGAGTTTTTCTATAACTGTATGCTTACACGAGATACTGTCTCAGGTTAACTCTCTCCCTTCATGCCATTAGTTGATATGAGTTGTGCTGTGTGCACCGTGGAAGTATCAACGTCTGTCTCGGTTACTAGCTCAGAAAATTTTCCTCATCACTGTGGCAGCACTTTATAGCTATACTGCAAGGTCTTTCGGGCAAAGGCTGCTTTCTCTTTCAGGCTTTGTAAAGTGCTGTATTTTTTTAGCACATTGTGTCAAGAATTCTCTGTGCTACAGTTGAAATTCAATAATCAGCCTCATCGTGTGCAGCTCCTACCCCATTTTTGGAGGAAAAGGTGGCAATACAGATAATTTAGAGGATTCATTAAAATGTGAGAGGCAAGATGAAAAACACTTCAGTTTTAATACCAAATTGATTTTCACCTGTGCTTTTTTTAAAAACATTAATATTGATTTTATGTACAAAAAAAGTTAAAATGGCAGTAATATAATTTTTTTGTGCTGTTTTGCACAAAGAAGTAAAAACTCCTGGACAAGTTATCTTTCAAAGCAGCTTACAAGTAGACACTCAAATCACAGCTTATATTTTCTGAGAGAGGCAAAGAAGGATTTAAGTTTCCTCGGACACTATCTATAAACATCGCTACCTAGATACAAGCATGCCATTAGAGCACCTTACAAGTACTCGATATAGAAATAGCGTTATCTTTCTCCATTTCCAGTGTGTAGAAGAGATAGCTTGTTGTGTATTAGGTCTTGGAATTTGTCTGTTTGTATGTTACAGGTTGTGTGTATGGAGGCCATAAAGGTAAGTTTTAGATTTCGTTTTAATAGATCATTGGGGCTGGAAGGGACCTTGCAAGATCATTGGGTCTAGCCCCCTGCCCCAGGGGCAGGAAATCTGCTGGGGTCAAATGATCAGGTGCACCAATATATCGCCTGGCTTTTTTTCCATCGTTGTAGCTGGTAATTACGGACACATGCTTGAAACACCCTGGTGACCATAGTCCAGACCCTGCCACTGGTCTGAGCCTGTGGCAGACTACAGGTCCTAGCGAGCTGCAGGGGCGAGGGCACATAAGTGGGGTAAGGCACTGCACGGGGGCCATTGCACTCCACCAGGCACTGGGCACCTTTGCAAAAGCAGCTTCTTGCTGGGGGCTTGGCTGTACGGGACCCACCAGTGCTGAGGTAGCAGCGTGCTTTGGGGCTCCAAATACGCCTGTTTGCACAAGGGTCTGCCCCGCCTGCCCGGGATGGTAGCATGAGCTGCGTAGGGCTGTGGGTTGGAGCCATGGGCAAAGGGGCAATTTGTGTGGAAATAAGGTGGTCACTGTCTTCCTCATTGGAGGAGGAGGGCCACAGCAGGCAGAAGGCAAATGTGTGTGTGTGTGTGTGTGTAAGTGCAAAACAAAAAACCAGAAGGTTTATTTTTGTCAGTAGTTTAAAATGCTTTGCACTGTTACTAAATATCAGTTATGGGATCAGTATTGGCTGATGTGGTTGGTTAAGTATTGGCTATCAGTATCGGCCAAGAAAATCTTTGCCTGTCTTCATGTGAAACTGATTTCTGCCTAAGTATTTTTGCACTGGGGTGGGCAGTTATTTCAGGTGGAGGGCTGCTTGCTGAGTTCTAGCAAGCCATCAAGGGCTGCATGACAGGCAGGCAGGGGCAGATAAATATTAATTTTCTAATTTTTTTAGGGGTCCCACGGATAGAATGGCCTGGCAGGCTGCATCTGGCCCACCCCTACTTTACTCTGTCGCTGTCTGTTGGGTTTGATAGCCTGTTTTAATGTCACAAAGCATAGAACCCTCATGGGTTCCCTGAAGCTTTGTTGTGTTAGATTTATTAATGTTGAGACGTTATTAGTTATTTGAGTCCCTAAGTGATCTGAATTTACTAACTGTGTAGTTTATTTAAATAAAAAAGTTTATTTTTGCTTTTGTTTTTATTTTTTTTTTTGACATGTAGTAGCTACTCCCTAATAACAACAATACCATAATGATTAAAATGTACAGAAGTAGTATTTTAAAAGGAGGACAGCTATATAAAGTGAGCGTTTTGCATGGTAGGTCACAGATCCAAAATTAATGTTAAGCTTGGCAGCTTCCCATACTATAGGCAAGTGAATTCTGGAAAAACCATTTGTCTGCAGTCCAAGAGTAGATAACAACAGATATGTGGTGAATTGTGATTGCAGTCTGACCTTTTCACTGTATGCCAAATAGAAATAAAAGCACATGAATAATCTACTAAGCATAGATGTTGTAATTACTTTTTACTGTAGCCATTTTAACAAGCTCGATCAGAACACTCCTCTGCACAAAACTCTGAATTTGACCTATAAGTACATACATTAGACACAAAAATAATGGATGTGCTTTACAAGTAATTTCTGGTAGCATAGTTTTTCTTTTTCCGGCTATGACACCAGATTTTATAGGTGATTTTGTTGTAATCTACTGCAGGTTTTCATGCTGTTAACTAAATATATATGTATATAGCTTATTGACTTTCTCAGACATGAAGGTGAAAAGATTGTTTTTCTTTATACTTCAATTTGGAGAATAATTTTTGGGGTATCTTAAAGATTGAAGCAGACTTTCAGTGTATAACAGGTTTGAGATAGTATTGAAGAAATATCTTTCAAAGACGTGATGATTTTTATCTGTACCTGTTTAAAAGTAAATACTATTTAAACAAGTGTGTCTACATGTGAACCTTCTGTAAACTGTCCTCTCACCTTTTTGGGGGAAGTATTTTAGCTCTGAGAACTTTTGGGGATTTCTGAGCTTCTGGACTTCAGTTCAAAATTTGGAAAATAGACTAGTCAAATATAACATAGTGGGTGCATCCACATGAGATAGTTTACTGCACATTAAACTAATGTAATGCTCATTAAAGCATCAGCACCTACATGTATATAGCAATTACTGTGCAGTAGTTTCATAGTAGATTAGTCTAATGTACTGTTTTCTAGGACTTGTAGATACAGGTACTAGAAATCAGCACGTTACATTAATTCATCAAAGTGTACGTGTAGGTGGTGACTGGGAGCAGGAAGAGCTGTCCTGGCTGCTGGGCAGCTGCCTCCCTGCCCAAACTGGGCTGCTTCTGTCAAACACAATTTGTTACCAGTGTGGGCACATGTGTAGAGAAAATTAATTGCATGCATAGATGCGGCCAGTGTCATTTAAACACCCTCTGACTCCAGTTGACAACTAATCCTCCTGGTCTTGCATCAAGTGGATTTAAATCAAAATCTAAAATTATGACGCACATTCTGTATCTTTTCCTCGTTGCCTTTTTTCTTATAGCTCAACTAAAGTGGAGCCTAGGATGGTAACATATAAATTGGTGTTCTATAATTGAACTGGTTGACTTGTAAATCTATTTATTGTACTGCAGTTGCCAAAAAGCTCCACCAAGATCAAAGTTTCGTTGGCAAAAGCTTTGTACAAACAGAAAAATTTGTTTTTATTTTTCTGTCGCTGAAGAACTTGCAATTCTGACTCAGATCCTATTTTTGTATTGTTTCTAATTTCATGCAGAGTACTCCTTAAGTATTATAGCCTAAATTAAGGGGAAAGAATCCTTAAAAACACAAAGGTTTTTCTGCTCCCTCATTTGCATATATTAGTCTTTTCAATAAAGTAACTATATACACAATGCTGACAAAGACCGGTAAACAGACTGAAAAAATAGCCGTTGTAGACATATTTTTAAAAAATGAATTGTGATGTTAGGGGGAACCTAATAACCTGCTATTTTTAAATAGCAGACAGGACTGAATTTTCAAGTTGATAGTATCCCTTTTAAAATGTTTCCTTATACAACAGCAGTAAAATAAACAATTTATAAAGCAGATTTGGTTTGCCCTTATAATCTTCCTCCTGTCTCTGACTAATATGACCTTTATAGGCTTTTATTTTCATTGTACAGATACCTAATGCCACTTAAGGGATTTTTTTTGTTCTTTTTTAACAAGTCACTAGTCTCAGAATATCACTAGTTGCATTTTAACTTTTTATACCTCATATTATAGACATGAGAATTGAACTCTGCATCTGTGTACATGGAAATGTTCTTTCACAGAAGTAGGTGGGTACTTTTATGGGCAGTTATTGCTTAACCCATGGTTATCATTGGATCAGGATTCTAGGCTGGTTCTTTGAAAGGACACACAGGAAGGGAGGAGCAGGTTTTAAAATACTCCTTTCAAAAGCCTCTCTCTCGGTTCTTCCAGCGTGTATAATGGCTTAGTTCTGCTATTGCTGTCAGCTAGGTTCTTCACAAGTTCAGGGATGGCCTTGCCAGATCCCATGTTGCTAATTCTAGAAATTTTATCATGAGTCTCATGACACTGTGTTTGGTGTGTGCTTTAAATAAGTTGCTAGTTTCTAGTTCTCCTGGTGGCAGTGGGAGGGCATAGCATTGTGACCCGAGTGCACTCTACAGGCTCAAGACCAAGGTACCAAATAAAAATAATCTCTCTTTTATTTTGTTGTAATTCTGAGGAAGGAAGAGGAGACTGACCATACTAGAAATATGTTTGTCTTTTTATATCTTTCTACTAAACCAGCTTGCTTTTGGTTATAATAACCAGTGAACCTAGTGAACATGAGGATACATAAACCTCTGTTAGATCATAGTGAATGTGGACAAGGTAAAATATTTTCCCACAACAAACAGAAATGAGATCTGATGTGTTAGGCTGCCATACTTATTTTTACTTACTATCAAAACTAAATTTTAAGTCCAGTCAGTAACAATAGAAAGTTATTTTACATGTTACACTTTTAATTAATTTGTTGTATTCCTCAGCCTGTATAGTAGGGTTTAACAACACTGTAGGATAGACTGTCATAAACTACATATCTAACAAATGTCAGGAAGGAAGGATACTGTAAAGTAAAAATAAAATGTCCTATATCTGATTCCAAGGATATTTGGCAAATAGAAAAACATTTGCTTCTGGTAGTGTTAAAAAAATATAGGCATTCAATCAAGCTAAATGATCTTTTTCAAAAAGGAATTCTACTTACAAATATATGCTATACTTCAGCTCAAGACTCCATGGATAAATCAGCTATGGGAATTTTCTAACAAGTAGAGAAATATATATCTGTAACACATAGCTAAAAAAAAAAGTCTTCATAGATTAAAATAATAACACAATAAACCTAATTATTGTAAATTTTATTTTATTCTTGATGTTGCATGTTCTCAGTTTCAAGACTCATTATATAATCCTGTCAAATAGTGGGCAGGTTGACAGGTATGTTAGTTAGTTAAAACATTCTATTGAACTGATTAAACCTAGATTTTTTGGTTTTGGGAGGGAATTATGTTGCTAAAAAAAAGGGGCAGTTTAAGTTCCTATCTCTATAACTGTATACAAAAACCCAAGAGCCACAGTCATGCCAAATTAAATTGGAGAAAATCAGTTTAAGAAAATTTATTCTTTTTATTGCAGAGCCTCAAAATTGAATCGAAAGAATCTAAAATAAGTTAGTTGATTTGTTGGGGAGGGGGAGGGGGAGTAACATTTCAGCTAAATAAGATGACAAAATAAAAGAAGACAAAGTTTCCATTTTGTAATCTGTAAATCTGTACGTTTTTGATTATGTGTCAGTTTCCAGAATGCATTCTCACAATTTTTTTGTTCAACTCTGAAAGTAGTGACAATAAGAGGTTTGTGCAGGTCTGATATACAGCTAAACTATTGGAAGGCCTAGAGACAGTTTTATGTAAGCACATACAGTTAGAAAATGATGCTCTTCAAATGAGTCAGGAAGTAGTTTTCTTTTTGCATTTATGTACTTATTCCTCTTCACGTGACTTTTTTGGCATTTTTCTTATCTTGCTAATAGATTGCTACTTTGTTTGGCTTAATCTATCATTTTAAATAGATGTAAAACATATCTTTCTATACACAGGGCTAGCCGGTGGGCTCATTCATGTAAATCAGCCCCTTGGAGAGAAGGGGATTATTTGTATAAAGAAAGCAAAATTTGGCAGTTTTGTTATTTCTACCAGTTTGAGTTCTCTGCATTTATAATAAATACAAATAAAAGGGAATTAAGGGATCAAGTGAAATTTTTTAAAAACAGTAGAAAGATGAACTACATGTTCTTTGTCCACTTCTCTTCTGGTCCTCCAATTATAAACTCTTGCAGGAACCAGGTCTTTCTAGGTATTTGAATAGCAGCTAGAAAATGAGCCCTTTTCGTAACTCTGTGCTAACTCCATACAAATAATTGGTGGTGAAAATGCAAAACAAAAACAATCAACCAGATAGTCTGAACCCTCAGCCTTGTAGTAGGATTTATTCTGCCCTTTTAAAATGTCACGGAGTTTTGACTTCTTTGTTTTGAATTCTTAAAATTTTATGTAAACGTTCAGGAATGCAAGGGGCCATCTTTTTCTGCCTTGGATATTTCCTTGCAATGAGGGTATAAATTTAATTTCATGGTAACAGCCTGGATGCATTAGAGGTCTAACTGGTGCCACAAGATGGTTCCAGTTCTGATAGATGATTCCTGCTGGTATAGCAACCAAGTAGGATCAGTGCTCCTTGCACTGTTCTCCTTTCTTGAAAACCTTTCACCCAGATCTGATCTCGTGCATTCAGACCTCTCAAGGGTTAGACTCAAGTTACCTGTCAGAGTGCTCCTTCGGATGATTTTTATGTTGATATCTTTTTTTCTTCTATAAATGTGGTCAGCGGAGTCTAAATGGGAAGATACAGTTGAGATAATGTAAGGATGTTCACCAGTTTGCCAGCTGTGTAAGATAAGGATCAAAACATTTTTCAAAAGTTATTTCCATTATCTTTATCAGACATTTAGCTTTACCATTGTGCTGGGGGAAATGGTGGCTGGATGGGACATGAGGATAACCATAAGTATCCACAAGTGTCTTCATAGTAGTGAAATAAAATTCAGTACCATTTCCTGACACTTAACTCTAGATTCCCAAAATGGGAAGAGGGGGGCTTTTTCTTTCCTGTAACTGCTTTTGATGTAGTGTGGAGCATGTATCTTTAGTTAAGCTTTAGTAACAGGCATCAAAATATAGCTTGTATTATTCAAATTGCAGAGATCTGTCTTTACTTTTTGCCATGGCCTGTCTAGTAAACTGTCTGGTTGTTGCTGTTGCAGGTAGACACAAATGACATTTCTGACCACTCTGTTGTAGTTGTTTACTAGGCCACTAAACAGAGGGTGTGTTTTGCCATTTTGTAACATCTTGTTGTCAGTTAATGAAGTTTGTTAAAGATTTATTGTTGCATTGACGTAAGAATTATCAGTCTACAACCTTTCAGCAACTGATTTTGATGTATGGTAGGAGATTGCTGACTGTCCTTTTCATGAGACCAGCTGTCTTTACGGGGAATTATGACTTGACTTGTTTCATCATGCCTATTGCATTTCCTTTAGTTCTTACAGCTGTTTTTCCTGTGTTAGGTAGGTAAGGTAGAAAGCTCTAAGTTAGGACTGTGAAACTGAGGGCCCACAGGGGTAAATTGTGCCCCCTGGACTCTCACCAGTCCCCCTCCCGCGACATCAAGAGCAGCCAAGGGCTCCAGACTCCCCCTCCGTCGTCCACCCAGCTTCCCCTTCCTGCCCCTGCCCTTGCTTCAGGGCGTGGGATGGTATAGCCTGTGGTCTGCAGCCTAGGGTGCCTGAGTGACATGGTACAGCAAGTAAGCTAATGGCTAAGGATGAGTCAGGGCACCTGGTGAGTGGTGCAGCGGGGGGGGGCTAGAGTATGTGAGTGTGTTGGGGGGGTGCCCAGGAGAACAGTGCAGCAGGGGGTTGTCTGCCACATGGTGAAACTGTGGGGAAGGTATGTAGTCCCTGTTGGTGTAACAGAGGGGCATGCAGACCTGCCCACAGAAATTAGACAGCCCTGTTCTAAGTTATGGTCATTCTATTCAGTTAAAATATAGGAAATATAGAGAGATGCTAGTTTGACTTTTGGTGTATGGTATAGGCACCATTTATCACGATTAAAAATTTAGTTATCTGTCTGGCTTGTCAATATTTAGTTGGTGTAGCATTTAGAAAATATTTATATTTAGGAATACTTCTCTTCTGGAATCCAGTGTTGTGAGATATTTATGGAACAAAATTAGTGGCATGTCCTTAAAGTGTTAGCATTTTGGCAGGTGGCTAACTTTGTATATGTTTATGAAGTATAACATGTAAAACATAACTAAAGAATTGATTACCAAAACGCTACACACACACAAACACATGCACACTGTCTACTGCAATAGTTATTGTTATCAATTCCAAGTATTCTCTGTTCATTATCAGTATTTTATATTGATATAAAATGTAAGCATTATCAGTCTGTAACCTTTTAACATTTTGATGTGTGGTAGGAAGTCTTACTAATTACATTTTCTGAGCCTGCAGAGAATGTCTTATATGATTCATTTTATGCATGTAGGATCTGATACCAGTTATCAGAGAAATTTCATGTGCATATAACTTTGGAAGCCCCTGTAAGATTAAGACTCAGATATTTGGTCCTTTAAGATGCATCTATGCTGCCATACAACAACATTCCTACAGTGCCAGGCTTTAGTACTTCCTTTTGGAAGTAATAAAGCATAATGCGGTATGGGTGGTTACTGCACCGTGCACACGGCACAGTTAGATTTTGCTGCTACATCACCATAACAGCATGCCATGGTGCATGCAAGGGGATGCGCGCTGCCACGGTGACATAGCTGCTGCTCATGTGTAGACCCATGTGATCACTATGTTACCATAGCATGCTGTACGGTGATGTAGCGCATCACTATGTCATCATAGGGTGACATGTGGATGCGCCCTCAGTGTATCAAACCATGATCTCTAACCAAACACCATCGATGTAGGACACTGTAATGGTTTGAGTCCATATTTTAATTTAAAAGCATTAGATATAGGAAGTTCACTTCCACTGTGCTATGCTAACCATTACGTTAAGGAAGGACACAGTGGAAAAAATTTTAAAGATTTTCGGAATAGTATGAGAAGACTGACTTAGATATATAGAAACTGAGTTGAAATATAATGTTTTTTGCTACTTTACTGCAATAGAGATTAATAAAAGATGATTAAATATATAATTGAATTATTATATTCTGATTATAAGCACTGTAAGGCTGTAGTATGTTTGAAATCTCTGG
The DNA here is from genome assembly GCA_030014935.1 of Caiman crocodilus. Classification (NCBI taxonomy): domain Eukaryota; kingdom Metazoa; phylum Chordata; order Crocodylia; family Alligatoridae; genus Caiman; species Caiman crocodilus. The sequence goes on from JAGPOW010003447.1 coordinate 23,771,743, forward strand.
AGCTCTACAGTTGCAGCTGCAACAGCAATTACCATTTATCCATTCCAAGAACGCTCTGCCTGTGCCCTTGAAACCTTTACATTCTGGAGAGTATCCAAAAAAAAATCACGTCACTCACTTACTTTAGATGTTTCTTTTCCACTCCTGTGTGAACTCTAAAATGGTAGCAGACGCCATTTTAAAGAAATGCAAACTAATTTTTCTGATGCAAGTGGTTCACAGAAGTGAACGGTGGTAATGTACAGTTTGGGGAGTGTAAACAAACTGTAACCGTTTTCAATTCCTGGGCTTGGCAAACTAATTAAAGGCAAAGCTTGAGATACATGTGGTAAGTGATGATTCCCATCCTTGCTAGCAAGGAAGTGTCATGCCAATGAAAAGCTATTCATTCAACACCAAATAAAATGGATAGATGAACATAAATTGGCTCTTAAGAAAAAATTGCTTTTCAGAAACAAATTTTAAAGCAAATTTCTCACAGTTCTGTGATGGGGAGAGGGAACAAAACGGCCTTAAATTCATGGGGAAGTTGCAGCTCTTGTAATACATATTTTCCTTTTACTCTTCTAGTAGGATCTTCTGCATAGAAAAATAATTCTCTTCAATGTAACTTGTATTTGCCTGTGATCAGCACACTGTAGAAGAGAGGAGTCCTTGAAGACCTTCTGCCTTGTCAGAATACAAACCATTTGTGAAACTTTCCTTAGTAACATTTAATTTGATGTCCAACTCTACTAACTGTATCTGATTAGTACCTGTCGTTCCAGAAGGTTGGAAATCTTGTAACTTGTAAACTATTTTATGTTAGTATGCCATCTGTACACGGTGGTGTTTACATATCACTCCCCTCTTCATCCTGTTCTATATAGGTGCCATGTTAATGCCATCGTGATATCCCTAATCGCTTTAAGCAGGACCATTTTCTCTTCTATCCCTGGGGAAAAAAAAGTAGATCTGTGCTAATTTTTCACAGCTTTTTTAGATGTCTGATCTTCATATATATTTTAAAGGTTAGTGAGGCAAGAGTCAATTATTAAGAAAACATTATTGTTACAGTATCACTTATTGGTTTCTGCATATATTGAGAATCCTTATGGAGGACAGTTATTCCCTTCAGATTTCAAGAGAGCTCTGAATTATAGAGAATTCAAGATCATATCAGTATCAAGAATCTAATAGGTTTGTTATCCAGCAAAAAACATGACAGAAAGCATACTCGTTTAATCAGAAGTTTTTGTCTTTATGTATGGAAGCACTTTGACTGCTCTGAAATCTGAGGATCTAAAATGCTTAAGCTCTACATAAGGGAAAATAATTTAAAAAAACCCCACCTAACCACAACATTATCTGTTTGAACTTTAGGTTTGTTTATTTTACTCAAAGTGTGCCTTTCCCCTGTATCTCCATATTGTTCAATTACTTATGATATACCATACTGATATGAGAAAAGTAAATATTTAGTTTACATATGACCGATAAAAGTGTAGTATATGATATAGATTACACTGGAGTGCTTTTTTATAAACCCTTACAGCAAGAAAAGAAATGTATGTGTTTATATATTCAAACTTAACAGCAGAGTTTAGTTTGAAATTCCCTGTGTCACAGTTTAAGAAGTGTTTCTGTGTGCAGCTTATGAATTCTGGTTGAAGTTATGAAATCACTGTAGCTTTTAATACCTCTGTATATATGGAATCACCATATGCTGTTAATACTATCTCATTCATTTCCCGCATCAGGGTGCTTTAGTGGGGGTGGGTGCCGCAGCATGTAGAGACAATGTTAGTCCATCTCTATTGGTCCATCTCCACTTTAGTCCTGGCACACAGTACTTTGGCATGATTTCTGCCATGCTTTTTTTTTTTTCAGGGCTTTTTTTGCTATCAGGAAATCTTGGCAGCAAATTGGCCATGCATGGTTTAATATGCAACGCATGGTTTGTGGAAGTGCAAAGAAGTTTGCGACACCGCAGACTGCACGTGACTGCACATCTGGATCCAGCCCCAGAGTGCTTATGAGGCTGAAATTTGTAAAAGTGCATTTTAACCTATTGGAGGCCTGGGGTGTCATCACAGATTCCTGGAGGCCTGTGATAAGTGAGCCACAGGGTAATGATTTCGTGACGTGATAGCAGAGAGCATGTTTCCAGGAATGGGCCAGAGAGGCCAAAGAAAGGCCGTTGTTACAGCTTCCTTGCTAAGCATCCCTTGTGCAGGATAGCCAAGACTACAGAGTAAGTCTGGTGTTTTGAGACCCAAGTGCAGTGGCTGGGTGAACATATACACTGCATATAACCCTTCCAGGTATGTTAAATGAATAGGTTGGAGAAGTGATATGATTAAAACTCAGATTTAAAAAAAATGACACAACTTCAGCAACTTTTTTACACTGAAGGAGATTAAGGACTTTTCAAGCTCAGCCACCAGCTCTAGTATTCTAGCAACACCTAACCTGGCCAATGTCACCTGGCTTTTATTGTGGAAGGAGATCATAGCCATTGCATAATTTAACCACTTGTTCAATATAAGCCGTTTTGTTAGTATGGTATATCAGAGCTGTTGGAAACATAAGGAAAAGGTGCTTAAGACATTCTAGGCTATCTAATACCAACAATGATTCATAATGAAAAGGTATTATTATAAGCAGATTAAAAGAATGTGAAGAGGAGATGCGGACTGTTACATAGCCAAATTAATTAGTTTATGAGACAGTGAGGTATAAATTCCACTTCAACCATCATACCATTAAAATAGTTCATGCTATTAAAAATGTAATTTTAAATTAGTTGCAAACCATATTCTATTTGGTTTCCATAAGAAAGTGTGTGTTGATCTAGAATGTGTTTCTGTATTCGGCAATGTTTTGAAGTGCAAATCTGGAAATGGCATTTTCTTTTTTTACTTACTCTGGGTATCAGCATCAATAACACTTTTAATAAATTAGCTATTTGCTTATGGGTGTGTGCACAAAATAAAAATCTTAATAAAAAAATTGCTAGGTTATTGTTGATGAAGACTTGCTGACAATTCCTGTAGATGGAGGAATGATACTGTTCCTCTAAATTTACGTCTCTAAAAATGGTAATACACTGCCCTTGTTCAGAGATGTTGGTTAAGTAAAATGATGTACTTAAAAAATGTTGTAGTCTTATTGGAAGTGCCTTTGAAATGTAAAATATGTATTTTACCAAAGTAATTTATCCTGCTTTTAAAAATATTAAAACCCCTTGAGATTTTACATGTGGGCTTTCTTTTACTTCTGTAGAGCCAGGTGATCAATAGAGGGAACCAAATGAAGTATCCTCCTCCCCCAGTTTATAGGAAACCATTGAAGAAAATAGCTATGTATTTTGCCTCCACTAAAAATATTGAAATATTGCAGACACTTGGCATTTACCAAATGGAAAACAGCAGATGGCATATTCCACAGCTAGTCTTATTGATTCGTATGGAGCTGGCATTCACAAAGCATCTGTTATCAAAGCATAGGTGAGTCTTACTGGCCCAGCCAGCCTCGCCTGTCAGCTATAGTGGCCGTGTTATAAGAAGCCACTGCAACACAGAGCTCCCTACAGTGTTTGGTGGGCAAGTAACTACCTAATGCTTGCCATTTTGCAGTCATCATTGATACATGAGTGAGATCTGAGTAAATTTGGTAAGGAGCCCTATATTCATTATAATATAATTAGGCAGGGAGTTCCTAGCTAGTTCTGGGAATTTGTTTAACCCAGAACTCGAACACTGACTGGTTTAAAATGTTCAGTCAATTTTCACCTCTGTTTTTGCTATTATGACAACCATTTTTAAGATAAAAAATAAAGAAAATTGTGGCTATTCAGACTTGTATCACTTAGGTGCACAAAGTATCCAAATATCTATAAAGCACCCCTTCAACTCACAGGGTCTATTTTTCTCAATTTCCCTGGCATCCCCTGCTCCTTCCATTTCTTTTTCTGGATGTCTGCACTCCCATCACCACTGTAGTGTGTCACCTCACATTATCCCTTGTTCAGCAGGCAGCATGCTTGCATAGAGATTCAGTTGTCACCACAAACCCAGGCAGATTCCAAAGTCTTAATTTATTGTGAAGTGCCTAATCTGAGGGATTGCAAAATTCTTGCCAAAACCCACGTCCCTATGTGCTAGTTCAATGCAGTGACACTTGGAGAACTTTTGATGCATTAAAAGAGAAAAAATGACATCCAGAAAAACACATTACCAAGTTGGAGAATAAGCAACAAGGACCCACACCTTGTTAGAGTTTTAAGTGGCGGTAACGTGTGAAGTCCAGTATCTAATCTGACTATAATGTGTGTTCCCAATGATAAAATAAAATTCTTTAATGTATGTAGCAGTTTGTCAGCAAGCTAATGAGCAACTGATGAGATAGCTCTTAATAATGAAGCAGGAAGATGATCTATTTTAAAATGTTTATTGGACAGATGCAAAAAATTGAAGATAGAATGTATTATCCACCATGGTCACAACTTTCAGAATGGGATTTCCAAAGTTAAGTTTCCTTGTTCAAACAAACAAAAAGTTGCATTAAGAGGTACAAATGATCTTCAGCTTCTAATGAAGTCCCAGGCAGTTGTGTATTCACAGCATTTCTGAAAATCTGCCACTCATATAATTGCTTAGAAAGGCACATACAAGTTGGAACTGTGTCTTTCTGTGTATGTAGGCATGTCTGAAGTACACACAAAAATAACTTCTGTTTAGAACTATTTTAGGTTGTTTGGTTAAGCACACAAAAGCTAGCCAATATAAGAATTAAAAGTTTCCGGTACAATTTCATAGATTTCATGGACATTAGGGCTGGAAGGGACCTCGGAAGAACACTGATTCCAGGGGCAGGAAGTCAGCAGGGGTCATAGGATCCCAGCAAGAAAAACATCCAGGTTTCTCTTGAAGGCATTCAAGGTAGGTGCTTGAACCACCTCCAGCAGCAGGCTCTTCTAGACCTTGGGGGCTTGGACAGTAAAGAAGTTCTTCCTTATGTCCAGCCTGAAATGGTCTTGTAAGAGTTTATAACTGTTTGACCTTGTCATCCCTTGGGGTGCTCTGGTGAACAAACATTCCCCCAGATCCTGGTGAATGCTCCTTATAAACTTATAGGTGGCCACCAGATTGCCCCTGAGCCTGCACTTTTTCAGGCTGAACAGTCCCATGGCTCTCAGCCTCTCCTCATATGGCCTGTTTTCCTGACCTCTGATCATGCACGTGGCTCTCCTGTGCACTCTCTCAAGCTTCTCCACATGTCCACACAATATTTATTTTGGCCCACTCGTGCCAACGCATTATTATATAGTCTTAAATGACATGATTTCTGCGGGACGCCAGCTTCATCTAGCGCATAGTTTCATAGTAGCCTGACCCCCTACCACAGGCAGGAATGAATGCTGGGTTCACAAGACCCCAGACAGGTGATCATCCAACCTCCTCTTGAATTTGCCCAAGGTAGGGGTGAAGACCACTTCCCCAGGAACTGGTTTCAGATTTTGGCCACCCTAACTGTAAAATATTGCCTTCTGATTTCTAACCTAAACCTATTCTCCATCAGCTTATTACCATTGTTCCTTGTCACCCCAGGTCCCTGATGAGTTTCTAGGCAGCTACCAGGTCCCCCCCTCAGCCTCCTCTTGATGAGGCAGAACAGGTTCAGGTCCTTCAGTCTCTCCTTATAGGGCCTATCCTGCTGCCCTCTCACCAAGCGGGTGGCCCTCCTCTGAACCCTCTCCAGGCTGGCCACATCCCTTTTGAAGTGCAGCGTCCAATATTGGATGCAGTACTCCAACTGCAGCCTGACCGATGTCACACAGAGGGGAAGTATCACCTCTCTGGCCCAGCTTGAGATGCACCTTTGGACGCATGACAAGGTATGGCTGGCCTTGCTGGCTGCAGTATGGCATTGGTGGCTCATGTTCATCTTGGAGTCAATAATGACGCCAAGATCCCTTTCTGCCTCTGTGTTTTCAGGAAGGGAAATCCCCAGCCTGTATGTAGGCTGTGGATTCTTTCTTTCAAGGTGCAGCACCCTGCATTTGTTTGCGTTGAACGCCATCCTATTCTCATCTGCCCACTTTTGTAGTCTGCCTAAATCTAGTTGCAGCCTCTCTCTCCCTTCAAGTGTGTCTACCTTGCCCTATATCTTAGTGTCATCAGCAAACTTGGACAGGGTGCTTTCCATCCCCTTGTCTCAAGTAGCTGATGAAGATGTTAATCAGTGTGGGCCCAAGGACCAAGCCCTGGGGTACCCCACTGCTCACATCTCACCAATTTGAATACAACCTATCCACCACTACTCTCTGGGTGCATCCCATCAGCCAACTTTTTACCTATCCAACTGTGCAGACATCAATGCCACGGTCACTTAATTTATTGAGGATGGGATGAGAGACAGTGTCAAAAGCCTTCTTAAAGTTCAGAAAGACTATGTCCACGGCGACACCATCATCCAAGGATTTAGTTACTTGGTCATAAAAGGCAATCAGGTTGGTCTGGCAGGACCTGCCTTTGGTGAACCCATGCTGATTTCCCCTGAGCATCATCTTCCCTGCAGGCCCCCCACAGATGTGCTTCTTGATGATTCTCTCCAGGAGCTTCCCAAGCACCGAGGTGAGGCTTACAGGCCTGTAGTTACTTGGGTCCTCCTTCCTCTCTTTCTTGAAAATTGGGACTTCAGCCAGGTTCCAATCCCCCAGCACCTGGCCAAATGACCATAAATGCTCGTACAGCTGGGCCAAGGGCTCCGCGATGACCCCTGCCAGCTCCCTCAACACCCTTGGTTGGAGGGCACCTGGACCTGCAGATTTAAAAATGTCCAGCCCTTCCAGAAGATCCCTAAGTACATCTGCACTGCCTGAAGGTCTGATATAGCTATCCCCAAGATTGTCCCTACCTCTGGTAGGTGGGATGTTCCGCTCCCTGCTCAGGAAAACAGAGGCAAAGAAACTGTTAAAAATATCAGCTTTCTTGTCTGGCGTAGCCACAAGATTACTGTTTGCGTCTTGCAGGGGCCCTACATTGCATGGTGTCCTCTTCTCTTCTTGCTCCCAATGTACTTGAAAAAGGACTTTTTGTTGTCCTTAATCCTGGACATTAGCCTGAGTTCCATCTCTGCCTTGGCCTTCAGAATAGCCCTCCTAGCCCACAGGCCGAGGAGTACTCCTCCTTGGTGATAGCTCTTCGCTTCCTCTGGTTGTATGCCTCCCTTTTAGTCCTCAGGCATTCCGTATGATGAAGCCGCTTTGAAGATTTAAGTCACTGTCCCCATTTGATTCGGCCGACTCAGAATTGGAGATATGGCGCCGAGTTGGAGATTCGGATCAGCCAAGGAGAGGCAAGCACAGCTGGGCAGCTGCAGGTTCTCCTGCAGTTCCTCTGGTGGATGCCTCTCCTCGGGTGAGGGGAGCTGCAGGAGAAGCTCCCACTATGGCTGCCCTGCCCAGCCTCCCGGCAGTTTAAAAAAAAAAAAAAGCCCCACATTCAGCAGCTGTAGTAGTGGGGATCAGGGCCTCTAGTGTGGTAGAGCCACCTCCCAGCCCCACACAGCACGGGGCAGCGGGGATTGCCACTTCCCCACCTGGCACCGTCCTGGCAGCTGCCTTATGGTGTGGGTGCAGTGGAGCTTGGCAGGGCTCTGCACATGGTCTGGGAGCTGGGACCACGAGCTGAGCAGTGCCTGGCTCTGGGTGATTGCTGTAGCCACCCCATCTCCCAGACAGTGCACAGCGCTGTGCTGTACCCCACTCACACAGTGCAGGGAAGGGCGACCCCCCGCTGTCCCATGCTGCACGGGGGGGGGCTCTGCAACGAGCCCTCAGAGCCCTGATCACCACTGCCAGAGCTGGTGAGTGTGTGGGGCTTTTTTTGAAGTGTTGAGAGGCTGGGCCAGGTTGGGGATGGGGAATGGCAGAAGCAGCCCCCATGGGGGCTTCTCGTGTGGCTCCTCTGGATGTGCCTGCCTCTGCCCCAAAGCGGAGAGCCGTAGGGGCTATGCCCTGCTGCCGCTTGCCCAGCTGATGCGGGGGGTGAGGGGGCAGGGTGTGTAGGCACAGCTTGCTCTGGGTTGCAGCAGGGCATAGCTCCGCATCAGTGCTGGGAGCAGGGGCTCTGCCCTGTTGCTGCTTGCCGGCCAGCGTGACAGAGTGCAGGATGCAGTGGCACTGGGAGCAGCGGCTTTGCCTGGCTGCTGCTTGCCCCCTCCTGCCTGGAGCGAGCTGCACCCACATCCTGCCCCAGCTCGGCAAGTGGCAGCTGGCCAGATCCCCAGCTCCCAGTGGTGTCACACCCACATCCCTCACCCCCAGCCCTCCTCCCCAAGTAATGTCCCACCCCGGCTGAGCATCCTGTCCCACCCCCAGCCCCAATCCCTTCCTCCCCCATGCCTCTTCCATCCCCCCCTTCCGCAACCCCAACAGATTTACCACTTGGAGTCTGTTTAGTCCATGGTCAAATCTTTGAAGTGGCCAAATCTTTTCCAAAGCTTTTTCGAATCGATTCAGATGCTTCAAATCAGTCTCCCAATTTGATTTGGATTCAGATATTTGGTTCCCAAATCAGACCAAATGAAATCAGCCAGCAACACTTCGCACAGCCCTACTAATCAAGTCACATAAGCCTAACTGTCATTTGAGGTTACTGAATAAATGATAGCAATCAAAGGTGGTTGTCCTCTATGTGGACCAGCACTTTGGGATACTTTGCCAGTAGTTTTTACAGGTGTTTTGAGGAATAATGAAACTTTAGAGTAACCTGACACTGTATACCACCATTCATAAAAGTTCTAAGCATAATTTTCAATTAAAAATACTTTGTGTGCTTATATTTAAATTGGTAAAGAAAAACAGGTTTGTTTTCGAAAGAAATATTATATTTTTAGTAAGTGTAACCTGTTCCAGGGACTATATTTTCTATTTGATTTGAATACTGTTTTACTACTTAGCAGGTATCAAGTAAATAATCAATTATTTTGTTAATGTATGAAAAAGCAGGCAATCCAAAAAATGTAATAAACTGATATGTGCAATTGAATATTGACATTTTTTTCATTTTCTGAAAGATAAGTTGGTGGTAGTGATGAACAAAATTGTTCTCCAGGGTTGAGTTTAAAGGTATAGCTTATGGGGGATTTATAACTTAGTTTAGGTTAACATAATTTTGAAATTAAACTGGTTTATGCAGGAGAAACAGTCCTTTTGTAAAGTTGATAATTTGTGTTTTGGATTTCAAGTAGAAACAGTGAAACTCTTGTGTGTACAGTATTAGCTCAGTAGGAACTTGATGGCTGATCTTCCTTGCAATGCCCTAAACTCAAGAAATCTTAGCAAATCTATAAACTATTCTCTTTTTGTACTTTGACCCATCAGAACTGATAATCCAGTGCTAAGAAAATTTCCCTTGACTTCCCATCTGCCAGTTATAAGCATTTTGCCTTCACATTATAGTAGTAGCAATAAGGGTTTGCCATTTTTTTCACACATTTGCAGTAATTTTAAAGGAAATATGTTTGTTATATATTTCCAATAACTTTTTTCTTTCTTCCAGAAAACTAAAAAGTTGAAATCTTGTACAATATCTAGATCCCCTAGATACATTGCTCTGTTGGTGATAGCTGTTTGCCTTAAATCTCTTGCTAGTCTTAAATCTGTTAAGGCCATTGTCTCTGCTTCTTGTCCGCATTAACTTACTATCCTTAATGGCTTGATTTTCATGTGGATTTTGAGATAGCAATATGCTTTAAAATTGAACACTGTCATTTGTATTTCATGAATTACAATATGTCTTTAGACTGCAGACTTATAGTAAAATGGGTTTTACTCCAAGATGTTCTTTATTTAATGGTTCATATATACTGCTGTGTTTTCCTGTATACAAATTTAAAGTGATCTGGCCAGAAGGTTGGACTTTGGGCACTCTAAATTTGGTTGATGTTTTCAATTCTGACCCTCCATATAGATATATCTATATATGAGTAATTATTTTATAGAATCATTATAAATAATTCTTAAGGGTAGGACTTGAAGACGTGTTTTCATTCACCCTCAATAACGATTTATATATTTTTTTAAAAATGAGAAGTCACAGAAGTATTTTAATTTTTTTAAAGCAAATATAATGTGCAAATATAATTTCACATGGTTTAATACTCCTGGCTCTGTAATGATGTACTATCAAGAGGTCTTATTATTAAGACTTGAAAGAACAAGTGTTAAACTATACTTAAAAAAACACTATTTTTTGTCATTTAGCTTGAATTGCAGAAAAGTTTCTTCAGGAGGTTGGATAACCTTGTGTCACACATTTCTGCTGGTTTTCATGGTTCTTTATAGGGCTTTCATTTTTATGATGGTCCATATCTGATATCCCTATTTTAATAATCTAGCCAGAGGATGTTCTTGTTTGTAACACTGACTCACCCTAATGTGTTTTTCCCACGAGTATTCCTCTGAGCCTGCTGGGAGCTCTGGACCAGACTAACTACACTTAGAACCATATGGATGATTTTCTAGTTGGAAAACTAGAATTATTTAATCTTTTTTTTGCAAGAGACCCATTAGTCGCAGTTAACATTATGCAGTTAAAGTCTAGTTTACAGCACCAAGAGCATTACCACACCTTTCCTTGTTAAGGTTTGGACCTTGAGCTTGCTTTGAAAGATTCTGGTTAATCATTAACAGCGAAATTGCTGCTAGTTAAACAACTTGATTTCTAAAGAGCTAATTACTTTACACATGCCTCTTTTGAGTTTTTTAGGTAGCCTTTACTTTTTGCCTTCAAGCTTTTCCTTGGCTTTGTGTTTGAAGAGAAGCAAATAAAATCTACTCATCATGATCATGTCACCCGAATAGCCCAGTAGGAAGGCATTTACTATTTAGTTTATATGAACTATACATAAAATGTATGTATTACATGATATATAAATAGAGAAGACTTGTGAAAAGAGTTCACAATAGATCCTTGAAATCTTAAAAAAGTAATAATTATAGGGTTTGCAAATTAGACACCCAATACAGCCTAGAACACTTTTTGCTTTTACATTCCTGTCTCCATAGTACCTCCTTTTCTTCTTCATTTAAGGGGGAAAAGGACATAGTTAATTGTTTTTTCTGAATAACTAGTAGATGGTAAATGAATAAGATTCTTTAAAGAAGTAAAGGATAATTTTTAATTATGAATAGACCTGGAATCCTGCTTTTGCCAATAAGAAGGCATTTCCTTTTGTGCTACTTTAAATTAGGAGATTACAGCATAAGTAAAGGATTTTTATTAAATATGCTAGCTGTTTGTTAGATTTTAGATATTTAAAAATCTGTTTTGTTAAACATGCACTTGGATATGTAGAATTCTTGATTCTGTCTCATGATCCATGCTAGTCTCCATATTTGTGTGGCAAACAATATTTAATTTCACACAACCAGGGACAGACAGCCCCTGGCAGCTTTCCATACAGTCAGTAAATATTGTCCTTATCAGATTTAGCCTAGCCTGTGAGAGATGCCAGAAGTCCAGATTAGACTCTAGACTGTCGGCTACCAATCAGTTTAATAATTTATTTTTAGTTTTGTAAGGGTTATAATCTGTTTTCTGTCTCATGTTGCATTTGACATAGTATTCATGTAGCAAATGGCCTTATTAAATATTAAAGCTAACTCAGGGAATCAGCTTGGCATAGCCTTAGTTTCTGTTATAATGAGAAAATGTTTCTTTGAAAAGATGGTTTGCTGTAAACTGATATGGTGTAACTAATTTAATCTTTGCAGCTGAAATAATTGTCTAAACAAAACTGTTGTAACCATAGTAGATGTTGTCACCCTTACTCAAGTTTTAAACTACTGACCTATTTCTCAGAAATGCTCAGCACACATAATTGCCATTGAAAAGTGAAAATCTGCCCTTATATTTATTTTTAAATATTAAATATGGATACACGCTTCTCTCTTCTTGGATTTCTGTATTTCATACTAAAAATCAGCGTGTATGAATGTATATTATAAATCCAGAGTTGACAGTTTTTTGGGGAAAATTATTTAGTATAAATGAATAGATGAGAATGGAAGCCTTTTCTTTTAACAAAGCCAACTTTGTAGTTTAATTTTGTTTTCTGGGTAGCAGCGATGACTATTACTTCTAACAAAAAATATATATTGGTGGAAGCACAGAATAGAAAGAACAGGTTTTGAGTTGTCTGGCACCACATAGGGCTCCATGACAAAGGCTGGAATAAAATCCAGTTCTCTGGAACAGCATTCAACTGACATAATTTTGAGGTGCTCTTTTCTCTTCCTGCAGTCCCTTTCTCTTTCACCATGTACCTCCATTTTTTTCAGCAAATAGGTTCAGCATATGACATTCTCCTTTACTTATATAACCTGGTTCATCCTGAGAACACTTCCTCTTCACTTAATAAAGCAGAAATGCTTTCAGAAATACTGTATGATTTTGTAACTGAAATTAGCAAACTGCATGCACTTGAGCATGACAGTTGATTGTTCAGTCAACCTTATTTCTGGTATTACTTAAATTTTGAGTGCTTGTCTCTGTAGCCTGTAAAAATCTCTTAACGTAGCTTCCATTGTGGATTTCCTAGGTTTTTAAAACAGCAAATTGGAAAAAAAAAAACCCAAAAAACAAAACCCCAAATTCTATCAGATGGCATGAAATTGACACACAGGGTCAACTGGATCAGAAATTTTAGATCTGCTGCAAAGACAACGCCAGTCTGCTAATGGCAATCATGCATCATCAAAGGACAGCAATCAGAGGTTGTCATCTGCTGTAACAGTGCTACTTGTGGATGCAACTTGGTCAATAGGTTTTACAGCATGGTGTGAATATATGCTGTTTCTGCTTCAGGATGTAGCGTAGACAGGGGAGAAGGATAGATGTGAGGGTTTGGAAGCTGTTGCCTGCTTGTGGGATAAATATCATCTCCTTACCCAATTAGTCCCAGCCTCTCCTTTGTCTTTCATCCCGTCTGATTCCTTCCTGTGGCCAGTACAAGTGTCTCTCTTCTACCTACTTCAACTATCTTCTAGTGTCAGTCGAGGTTAGAGCAGTCTCACTCTACTCCTTTTTCCTTGTCTCGCTTTTATCCTGTTACAGCTTCCTCTTCTTTGTTATCTGGTGTCAGCAGTCACATCACAGGCTCATACTCTGTTTCATTTTCTAACTCCAACCTAGTTCTGAGCAACCATTACAGGGAGAGACCTGCTCTATAGAATTGGGCCAGAACATATAGAATTGGGCCAGAACAGTCTTAATTTGCTTCATGAGGATGACTTGTGCATAATCTGTTCAGCACAGAGAACAGTGAGAGCAAATTTCAACTGTTTACTTCAAAAAATAGTTGAGGGACTAGGACATGTCAAAGAGAAGTTCTCCAGCTTCTTTATAGAACTTGTATTTTGCTATTCTAATCTTAAAAATAGGTGAACCTTTTATATTTATACTATCTATACAGATAACCACTTCAGAGAGAAAATTTAGACCCAACTTAGACCCAGTACCTGCATATGTTGATAATATGGAACTTTCCTATCTCCCTCCCTGCTTCTTTATACTGTCTGCAGCAAACTGACAGGCAAGCAAGCCAGCAAGAGGCTGATAACAGTGTTTATCAACCCATCATCATCAAAACAATAGCCTCTCTCCTTTAGTTCAGACTCTTTTTAAACAGTTTATCAGCTGACCTGTTGATTACCTCCAAAAAGCCCTAAGCAGTCACTGTTCTGTCTGCCTGTCCCAGTGAAATTGGAGACACACACTCACAGACACCTCTTGGCATTAGCTAGCATACCATGTGCCTAGGGTCCTTGGGGCTGGGGTCTGTGCTGTGGCAAATAGGAGGGAGGGAGGGATTTCTGCTTGAGCAACAAGGGGGGATAGAGAGAAGCTGGGAAGATCCTGCTGTGCCTGCAGTCTCTGCTGGAGCTTCAGCCCGGGAGCAGAGGAGAGGGGCCAGTCCTGCTGTGGAGCAGAGAGCCCTGCCAAGCTCAGAATGCATGCCAGGATGCTGGGGGTGTCTAGTTTATCTTAAACCAGCAAGGGGTCTGAGACAGACATTACATAAACTGGTTTGAGCCAAATCAGTTAAGTCTGATACTACATTTAACCAGGTTTATCTCAAACCAGTTCCTGCCATTTTCAAACTGGTTTATGTGCATCTAATATCTGTTCTCTTACAGGTTTAAACAAGTTTCTGATCACTTAAACCAGTTCATGTATAATGTCTGTCCCTAGCCTGATAACAGCCTCAAGGGTGTTTGTGATCTCCCTTCTTCCTGCTATACTAAGCTCTTCTAAAGAACCACCGAGTCATTTGTGTGTAGTGAAGGACAGGAGTATGAAATGATGAATATGTGTTCTCTAAAATCAGTGCTGGGAGTAGAGATTTTATGTCTTAAGGCTTCAGGTTATGGCTTCTTGAATAAATAGAGCTCTTTAGGAAAAATTCAATAGGAGGATGTTGTCAGGGAAGTTCTTGAAGGATCGTTGTCCTAGCAGCAGAGAACAACAATGACGACAATGCAGAATGAAGAGTGCATTTTTAGTGGATTAGTGCATATACTCCTAATCACATGGAAATTCCAACTTTCAAAAGCAGTAAGAGAAGTAACCGTGACTCATAAGGTTGAAAGTATTATGGAGCTTCCATGCAGTTTTAGTCATTACAAAGCGTATTGGTTAATGATTACAATATTTAATGATCTTAAGTTTTCTGGAAATGAAGGCAGGTCATCTGACATATAATCTTACACCTATTCAGGGTGTACGCACACCAGTATATTCTGGCATTAGGAGCTCACTGAATGGTGGGCCTTGTTAGAATTATGGCAAGAAAAGGCAAATTTTTAATGTAATAAGAGATTATTAACATAAGCAAACAAGGCCTGGGTCCTTTGATCTTGCTTGTGTTCAGAGACAGTGGCTCCTTTGAACTGAGATGGAATTGAGTAGTTCATGTAAGAAAGATCTAAATATAAAAGCAAATTGAAGGTACAGTCAACCAAGACATGAAAATAGCTGTACTTACACTTTTACCAGCACACGCCCCTAAAATACTGGGATGCCCCTAAAATGCTTAAGAAAGCATTCTCTTCTCTGGACAGCACTAAACATTAAATAGATGCCATTATTTCTTTACACGTTTCCTTTCCTCCAACCCTTCTCTTCCCTCCTCTCTGGTCCCTCCAGTTCCCACTTCCCAGAGGACGAATGGTTGTGTAGTTTAGGCAGTGATAATCTCTATTCACTTTCCAGCTCTGGCACAGGCTTTCTATATGATTTTGAAAAAGAAACTTGATCTTCCTGTGCCTATAATAATACCTCACTGTTCTATGCTGATTTATGGATAACATTTTAAAGTTCATTCACATGCTGTAGTGGTAACACCATGAAGTCACGTTAGCTGTTATCTGTAATAATATAAAATGGAATAAATTGTAAAGTGGTTAAGATCCTCTGGTCTCTTGATCCCAGTGGTAGTTTCTTTGGCTCTCCCTGGCACTCAGGATTAGATGCAACTTGCTCTTGATTGTTACTTATCACTTTGTTATATTCCATTTGCCTATAAATTGACTGATTGATGTGTTCCAGTATCTTTCAAAGTTGGATGGACCAGTCTGTAATTCTCTGGGTTCCCTTTTTTAAAGATGGGAGCTACGATTGCACTTTTCCAGTCTTCTGGAATGTCACCAGACCTCCCTAAATTCTACATAATAGGAATCGGTGCCTCTGCTATTACTTCAGCCGATTGTGTACTCTAGGCTGAATTTCAGCAGGCCATGCTGACTTGAAGATAGATACCTGTCTTACCTAAGCAATCTCTAACTCATTCTAGACCATCTCCCCTTTTGATGTGAATTGTGCGAGTCATCTGAAAATTGATCTTTCTTTTGTGCAGACTGAAGTAAAAAAGACAATTTAGTTTTTCTTTATATTATCCATTAGCTTGCCTTCCCTCTGTAGGAAGGGAGCTTTGCTTTCTTTGGTTGTCCTTTTACTTCTGACACATAGGTAGAATGGTTTTTGTTACCCTTTATAGCTGAAGATATCTGTACCGCAACTTCTGCCTTGGACTTTTTAATTGTGTCTCTCCATGCTCTTAATATACCCTTACATTCATCTTAGTGATGGGGACAGATTTCCACTCTTTGTTAAGAATCCTTTTAAGTTTTAAGTTGAAGAGTTCAGATTTATCCAAGTAGCCCTCTTAATACACTTCCTTCTTCCATGCCAGGATAAAATGGTCTTGCACCCTTTATTTTGCCTCTTAGCAGCTCTTTTTCCATTCTTTTTTCTCCCCCTTAGACTTGTCTTCCAAAAGAGAATCTGCTTGCCAATCTCTGAGTTTAACATTGTCTTTTCTGAAGTTCACTGTTTTCATCCTGCTGTTATTCTTTCTTCCTTGCCTTAGGATTGTGAACTGTTATTTTAAGATCACTGTCACCTAGTGGGAAGCCTCCCACTTTCAGCTTCTCAACTAACTCCTCCCTATTTAGTAAGAAGCAAACTGAGAAGATCATTCCCCAGTCAGGTTTTTTTTTCCTACAAAAAAGAGATAAAATCCACATAAAGAAGTAAGCATGGTTAGCTGAATATGGTGGGAAAGGTTAATAAGGGCAGAGTTTAAGATGCTTGATAATCTCATGTGACACAAGGTTCTTAATGCAGCTTCCAAGTTTTCTTTGTCCCTATTCCCTATTCATTTCTCAGAGCTGGTTCAGTATAACAAGATTTGCAGTTTTTATACAGTTGGTATGTCCATTTAAGCTCAAATGTTAAATTTCCATTAGCACTGGAGACATTAGCATTTCCATGATATTCTGTTCATTTAGAAGCCATCTCAGTTGTTCTCATTGGGTCAGATATTAGGTAATGCTGTCTCCTGGGTGTTTGGGGAAGTAGGTAGAGGACGAGTCAGATCCTAAGTACTGCATGCATACTTTAGTATTTAAATGTGTTTATCTTACATTATCCAGAAACCTGAATTTTGGAGCTGTCTAGACTTGTTTCTTAAGCAACTGATTTTCTAACATCACCTATTCTTATTAACCAACTATATATCACATATTATATGCTGTTACAAATCACATAATATTTGGAATTTGAATGGTATACTTTGTTTCCTTTTAAAACTTGGGAGAAATGTTTGTGTATCATACATAAAAAGGTTACTTTTGCTGTTAATCATATTGTAAATCTCAGAGGTGAATTCTTTAGAAGAACAATATAACATATCTCTCAAAAAACTTTTCACATCCTTCTGAAATTACTCCTAAAGTAAGTTTTTCCTTATTGTCTTCTTATATTGTTTGTCACCATTAATATGTCTTAATCCCAACTGTATAAAGGCAGAGTCATAGCAGACACTGGATATTAATCCTTGAGTCCTTGTGGGTATTTGAAATACTAAGGTATTTGAAAAATCTGTTCCTCTCTTTCCTTCTTAGATACAGAGGCAGACAAACTTCAGTTTCTGACTTGGAGATGGCTAAGACCGTCTCTCGGGGGCTTACTTGTATCTTAAAGACTTCGACCACAATGAAGATTCAAAGTACACTTCAGAAAGCCAAGCAAAGAAAAACCTCTAACCCAAATACTGAAGAAGTAGAAAGCAGAGAAAGGTAGTTAGCCACGTTAGTCTGATATCAGGTAGAAGCCAGGGTACAGTTGCCTTCTTTGGGCAAGTAAATTATTCAGGCTAGAAAGTGCCAAATAGCTATATGGTAATCTGTCTAGTTTCAGGAAGTAAGAGAGTGTGGATGTTTCTGTAGATGACAGCTATATTAGCTTGCTGGTATCCTCTATGCTTTTATATTCAGGCACCTTCCTGTGTATTAAATTGTCTGCTTTTATTTGTTTATCTTACTGTTAGGAAAAATAGTTACCCATAGTTACATTTGTCAGAAAAGATCAAATATTAAAGGAGTTTTCAAAAATAGCTCCTTTGTGCGTGTGTGTTCCTTCATGCTCCTGGATTTATGAATGGATAGTTTTACAGTCAACCGTGGAGAGTTTGTGTGGATAGGTTCCCCAGCCCTCAAAAAGATGAGGGGTTGTGAACAAGCTGAGGAGTGTAACAGCTCCATGGGACCACTGTGACATTCCAGCTGATTGCTGTCGGTTTAATTGCAGACGACACCAGTTTTCCAGTCAGTTGTACAGTTGAGGGGGGAAATGGTGCTTGTTGAAGTAAAAGCTGCAGCAAGCAGCTGTCTGGCTCATCCTTTATTCAGCAACCCACTGTGAACTGAGTGGATTGTGAGCCATTTGAATGTGAATGATCCAGGCTCCTACCATGCTCATGCTACTTTGGCTTATTGTTAATGATGTTGAAGATGATTTCCTCCATGTTGAGAGAGGGAATGGAGTATCTGATCATGAAGATCTTTGGTTCCAGATACAATGGCTGGACAAGCATTGAGTAGCTTGCCTAGAAACATCTTTCCATTTCAGAATTAAAATAAATGCTTTAGACTAAATTTAGAAAATGCCTCCCGTATTTGATTTTCATGTGTTGGTGAGGCATGGTTTGTAGGTAAGGAATAGAAAATAAATTAGTTTTAACCAACCATTTAAAACTGAGAAAAAAGTAAATTTATGAGAAGTTGTTGTTTGAGATGATGTAAAACTATACACAATAT
This sequence comes from Caiman crocodilus, assembly GCA_030014935.1. Classification (NCBI taxonomy): domain Eukaryota; kingdom Metazoa; phylum Chordata; order Crocodylia; family Alligatoridae; genus Caiman; species Caiman crocodilus. The sequence continues at coordinate 23,790,392 of JAGPOW010003447.1, forward strand.
GTTGTGCATCTTTTTTTTCATACTGAAAGAGTGACTCCAACAAAAAAAAAGTCATCTTGATGTTCAGTAAATGAAATTGTGGTTTTCCTCCAAATTCAAAGGGATATCCTGGTTTATCCTATTCCCATTGACTTCAAAGATTTTAGTCCAGCCCTTGGATAAACTTCTTCTATGCATAAAGATTGCCAAAACAATCATTTTATGTTTTCTATGTTATTGAGAGAGAAGCTCTGATATGAAGCTAGGAATCAAGGAACAAGACAGGGAGAAAAAAGAAAAAAAAAAGATTTGATTAAGAAGACTTTTTTTTTGCTTCCTACTGGTTATTTATCTCCAGGGTTATATTAGTTTTTTAATGCTAATTTGTTTTTGATTATTAAATCACACTGCTAATGATATTGCTTGTGTTCTTGTCTTTCAAGTTCAGTTATATGGTGATATCAAGATAATAATTGTGCTTTTTTTAAAAATGTTTTCAAGCCTTTTTAATCTTTTAAAAAATAATCATGGCAAAACAGACTTGACTGTTTGATAATTCTGTCCTATTTTCTTTAGTGGGGGATTCAGTTTGTCTTTATTAATCATTGGTTGAGCAAGCACAGAGGTTTAACTCTGCTTGTTTTGGATTTTTGGAAGTGGGAGACGGGATTGTTTTCTGTGTTTGCAGAGGTGCAATTAGTTTTTTCGATGTCCTGGGCCAAGTGGTGGAGTTGGGGTGGGAGGGATGCCAAATGCTGGGGAGCAGGTAGGTGGAGAATGGTCAGAGTCTTTCCTGACATGTCATTGGCTCATGGCACACTTACTTCTGCAAGGACGTGGGCTCTGGCTTTTGAAGGTGCAAGATGGGCTTCCCACAGACCAGCTGTAGCACCCTATGCACAGGGACTGGCATTCTGGTGCGCCCCTCCATCTGTGTATGGGGGCAATTCCCTGCTTCTCCACCCCTATTTGCACTGTTGTGCTTTTGTTTTTATTACTCAATATTTAGGCAAACTAAGTTATTCCATGAAAGAAGGTGCCTTTTTTCTCAGTCCACATCGCAATAATGTGCTTCAAAGTTTAAAGTAAATCTACCCTTTGATGCGTTGTATTTTTTCTCTAGAAATCATTTCACTTCATACATTGTCTGTTCATGGACTTGAATCTTCTCAGTTAAATTTCCAGATGTTCATCCCACAAAAGTAAAATTTTGTCAAATGCTTTCTAAGCCTGTCATCGTTCTTCTTTTTTTTTTTTCTTTTTATGGTACATAGCATAGATTAGAAATCTTGCAAATAACTCTAGGGCAAACCATCTTTGTTTTTGGTTAAACACATTAAGTCTGTCATCCAAATTCATCAGATTGAATTTTACAAGAAAATTCCTGTTAACTACAAGTTATTTTCCAAAAAAAAAACCCACTTTGCATCAGGCGCATCCAAAGCAGCGCTCCCAAAGTGTACTGGGCAGTGGAAGGGTTATTTTTCACTTTGCCTAGAAGCCTAGTAAGCTGTAGGAATTCCCTCCTACTGATTTCTTTGTTTTATGGAGCCCTAGTGCATAATGAATTCAAGATGTAAACTCCCATCCTGAATTTCTATGATAATTAGGGAGCCGGAGAAGGAATGTTGTTTTAATAATGAATCTCTGAAATAAGCAGGTAAAATATTTCAGTGTTGTGCATACACATAATTAACATTTCAGTGTTGCACCTACATAATCTAATGATGATAGATTTTACTGGTCTAACAATTGATGTGTTACAGATTTTTTTTTCTGGGGAAGATTGTAATTCTTGAACATAAATGAGATCTTGTATAACTGTACATGAAATGCATGTATGACAAGTTTTTACCAGAGTTGTAAATGAAATTTATTCCCTTTTCTTTTTTAGCCCTGGTATGAGATCTGATGTAAGCTCTTCTCCGTCCACCACCTCAGCAACTACAGGACCGCCTCCCAAGCTGTGTCTTGTTTGCTCTGATGAGGCTTCTGGGTGTCATTATGGTGTTCTAACTTGTGGCAGCTGCAAAGTGTTCTTCAAAAGAGCTGTAGAAGGTAGGATATGTTTTGAAGAATGTATCATTTATTAGGAATTACAAATTTTGTATACATGGGTGATCTAGTTAAGAACTGTTTGATAGATCTCCCGGGACTCTTACTGCTCTGTAGAACTCAGTAGGAAACCCCCAAGAACTGTATCTCTAGACTTTTTTTTTTTTGTAGTAAATAATATTGATAGTGGTGTGATTACCTAAAGCATGGATTACATTTACATTTACATAATGCACCCATTCACTTGCAGTGTCAAAGGGTTTATTGTTATCTTGGCTTGGTTTCATTTGTTTTTCTTTGCTTTTCTTTCTTTGGGTTGTGTTGTTTATTCGTGTCATTTATATGCACATGGGGGGGTGTTGTATGCGGGAAGGGGGAGGAGGAGAGATGGCTAAAACTCTTTAAGGTTCTAAGTTAAAGTAATATGGTACAGTCAATAATTTTCTATCCATTATATCCTAACTATATCTTAAATAATCATGTAGCAATGTAAAAGCAATTTTCCAGTATTTGTTGTAAATAATAATAGTCATTCTGTTTCTGTACTGTATAAATGTATATTTTATGTATATAATTATGTACATGTAGAGATATTTGGATAACAGTTTTGTGATAAATGACTTTGGATTGTCATTAGACTAGTCTAATATCAGGAAGGCGTAGCAATGCCCCAAAAGAAAGACGGGATCAATAGCAGGTAGCAAAAACAATCATTGAGCCTGCGGTGTGTAAAGCCACAAAAATAAGATACGATGTTGGGGTTGCCAGAATAAGCATTGCATAGCATACCCAGTTGTAGGCTCCTCTGTCTTATTTGGAGATTGTCTCATAACCAGAAGTGTGTGGGTAAATTGCAGATGCCACAGAAGTTTGGGGCTTTTGTAAGCACTGTAATTGTCATACCCTAAATCAGATTTGTCAGTCTTACTCTTGAAGTATTAGGCTGCTACTTCTGAGGTGAATCGAATTCATTGGCTACCATCTGTCTTTTACAACCAGTGCTAACATAGGAGAACAGCATTACAAGTAAAAAAAAAATATATATATATAACCTAACACCTTTACCCGTAGAAAACAAACAACAGGATACAAATCATCTTCACAGAAGCTCATGTGGCAGTCAGGTAAATCAGTTCCCAGGTTTCTTATAGTTGAAAGCTGCGGCAAGTCATAGCAGAAAATTTAATGGATAGTCCTTGTTCCTGACAAACAGCATAGAAAACAATGCAGAATTTGTGGCAAGTTGAACCAGCCTTTGAAGTATAACAGGAAAAAAATACAAGGACAGTTGAAGAGTGCAGTGCTGATTTTAGTGGCAACTCTCAGTTGCTTCAACAGACTTTGAACCCCAGCTGCAGAGCCATCTATAAAAGCTGACCTTACCTAACTTTCTTAATGAGACTTTTTTTTTGCTATTAATCAAGTAGTTTTGACAGCTCAAATACAAAAGTTGAAAACGTATTCCTACGGTAGAAATTTTTCAGACTCCCTTCGATAAGTGAACCATCTTTTTCCTAGAAACTTGGCTATAGAATCAGCAAACATGTAATAGCAACCAATTAAACAAGTATGCAAATTTCTGTTAACTTTCTGATTTGTTCTTGAAGAAAGCAGCAAAGAATGTTTGTGAAACAATATTTATGTTAATAAACACATTGGAATATCATTTGCTTATTTTATGGATGATTATATGACTTGATATAGCAAGAAATGTTAATTTTTCAAGCATTATAGGTAAGCCTGTAGAATTTAAAATTATTTTCCCCCTGTAACAGGGTAGTCTGTTCTTTTAAGAGGGAACAGACAGCCTTGTTGCAGAAGCCCAGGTATGCAGTTAGCAGTTACTAACCCAGAACAGAGAGTCAGGAGCTGGGTGATGGAGCCCTGTGGGCAGGAGGTGAACTGGAACTAGAACCAGAACCCAGATAACATTGCTTGCTACAAAGGAGGGTTGTGCTTCTGTACTGGGCCAGAGCTAAGGAGCACCTTACAGGCTCTTACTTCTGTTACTTACTTCTGCCATCAACTTGTGTCAAAAAAATATCACCTGAAGAGACACCTGGCTTCTGTTTGGTTTTCTTACTGGAGAACAAGCTGTCCTTTCCTAATAATACTTAGTTTTTAACAGGAAAACATCTCTTTACAAACTAGTTCAGACAGTTAAGATTCATTATTCACAGTTATGGGAGGGGCAGGAATAGAGAAAAAAGTGAACTAAAAACTAACTACTGAGAAATGACATAGAGAAAAACAGCTCCTTAATTTATATAGTTCAATTTGCTATGCTTCCAAGGTCATCTTAGTTTTGGATCCATAGATCCATAAAAATGCCAGAGGATTTAGTCTGTCCACTTTACAGATTCCAAAAACCAAGATGTTTTCCTCCCTGTTTTTAAAGTGGTAAAATCAGTATATCCCCAAGAAGACTTTCAGAAAGACCTCTCTCAAACTGGGCTTTCTAGCAGTTGGCTCTGCTGTTATCTGGTTTCTTTTAACCTCAGAAATGCAGAGTCTACATACTTTTGCTTCAAAGGATATGGACTATGTAGTACATTTTAGCTGTTTCAAAATGGAAGGGGGGGACTTACTTCTCAGTAGTGTGGATCAGCTTTTATGATCTAACTGTTACATCTCCATGGTCCTAAAGCAATACAAATTAGCTAAATCAGCTTAATGTTGACCCTGAAAGAAATAGGGTTCAAGTAGTAGCAGTTTTGCTACATTTTTATTACTACAGAATCATGCAGACATTGTAACAGCTTACACTGGGACACTTGGATACAGATACAATTGTTATATCTGTCCAGACCAAAAACATTGTTTTCCCGTGTCATACAGTTAATGAATATTCTAAAGTAAAATGTGTTTACTAGTATTTTAAAGGCTTATATTTTCTTTTTTACTTTAATTTATCATTTTTTTCATGAAAGTAAGGACATTCAGACAGTTTGCTATTTTGCCCCCAACATTTCTTATGATCATCTGACAATTCTGATTTTTACAAATTACCATGCCTATTTAATAAGCACTTTTAACATGGTGAAAAATTCAGTGTTTACACAAAAAATTGAGAAAAACATAGCTTAAAAACAAAACCTACCCAAGTTTGCCATTAAGAAAAAGAATTTTTCCATACATTTATTGATGTAAATTCTTAGAATAATCTGTAAAGAAAATATGTGGAGTATAAATGAGCAGCAATTATATGGATGCAATATTAGTGTAACAAAAAATGAAGAATGTATTTCAGGACATTACACGTCTCTTAATCCCTTACCCTAAAACCAGAATGAATTAAAGTTATCTACTATCTTAACTATATCCTTTTTTTGTTCTTTTGTTTTTGCCTTTTTTGTAAATGCAGGACAACACAATTACCTGTGTGCTGGAAGAAATGATTGTATCATTGACAAAATCCGGAGAAAAAACTGTCCTGCATGCCGCTACCGGAAATGTCTGCAAGCTGGCATGAACTTAGAAGGTAACTTTAAAAGAACCATATGATTTGTTTATCTCTAGATCCCAGACACTGTGAAATCAGCCATGTAAGAAGTGCCTTAACATGTTAGAAACAGTTATTCATGCCATGTTTTAAGATGTACAGCCACATTTTTTTTGGCAAAAATTAGACTTTTTTTGCCTCCTAATCTTTGTTTTGCTCCTGTAACAGCTGCATGTTTTACCATGTTTTTTAGCCTTTTATTCTAACAATCCACTATTATGCTCCTGAGCTAGTGCATATGTGCAAAATGAGGACATTTTGTTTTCTGTGCCAGAACACATACATATTCCTCTCTCACTCCTTCACTAAACTTGAGACAGCAGCAGCAGCAACTTGTATGCCTGGGATCACTTAAGAAAATGTGATACTCAAAAAGGCAAATGAAGAAAAACCCAGAGCACAGAACTGTAAGGGAAAAGAGCTTATATTTTTCATCTGGAAAAAAGGAGCAGGATTTGTATAACCCGTTGAAACTAAATACAAATTATGGTCTGTAATAACCTTGTGTCACATTATATGGGAAAAATTATGGAAAACACATTGTTATACCTTCAGTAGTATGGATTCCTTTATGTCATAGATGGCTAAAGAGAAATTGAAGACCACATCAGCTACAGATGTAGTGACGTTTTGAGGAGCATGGTGCTTTAACACATTTTCACTTAACTAGAATAAATAGTTTAAAAGGATTGTTTTACACTGAATTATTTGGTACAGGTCTCTATTTCTTTGATAGTCCTTTGAATCATTAAGACTAATGTATTTTCTTGTCAAGCATGTCCTATTACTATTTCCAGTGCAGCCAACTGGCAGATAATTCTAAAACAAAATAAAACCCAAGCTTAACATGTATTTTGTAAGTGGTAACATTGAGCAGTTTCAACAAACCACTCAATGATACGTAAGTAAAAAGATAGATATTTTAACTCCAAAATTGTGGCTTGTTGCTGCTTTGACACAAAAAGGTAATTAAGAAAAATATTAATTGAAGTGTTTGTTACAATATGATTTTTGCTAAATTATGAGTCTGCTTAAGTGAGCTTAGAAACCATTCGGGTAATCAGTGGAATGACGTGAATCAATACTCTTCAGTGACATTATCTTCATTTTGTGTTTTTCATAAAAAAACAATAACCCACATCAAAAAGCAAGGTTACTTTGGCAGAGACACACTTCTTGAGTTAGCCGATGTCACGTAGCCTTTTACTTTCATGCTTCACAAAATGTATTAGGCATGACAGGATCTCACTCTATTTCATGCCCTGTTGTGAAGTTGGTAGCTCAGTTTTTCAGTGAATGTGGCTCTGTGCAATAAATGACTCAGTCTTGTGATAAAGTTTTCAACCCATAGTGATCCTAAAACTTGGCTATTTAGCTTTTAAATAAATTTGGTCCTTTGATATTTATTTCCATTTAAGGATCACAGCATACCGATTCTTAAATCCACGTGAAGTCCCGATGTAATTATTGTGATAATTTCCAAAATACAGAAATTAAGTGTGCCCATAAACTGCATTGTTTTTAAATTGCTAGCTTAGGTTCATATTCAGGATTGTCTCTCAGTATTTAAATCATTATTTTCAAAATCCTAAAATGTGTTTCTAGTATGTTAAGTTAAAGTAAACCCCTGGTGCAATATGTGAACTGGGTATGTGTCTTTCCTTAAAAGATACATTTGGTTTACATCTTGTTGAAAAACAGAAATTAAAAGTTTACTAGATGAAAAGATTTCAAATGCAGATTGGAAAATACAAAGTATTTCCTGGTAAAATAATGTAACATGTATTTACACGTTTACTAGATGAAAAGATTTCAAATGCAGATTGGAAAATACAAACTATTTCCTGGTAAAATAATGTAACATGTATTTTAAAAGTGATTTATAGATGCAAATAAAATACTTGTAAATAATCCTGTGGAGGTGCGTGTGCAAACCAAAATAACTCGTATGTGTTCTAATAAACCTGGCATGATAAGTTTGTAGTGAAACAGCTTTGACAACAAGCATGAGAAGCTCATGCAGCCAAATTCACATTTTAACCCTTTTCTTCAACGTTTTTATAGTGATTGTAACTGACTGAGCCAATGGTTTAGGAGGATACTTCACAGTTTGCTATCTCTGTTAGATTAACTTGCACACATACTTAAATGAATAGCTATTAGAAGAATGTGTATTTTCTTCTTGCAGTATGGGAAGTGCCATGCCCATAAGATAGAAAGTTAAACATTGGTACTACCCTGATTTGGGTATGAAGTGAATGCATCTCCCAGAGAAGCAGAAAAGAAAGAAAACTCTGTGAAGCTGAGATCTAGTTTGTACAAGCCAAGTCAGCTAATTCACTGATGTATTTAGCTTCATCTTTTTGTTAGGAGACTAATCATGGAAATTAGAACATGTAACTTTTTGAATGTTACTGAGTTAAGCTTTGCTTTCCAAACTTAATTCCTTTTTTATGCATAGGGACCTACTGAAATTACCATTTTGCAGAAATCGTGAAATGTAGCGTTGCCCACAAAAGCAGGCAATGTCCATGAATCCACAAAAAAAGAAAACTTACTGAAAATAAAATGCCGACTGCTCAGAGGGATCCAGAAGTCCTCACAGAACTGCAGCATGAAGAGGCCAACATGGCTGCCACCCCCTCCCCTTTGCCACTGATTGGCTGAGAGGGCTGCCTGTATGTGGCCTCACCCACCAATTAGTGGAGAGGAGTAGGGCTACATGATGGACAGCTCTCGCAACCAATCAGCAGCAGGGGGTGGGGTTGTAGGATGCTAAGCCCTCAGCCAATCAGCAGTGAGGGGTATGGCCATCTGGCCCCTTGAACAATCATGGGTAAGGGGGAGGAGAGGGATACCATAATCAGCTAGTAAAAATGGTAGCTCACCCTGTGGTCTCCCTGCGAAATTGGCCAGCCATTAGGTAGACCCTTATTTATGCATCTTCGTTTGAATCTTGTGGTCATTGACAGGCAGAAATGAAAGGTGTAAAATAAAGGAATTGTTGAAACAGATAATTTCTGTAGATTATAGTTTTAATATGTATAGGTTACCACCGATACATTGACCAGTCTAGGAGCTTTAGACTAAAAATAACTACTGGATGGGAAGCCAAACTACTTGCTTCTCACACCTTTTATTCCTAAACAGTTTTTCCACTTAAGCAGCAGGATGTGATAATGGATGAATTATGAGTCATCCAGATTTGTTATTAAGTTTCTAATATTCATGTAGAACTGCCATGAATGTTTAAGGTGCATGGGCACAGCTTTTTCTTGAGGTTTAACTACATACAGTCAGACTTTTCAAGCCAGAAGATAATTATTTGCTTGCCAGTTTTCTTTACAGGTTTCTATTTCCAGAGAGTTATTCTTTGAGCCATAATTAATTCTGGGTTTAAATTGCAGCATGGGTGACTGGCAAGCAACTGCAGAAGCTGTCGGTGATATCAGTGGCAGGGTCGGGGCTGGCAAGCTCCTGCAGAAGCCAGCAGCGGCAGGGACAGCCCTGTCTGGGGGGCACATATCCCTCCTACCAGTCGCCTATGAACTGGATAGTCCACTGTCCACTCTTGGGTTTTTCCCCTGATGTTGTAGTATCTCAGACTTGTTGGGAAAAAAAATCAGTACCTACAAAATTTGAATCTAGCTTACTTAGCCCTTGTATACAGTGATTCATGTGTTATTTCTTTACTAGGGTTTGTAGGGGCCCAGCAGCAGATAAAGTAAAGCTCATTTTAAGATGATATAGCACTATATTGCAGAAGCACTATATTCACTTTGGAATGGAAGATAAAATTACATTTTGTTTTTCATATTTTTTTCATGTCTGGCAGTATAGGAAAACTTTTGGTTTATAAAAAGTAATCTGAGCTTTTTTCCACAAGGCAAAATATTACCAGTGGAAAATTAGGGTTCTTTATACTCCAAGCAATTCAGTCTAGAAAAGAGACTAATTCAGATGAAGAAGCTACTTTATTTTACATTTTTCTTATGTACCTGTAGGGATAAGACTTTTCAAGTGCACATTACAATCATATGGCAAGTTCCATTCTCGTGTTATTCTAATACGCACTGTGTTAAAAGTAGAGTTACATACAGTTGTGGCTACAGAGACTTCAAGGAGTTTTGCACCAGTTGTCTTCCTGTCCCAGCAAAAAGTATTCCTCTAAATCAGTAGTTTTCAACTTTTTTTCATTTGCAGGCCTCTAAAAAATTGTGAATGGAGGTACAAACCCCTTTGAATTGTAAATGTCAGGACTCATGTAATTTGGGTTTATCGTAGTCATCTTTCACGGACCCCTTAAACATAGTCTGTGGATCTCCAGGGGTCTGTGGACCACAGATTGAAAATAAATATTGTCCTAGAGAGGTGCTGCTCAGTCACGTATAGCATGGGTTTCCTGAACTATAGTTTGTTTCTCTGAATTTTGAGCATTGGCTGCATTGTTATTTGAAAAGAAACTCTCTGGTTGTTGGTAAAGAGAATGATGGGGAGCACTGGTTATCTGGAGGCTCATTGGGAAACACTCAAACTAGTTGTATCACTGCGCTGGCTGGAAGGCAAAATAAAATTGTTAGCTAAAATGGACTTTGCAACCAGTGGAAAACATGGAAGGTGAGAGGAGGTATGAAAGAAAGTGCAAGGAAGCATGAAACAAGGCAGAATATGAACAGCAGTAGCCCTAAGATACTTTAAATGAAGTGGAAAGGGAGAGAAACTAACAGAAAAGGGAAAGAAAATCAGTATTTGTGGAAAGGAACCTGGAAGTTTCTTTTAATCTGGGTAGTTTTCCTAGAATTACCTTTGCTAATCTGTCTAAACAAGCAGCCTTTTTACACAGTAACTTTTGAACAGTTACAGGATCTGTTTTAGAGTTGGAGGCAGGAAAGGGGCAAAGACTGGGGAGTGCATGGGGGAGATAGAGGCTATGTGAAGCTGGGGTGGGGTACAAGTGGCAGGGGCGGCAGGAAGGCTGCAGGAAAGAAGTGGGAGACACAGAGGGCAAGGGGAACACCTGATTTCCACCCCCCGGTCCAGCCACCTTACCCTCTCAGTCACTGATTTCCCTGCTGAAGCAGTGGGGAAGATGAATTTAATTAGATTGTATACCTGGAAAAGTATAACAAATTTATAAACTTCCTGTATATAGAATCTAATTCTAAGTTGCTGGCTTGAATGTTGGAGAGAAATGTTGTGAAGCAAATGCTTTATATTTCTTATTATTTTAATCTTATTTTTCCCCCTGGAATTAAGCAGTGGTATTGTAAGGTAACAGATTCAAAATTAGAGCGCAAAATGCACAAAAGATTTGCAAGGCCCATAAACATGTTGTTGCTATTTTAGTTTTACTGTAGTTAAAAGTACAGGGTGGGGGGTTTGTCCATTCTTGAATTTGAAAAATGTACTTTTATGCCATAGGTGTTTAGCAGCAATTGCTTCATTTTTGCTGCTCAAAGGGAGAAACAGAAGAGGGAAAAATAGGTTAATGGATGCTAACTGTCCCAGAAGACTAAAAGTTTTTCTTGAATGCTTGCAGAAGACTTTTGAAATTAAATGTGCTGTGGATTCAGCAAAGAGATTAAGCAAAATTAATCAGCTTTTCTTTACTTTAAATAAAGGTTTACCAGTAAACAATATTTAAATATAATATTTATTTGTGTTTTCTTTTTTTCCTTAGTTTGGAAAAAATGGAATTACAAACAAGCAAAATTCTGCTCTGCTTGGATTTGCAGCCAAATGAATAACAGAAATTAAAAGAAAGTGGCAGAATGTTTTGCATTCAAGAATTTTTCTAGTATGGCAGTACATAATCTAGTTTTGATTTTGCTGGGTTTTAAAATATACTTTCCATTTTAGTTTTAAATTGCACTTATTAGCAGGAAGTGAAATTCAGTGCAACTACAGACAAACAAAGAAAACTGGCATTGCATATCCAGAAATTAAACAATTCATTTGTGTGAAGATACTGGTTAATTCAGAGTGGGATTCTTTTTTCATTTAATATGTGACAGACTTGCCGTGGAAACCTAGGAAATAATTACATGATGGGTTTCTGATTACTTTTGTTCTAGCGCTTTCAAGTCTGATCAAGGTTTAGTCTTCCCCCACCATATTACTCAGCTGCTTATATGGATGAAGTTACATGTTACACTTAGGCCATACTAAGTCTGTAGGCTATTAAGTAATTTTAATGTTGTGAGTAGTTGCACGCCAGGCGTTAATCTAGTGTCGTGCCTGCACAGTTCTAACTTGCAACTAGATGGCTCACAAGCGGGGGCATGACTCGGAGCCAGGACATCTGGGCTTTATCTATGTTTGGGAGTGGTGAATCCTGGGATGCTGGAGGACTACAGATTGCTCAGTTTATCTCTATGGAGCAGACTGAAGTTATTGTAACGTGAGCTAGGTAGTTTAGCCCAGAGTTAACCCTTGCCTGAAGTGGTTTAACTTTGAGATGCTCAGAGGGCACTTAGCATGGTTCTGTATGTTTTAAATGCCCTTAGTTTGTCAAGGTGCTATCACACATTCACCTGCAACAGTTGTAAATCTTTGGAATGTAGTAATCTCTCAAACTTCATACACGTTAGGAGAAACCTGTAACTCAAAAGGGAATAGCTTTGCCAGTCCACTCGAGGGCACGTAAGTTGTGTTTAAACTGCTTGAACATGCATCTGCTTACATTTTAATTACACTTAATAAGTGTTAACTTGAACATATGACACCATCCTAACTTCACTCTCTGTGAAACGTTTCAGAGAATTATAAAATGCTAGTGGAAATAAAAGAGCACCAAGTTCTAGATCCTTGTCTCCCACACAGAAAAGCATGATCTTGCCTTTCTTTCAATGCCTAACCAGAACCAGCACCAGGAGTTCAGCCGGGCGTTCCTGAACTCAGGAGAGACTTGAAGTACTCTTTTAAAGAAAGGAGTACTTTAAATAATTTGTTTCTTTTGTAATGCTCTTTAGCATTAGAGGCACTTCTGACTTAAGAAGGATGCCAAAGGTGGAAAATGACTTAATTTGAGTCCTTAGCAGTACTGGGTACCCAGATAACCATTGTGGAAAAACAATAATAAATTGAACTTGGTCATTTTCATCATCACTCTGATCTGTGCAAAATAGGCCATAGAATTTCACCCAGTGATTCTGAAATTAGTTTCATAGTTATTGTCAAGTTAAGGCAAAACTTCCAAATGTCTTATTATGCTGTCTCAAATGGCAACAGCAAATTTTTGTGGCTACATTTGTGTACCAACCGCTAGATCTCTGAACTTTAGTTTTCTGCGTGTGGCAAATAAAGAAATTTTTTCTTTCAAATCAGAGGTCATTACAAATCAGAGACAGGGTATATTTATTTGTGTATCAATACAAAGAGGAAATGACAGCTCCAAGATTTCAGACCTAACCAGTTATTTCAGGTGGCTCAATTTCCCAGAGTCCAGTCTGACCCATCTTCCATTAGTCTGATTTTCAGGGCGTGGTTACATTTTTCAAAACATTGACCCTTTTAAAAGGTATCTGCAGCCAGCATGCAGAAACTGAGGAACCTAGTCACCCTAGAAAAGTTTTCTTAAGTCAAATTTCCATGCACATGGCAACTTACAAATAAAATTTCAAGGCAGGAGTGTTCTGGTATAAAAAAATTAGGTTACTTTTTGCAGTTGGCAGCATGACATTTTCTGACACACAATGTTTTGGTCAGTTTTACTGTTTATTCTATTCAAGTTAGTTTCCCCTGCTTATTGGGATCATCTAAATACCAATAGGAAAGAAAATATTTCTTTTAGAGAGACAAATTACTTTAAACTCCCCCAATTTGAAATCAGAGCTTCAGAGGCAGAAGTATTTTTTATTCATTTTCTAAAGCAAACAGATTTGAAACTGACAGTATCCTTTTAATGGCTCTAGCCTATAAAATTTAATGCCAGTTTTTCAAGATATAATTTGATAGTACAGAATCTCTCCAAATATAAGTAGGTGCAAATTAGAATCTATCATTTTAAAAAGAAAAACTGCTAAATCATTTCTGTCTTCAAATTTACTTCCTTGAGATACTGGTTCCTGCCCCCCTCTTTTACCTCCCATCATTTTCCATTTATTTTTACAACTTACTTTACTATCCACCTATAAATGCAAGATATAGTATTCTATTAGATACTATATTTGTGGCTTTTTATTAAGTTTACTATTTAAAAAAACTATTGTAATTTTTTTTTTCTTCTAGAAGTTTCTGAGCAGGGATTCTCTTGGGGGAATCAAGACTTGCAGTTTATTTTTAAGTCTACTATGTTATGTTTCTCAGAAGAAATTCTTCATGTTAACATCTGTGTTAGGCTGGAAAAACCTCCCATGTCAACAAAGTATTTACATTTTGATTAGTCTGCCACAGCTTGTTGATCAGTTCACATTAAATCCATAGCCACCTAGGTAAAATTTTAAAGTAGTGGCAACGTTCATTCTAAAACAGACAAAAGATGTAAGAGAGGGCATGGGCAGATCTGGAATTTTGAGAAGGGGGTACAGCTAGTGGGCAAAACTACATGTGCTATTAATGTACAGTAATAAATTATGGAGCATAGATAGCATGCTGGAGTTTATTGCTCCCAGAGACTGTGTTTGAACATGTGTCAGGGACCATAGCACCCTGAACTGGGTCAGAGCAGCCCTTCCTGGCAGGAGATCCAGGGGATTAGTCTGCCTGCCCGGAGCTGCTCTGTCCGAACTCACCATGCTGCGTAGGGGCTGTCTGGGGCACAAGGGTCCTCCATTGCGGGGCTAGCCAACAGGCAGCCCTCACACTGAAGCATCCTCATGCCCTAGCCAGCCCCATCAGTGTATAAACATGCATTGTTGTGGAGTAAAAAACTCTGCTTCATGTATTTACAAGTACTAACCTGTGGTGGGGTTAATTAGTTTCCTGTAGATTAATAGCACTGCATGGCTAGATGCTGAGATGTCTATTGCGGAGCTAATTAGGCAACTCAGCAGTAAGCATCTCATGCACACATGCCCAGTGTGGCACATCATCACATATAACAACCCTTTTTTTCTAGTTAAACAAACTACAAGCTTTACCAATATGCCATGGGTCTAACTCAGTATTATTCAGCTTAAGATCAAAGCAACAAGAAATATACGTTTATTGAATTGTGCACTAAATTTCTAGATTATATCTAAAATTTAAAAAAGACTGAGTCCATGAGTAAATGAATGTTGTAGTTTGAAGAAGTAAACACATCCCAAAGGTCCCCCAGTTCCTTCCACTTTGACAACTCCTCCACCTTTATTTCTATTCTACAGTTCTTGGTTTCTAATTTTTTTCAGCTTTTGCTATTGTCACAACTGTTTCTCCACTTTAATAGTCAATTAAGGCAGGAAAAATTACAGGATGTGAAAGGGAATAATAGTGGTAGTGGTAGTCTTATTTCGACTAGTAGAATTAGACTAAAAACATAAATTACAGTATTGGTGATTTGTTAAAGAATTCAGACTTTAGACTAAAAATTAAGTTCAGACCATCATCACCTATTTAACAGTTGTATGGGCACTATAAGCTGCAGGAAAAACTGCCCATAAAGGAAGGCTGAATTTAGTTGTTTTGTTATTCCCAGGTGGGAAAACTGTACAACGTATCACAGGTTACAGGATATTACTATAGGTCTGATCCTGAGAAATGTTAAACACCCAAAACGTGCATTGATGAGCATTGTAGGAGCTCTGTACTTCATGAAATGAAATGCAAAGAAAGCTATGGTAAGGCATCCGCTGCAAAATAAGTTTTTAACCCAATTTGGCATTTCAACTGAAAATTTTCCATGTTGGTGTCTGCATGCAAACTAAAATTTTTTAAATGTATCTTTAAATTTAAGCCAAGACAATTAATTTGTTTCCAGCATCAAGTGTTAGAAAAGGTATGTTGATAGAGCCACCCTCTACCTGGCTCCGTCAATCAGCTGATTAGCAGAACTGGGCAGGGGGAAGCACACTAAATGCCTTGACAGCTCGCTGCTGGGTGGGCTATCATGGAGCCAGCTGCCGTTCCTCCCTCCTTTCCCCTTGGATAGTTGTGGACAGGAATACCTGTGCACATGTTACATTTGTTCCTGGAAAGCCTCCTCATGACAAACAAGCTGTTGTTTTTGTCATAAATCTGTGATTTTGGGACCAGATCAGCCATTGTTTGACACACAAAAAGCCTGAATGTGTGTCCTGAGGCTTTTGTCACAGTAAATCAGCAGATAAAGCACAACAAAAGAAATGTCTGTCTGAGCTCTGTTTTGCTGTCAGTGACACTCTGGTAGCACTCAGATGATATGGAGAAGGAAGCCATCTGAATTTAATGCAGAAGGAACAATAGCCAGGGCAGTGTGAGGAAAATGAGTACATTGGAAAAAATCAAACATGGGTGGATTTAAGATTTTGAAAGGTGATGTACGGATTGTGTGGTGTATCACCAAATATAGCACAACGCACATTTTTCTCCAAGTGAAAGGAAACTAGAAAATTTACTAATTTGCTAGGGCAGTATTAATCCATTTAAAATCAAAACAAATACAACAAATACAATATTGGAATGTGCATTAATTTGCACTATCATAGTTATATATGTCATATATATTTGTATATATATATAAATATATACATATATTTATATATATATAAAAGCCCAAGAAACTAAGCAAAAATAATCAAAAGATGTTGTTTCCTTAGTTCAGTTATCATTAGAATTAAATCTACCTTTTAGATTCATAAAACAAAATGTAGCCTTGAACATGTTGTAATGCAATGCTTTGGTGAAAGTTATTTCCACGCCCAAGTTAATGGGTTTAGCTGGCGGTTAAAAAAAAATTCTGCAGGGCTATGAAATCTCATTGCCAATCCCTCACAGTTGAGGATGATCGTTTTCCATGAATGTCTTGTCTGTGGGTCTGAAGATGGCTGACAAGGCCGATCTGGGATTAACAGACTCTGTTGCAACTAAGGTGCATGTTTCCTTTTGGGGCTCCAGATTCATGATTTGATCTGCGACACGTGGTTTCTGCTGCTTCCGCATTTCCATCTCCCACTGTCATCATAAGGTTTCAGAGTACTGAGATCCGTGCAGCAGACTCTTCTTCCATTTGAGGCAGTGCTGGGTAATAGCTCCCCATATGTTGATGTTAATATTGCGTTTTTTTCAAGTTGTCTTTGAGGGTCTCTTTGAAGTGCTTATCTGCCCATTTCTGGAGTGTACACCTTGACTGAGGTGGGAGAATAAAACTTGGGAATCTGGATTCGAACATCCAGGTGACGTGACCTGTCCAGTGAAGTTGATGATGATCATTGCCTCTATGCTTGTGGTGTTTGCTTGCAAGAGGACGCTGACATTGGTACATCTGTCACAGCACTAGATTCAAAGGATCTTCCACATGCAGCGCTGATGGTACATTGTCCGTGTCTCAGCTCTGTACAATAAGCTGTAGATCATAAGTGATTGATAAACAGTGAGCTTGGTTTTGGTTCTAATTTTGCAATCTTTGAACACCCATTTTCCAGGAGTATGAAGACTGCACTTGCACTTTTAAGGCAATGTTGGATTTCTTTGTCAGTGTCAACCTTCTGCAAGAGATGGCAAGGTTATTTGAGTACATGTGATATCTTTTATCAGTGGCAACGTGTAGGGAGTATATGTGCACCCTCTGATAGCCAGTGTTCCCGGGCGGGGGGGGGTAGGCAAGAGCTCTGGTGCCCTCCCTGAGAGCACCAGCCAGAGAGCAGTGTGCCAGGAGAAGTGATCCCCGCAGTCCTGTGTCCTCTCCCTCCCCCCACATCTGATCATGCTCACCCAGAAGTGCCAACAGTGTGCCCAGCGGGTTGGTGGGATTGGCCACGGGGGAACCCCCTGCCCTAGTCAGCAGGATGGGGGGGGAACACCAGTTGCCCATGGAGAGAGTGATTACCCTATGAGAAATGTGCCCCCACAGGTAGCTGGGTATTCTTGTCTTTGATAGATTTTAAAGTTTGGGTGAGGCAGGAATCAGAAGGGGGTGCAACTGCACCTGCACCCCACTAGAACTGTCATAGTATCATAGTATCATAGTAGTTAGAGTCGGAAGGGACCTGGGCAGATCATCTAGTCCGACCCCCTGCCTTGGCAGGAAAGAGCACCGGGGT
>JAGPOW010003447.1:23808185-23854154 GCA_030014935.1 Caiman crocodilus
GACCGTTATCCCTGGTCACTCCTGGCAGCGCACGGGGGAACAGGGACTCCCCCAACACCTGCTGATCCCCCCTGACCAGTTTGTAGCAGGCCACAAGAAGTCAAATGACAATGGGACAATCCTTAATCCTGGAATTTCCTATCGTTGGTGTGTTTGGTTTCGCTACCCAAATAATGCCTTTTTAACATAGAGAGGGGATGAATTCACACGCACATATATGAAATACTTTCAGATTAGAATAGGATAAATGGCTTGAAAATTGTCAGTGGAGGCCATTTCTGAAATTTTTCAACATTAAAAGGAATTAATATTTTTGATAGTATCAAGTACTAATTTTGCAAAATAATATAAGTTCTATTTTTTTCTGCCTGGTTTTATATTAAAAGATGCATATAAATATTATGTGTATATATAGGTGCTATTTCTTATTCATCCTGTTACTGTACAAAAAACATCTTTCTGAGCTGGAAGTGTCAGTTACTGGAGCTCAGCTGAAAATTTGCTTTTTTTTAATTTTGAAAAGGTTGAAGAAAATATGCTAAATCATTCCTCAAAGATTAAAGAGTTTGAAAAAATATATTTTTCTCACTGATAAAATGTTATTGTGAAATTTTTCTCCAAAAACTGTCAAGTGGCTTTAAAAAGTTGGCATATAAATGCTATATATTGAGGAGCATGTCCATGACAGGTTTGGAAAAAATTTAGTTGGATCAACAGGCAAGTGAGAGAGAGCAAATCAGTGCTCAGGAATGTGCTGTCTTTCCCTAAATGAGGTACCTGTGTTCTTGTTGTTGTATATAATTGGTTAGCCTGTAGTTTAATTGGGTAGCCTGATGAATTATATGAAGTTACTGCTGGAACATTTTGAATGAGGGAGCTTGTAAATGTAGTCTTGAAATGGAAATGGATAAGCACTGCCTTTGCAGCTGGAGCAATAAGAAATCATGATCTGAAAAACAGTTGTTGAATTTGTTATGGTAAAATGCATCTAACACTAGTTCTAAATTTTTATGTAACTGGACTAAATTTTTATCTAATTAGACACAGTTAACTTAGAAATCTCTGGTCAGAAAATTTTATTACTCTCCCATGCTAATAAGAAACATGTAGGAGTATAGGCAACCTCTGCTTAGCAGTCTTAGTTGGTTCCACAAAAAACAAGCATTAAGCGGAACTGCATTAAGTGAAAACCACTTTCCCATAGAAATTAATGTAAATAAATATAATTTGTCCTGCACTGCCCTGGGCTGCCACTGATGCCAGCCCTGTGCTCAAGCCTGCCCCTCACTCGCTTCTACTCGTGGTTTCTCACCACTTTTGCTGTCGCCACTTCACCCCACTCCCCTGCCTGCCTGCCAGTTGCTCCAGCAGCATGTGCCAGCTCGGGCACCACACTCTTGCTGCCCTGCTCCGGGCCCCTGCTAGCCGTGGCCCCAGGTCAGCGGCATGGGCTCAGCACTCCACGCCTGCCTGCCCACTCACTGCCACTTACCGCTTCTCCCCACCCCACCCACCGAAACTTGCTCATTCCACTGAGTGCTGTAATGGAACTGGCTGAGTGCTTAGTGGAATCAGTTATGAATTTTAAATGAGCGCTATAATGAAATAGTGCTAAGCGAAACCACGTTAAGTGGGTGTTGCCTGGATTGGAAATGAAAGACTGTAGAAAAGGATATAGTCCTCTTGTTACTTGACTTTGTACAATTCGTATTTTACATATAGTCAGTTTCATTAAATGATGACCTTTCTATTTACTTGAAGACTTTCATCCATATCAAGGGACTGCCAGCAGCGATAGTCAATATAACTTTATTAATCAGGTTATCAATGTGGGCCTAATCTGTAAACATTTGCACTTATTCAAGTTTTAATTCTTTGCTCATACTTGGTGGGTATACCAAAGTAGTACTGCTGGGAAAAGATTCAGATAAGCAGTCCTTCACTGGTGCTAATACCCTCAATTTCTCCTCTTTTTGGGGGGAACTTTTAGATAACAGGAAAGATGTCTTTTTTTTTTAAACCACAAGAAATAAGCGAGGGGATTCTGAGCCATGTGCAGTAGTTTCATAACCTACTTGTAATCTGTTTTAAAAATACTTTTTTTCCATTGCCAAGATTCAACCATCACATTGTAAATCTAAGCATTCATATTTTTTCCCTATTTTGATAACATTATAACTGCCAGCTTTGGGTGCAGCTGATATTTTTAATGTCCTAAAGGGTACTTTTTCCTCCAGAACATGAAAACTGTCAAATCACTGGGTTATGTGATACCTTTTCTGATCATGTATTAATTGCAGTCAAGACACCTAGTTATGCTGTAAGCATGGTAACATAATTGAATTGTACACCAATAGAATTCCTTAAATCCTTAAATTGGATTTTGTTCCTTATGGGAGTGGTGTGTTTTTAAATGTAATATTAGTTTACTTCTGATAGAGACACTGAGAAACTTACCTGTGTTCTTGAGAAACACAAATTACTAAAAGTTGAAAGAGAAGCAACCTAATTAAAAAATTACTGAAGTTAAAACTTCGAGACTCTTATAGCAAGAAGGTAGATAATTTAATGCATTAGTTGGTCATTCATACCTCATCAGATCTGAGCATGTTTAAACTTTTTCTATTATTGCAGTTTCAAAATAACAATTGAGATTATCACGAGCAAACCATTAATTTAGAATTATCTAGATCATGAAGCCAGCACAATTAAATAAGAAGTCTCATGTTTCATCTAGGTTGTATTTCTATGTTAATCTGCATTGGTTGTGAATCTCTGATAATTAGAGACTCTAATTACCAGTAATTAGAGCAGTAAAAAATGTCCTATTCTCTCCACAAAATTGCATTAAGTAGCTATGGTGCCTCCACGGGATGCCAACATCAGTGACAATACGTAAGGAAAAGGAATCTATGTATCAGTTCAGTCCAGCATTGCAAAAATAATAGTAAATAATCGACCCACTTAGCAGGCTACATTAAGGAGTGTCAAAAGGCAAAAAACAGATTCAGTTACTGCTGGTATTATAGTAAAACAGTCTCTCAGAATTATAATTTGCATCTCTGGCAAGTGTGATGCTTGTGCTTTGTCTATCTGGCATATGAAATGTATAGTTTAATTATTACAACAGTGATTTCTTTGAAAAGTGGTTGCCAGACAAAATTCTCTTTCCTGCCCAGCACTTTCCAAAAAATGGTTTCCCTGTCTCTGAACTGTCAATATTTTCCCATTCATGAAATGCATTTTTCCTCTCTCCGACCTGGTTTCTGTACTCCACTTGTCTAGTACATCCTAATATACCGCACCCTGCAGACAGTTTCTAGTAGGTGTCATGCTCATTGAGCACTCATTGAAATCCATGGGTTCACATTCAGTGGTGTTTACAAGATGGGGCCTTGTATTACCTGATTCTGTATTTTTGAAATGTTAATGTGGTTTCTCCTTTCATAGAAATCTCTAAAATCATTTTAGCTTTCTCTGAAAAGCTATGAAAAAATGTTTACAAAGTTGCAGTTGACTTGCATAAAAATACAAGATATTCCAATGGTAAACAGCATTTACTAGGCTATGTTCATGTTATTCTCCGAGTTCCTTGCTTTACTAAATTTAGAAATTTGTATTTTCTAAAAACTTACTTAGCTCGAAAAACAAAGAAGAAGATAAAAGGAATTCAGCAGTCCAACGTGTCAGCAGTGAGAGATACTCCTGAAAGTCCTGGAAACAAATCTATAGTTCCTGCATCACTGCCACAGCTAACCCCTACCCTGGTTTCCCTGCTGGAAGTCATTGAACCGGAAGTTTTGTATTCAGGCTATGACAGTACGCTACCTGACTCAAGTTGGCGTATATTGTCAACTCTCAACATGTTAGGAGGACGACAAGTGGTAGCTGCAGTAAAGTGGGCAAAGGCAATACCAGGTAATATATAAGTATGTTCAATAAAAATGCCTTTATTTTTTCACCGGTTTAATATGAAATAATTAGTCTGCCTCTCTTAATTTGGTGCTTTTCTTTCAGTTTCTTAAAGAACAAATTCCTACTAATTTCCGTGTTAAATGGTGTTTCAGATGCTTATCTTTGAGAAGGGCAAGACAAAATACAGACCCAAAATCTGTTTCTGATTTATTATGATTACAAAATGAGGTCATTCTAAGTGAACCCTTCAGTCCTTGTGTGCAGAAAACAATATTTTGAAAACAGAAAGAAAAATAGTCTTGGTTCTGTTTCCACATCACTTTATGATGCAGTACTTTATTATTATTTTTAGAAATAGGGTTCTCGTGACTTGTGGACTAACTTCTGCTTATGTAATTCCTTTCTTTTTTACTGATTTGTCTTGCATCTGTCTTTCTCCATACACATTTTCTCTTCTTTCCCTTCACTTTATCTATCCTTCTTACTTGAGGTATTTCCAGCTTTGGACTAGAAACTGCTAAGTTGGTTATTTCTTCTTTCTTTTTTTTTCAGGAACAGTAGCTGTTAATTCAAACTTGGGTATATTATATGGGGAATCTTGAAGGAGTCTTGTAGTAAACCTCCAATTTATACATTCAGAAAAAGTTTCATACTTACATTTTCTTTTAGTTTCCAATTACTTTTAAGAGTGGGTTACTAAAATAAAACCTCAGGTTCAAATATTATGTGCAGCGTATTGTTGCATGGACTTGGGAAAGACCTGTGATATTTAAAGGTAGAGTATCAATGTGCATTGATAGAGCTATGAAAAGGAAGTTTTTCAAACCTGTAGAGGCTTTTTTCAGTATCATTAGTCATCTGTTTTCATAAGCAAGTAGCCAACTAGAGTTACATAAATTGCCCAAGAATTTTCTAGGCACAATATACAGGTCTACCACCCAAATGGCATACAGTCTTCAGATGGCATGTCGTTTCCTATATTACATAGGAAAAAGGTAGAGACAATGTGAATTATCCTTTCATTAAAAATGGTAGATTTATCTTTTGGGTGGGAAGCGGAGGGGGAAATAAACATATTTGGAGTTACAAAGAAAGACTCAAATGTATATGTGCGGCATACATGAAAATAGGGCATATGGAAATCCTTCTTTCCTAATGGCAATCTGGTGATAGTGGTGTTCTGTAAGACCCTGTGTACCTTTATAATGTTTTCAGTTAAAAGTTATAGGATAAGGGTGTGGGGGACCATAAGAAATTCCATGAATTGACAGTGGTTTGTTGGTCCAGAAATTTTAAGAACCACTGCTAGGTTAGTCTGCCTAGAGAATTTAATCTGATTATTTAACGGCATTTGCTCAACCCAGATTCACCACTTAGGTTTCCTTCCAAATGAGCACTATGGATTTTTTTAATCTATAAAGATGGCTGCTTTATTTTGAAGTAGATTAGGTTGAGAGGATTTGATTTTGCAGGTATTAATTCACCAGACATCAATTTAAACATGCTTGGGAAAATTGAGGGAAAATGACCTCTTTGTATGTCAAGGGTCTGAACAAGAAGAATAAATTCAGCTTGAATTCAACTGTAATAAGGACTTGATATGGAAGAAAATCTTCTTAAATATACCCAAGACTTCACGCAAGTTACTCCTACAACTTAAGGGCTGCCTACATTTTGATTGTGCTCAACGGAGCAGTTTTAGGACATGCACCATTTCTTCATTATCTTCATTGTTTTGATCGTTCTCTGTATTGCTATAAGGTTACAGGCAGTTGATGTTGATGAGTAATGTGGTCTGTGTTCTGTGATCGGTAAATACTGTGCAAAACTACTGTTGAATAAGAATGAAGTTTGAAGTCAAGACATTTATTGGCCAGTGGATTTCACCTAGAAGTAAAAAATGTATCACCTTATTTACACAAGACAGTTGAGCCAGTTATAGTCTAACATCTAATTAGGGCAGCCGTTCCCAAACTGGGGGTTGTGAGCCCAAATGGGATCGCAACATCAGTGGATGTAGTCATGATACGGCACTCTCCCTTGCTTCAGAGACCTGAGGGAAGAGCAGCAGGGCAAGGAGCCCCAAATCTGCAGTGGGCAGCCCACATTCCCCCCAGGGGGTCCACTGTGGCTGTCACCCATGGAGGAGGGGACAGGCGTGGGAGGGAGAGAAGACAGGGCTCCAGGCTCTGCACTCTGGCCTCAGCAGCTGCTGCTTCCTTTGGGCATCAGCTGGGGCTCAGGTGCTGCTGGGTTGGGAGATGGGGCTGTGGGTCCTGGCCCTGGGGCACCTGGGGAGAGTGGGAGGTTGCGGATTGGGAGTGAAGGGCACCAGCAGGGCCAGGGGGCTGTGGGTGGGTAGTGAGGAACATTTGGGGTTGTGGGTGGCTGCAAGTTCAAAGTGAGGGGTCATGCTGAGAAAATGGGGTCATAAATAGGGTCATGCTAAGGAAAAGTTTGGGAAGCACTGCATTAGGGGATACATTAACTGCAGTATTGTCTTTTGCAGGCTGTCTTTAATTGACTGACTTTCAGTGGCACAGAAATGTTGTCTGAATGTTTAACATTAAACTATCATCTGTTGTTCTCTACATTTTTCGTGCCAGACTGACATGCACCTTGATTTTAGGGGGTAGGAGATGAGCACATTATGTATTTCTAAAGGTGCAAGTATAACCCCTTCTGCTACTTCCTTTTAATGAGTTCCTGCATTACGTATACTTTAAAATGTGGAAGGCTACCAGTTCAAACCAGCTCAAGAATTTAATGTTCAAAACTCCCATGACAGTCTGAGAACATACTTGTATTCCGGAGTTGGTAATCCTGGCAAAGGAGTTAGCTTGGATCTTGTGGCTTTACTATTGCATTTCTTCATGTAGAAAAATTTGTGTAGCTTCTTTAAAGTATGCTAAATAGATTGAATAGCATCTTGGTACATTTAAAATTTGCTGGTTTTGCGGTTCTTTAAAAAAAATGCATTTTATTTTGATGAGAGCAAGAATTTGCAGATAGCGCATACAGCATCCTTCCAGTCTCTTCTCTTTTTCCTCCCTAGCACCAAAAATACATTTTGTACTTTCTCATCATATAGATGTACTTTTAGTTTGATCAGATTATTTAACACGTAACAGAAATACAATGAAGTTAATTGCATCTGATCATTGCAGTTTGACACCATTTTGATGTTTCTTCAAATTTTTATTTCATCTTTGCACAGTAATCGTTTTATATTTTAAGGTAATGCTGCGCATTAGTAACATGTTCATTTTGGTGATTATCTGGCTGATAAGAAGTGTTCTTTTTCAAGTCAAAGCGGTGGTTTTTCACCCCTCTACATTTTTTCAGGTTTCCGAAATTTACATCTGGATGACCAAATGACCCTTTTGCAGTACTCCTGGATGTTCCTGATGTCTTTTGCTTTAGGATGGAGATCATACAAACAGTCAAATGGAAATCTGCTGTGTTTTGCACCAGATCTGATTATTAATGAGTGAGTAGTGTAAGAGTTATTTTTCCTATATTGAGTTCTCTATTTGAGCTCTCAGTACTGTTTTCCTAAAGTAAGAGTGTGTTGTTTTAAAATCCTAACTAATGGAAATCACCATGTAGCAAAATGGAAATCACCAGGTAGCAGTCTTACTCCTACACTGATAAGTAATATGCAAAGCCAGTTTCCTTTAGGCAGATGATGTGTATTTGGTAGGTAAGCAAATGAAAGTGTATATTTGGGGGAAATAAAATATTTAGTATTTAATATTACAGGTTCTGCATCACCAGCCCCTTAAACATATGGTTTTAAAGTTGATATCACTGCCTAGGATGCCCAGGATGATTGTGAGGTCAGGATGAGCCTATTGCATTACTAAAAGAAAATGATCTTAGTCAAATTTAACCAAATGACCCTGAGGTTGAAAGATGTAGGGTGCTGATTCATTCACTAGGTTTTTTTTCATGTTATGTACTCTGGTAGTTTGTTGGTTTATTGGGGGGGAGGGTTGATTGCCTTTTAACAGATAAATAATTGTCTCCTAAGTCCAGGAAATAACTTATAATAGGTCTCCTTTTATTATCAATCACTTTAGCTGACAAATTATTTATGCTGCTCTACTGGCTATTTCTTATTCTTACAGGTTTCTACTTGTGTATTTGTATATTCTACTGCGTATTTTATGGCATTTTAACTAAAAATCTCTTGACTGACTTGATAGCACAAAGCAGTGTATAAAATCTAACACTCTGATGTTGCTGACCAAAGTCATTTCAGAGACAACCTAACCAGCTCAGACTTAAATAAATGCAAGGATTTAACTATGAAAAATGTGGAATTGCCTTCCCTCATATTCATGAACTAGAATATGATCCCTGTGGTGTCATATAAACTGTGAAATAGTTTTATTTAGAGTGAGTCCAAAATATATGGCCATTAAATTATTTTATCTTAATAATTTTACTGGCCTTATCTTGCAAAGTTCTAGAAATGCCAGCAAATGTCTGAAAGTCGTGTCCTTGCTCATTGGCATTTGCTGTTGTTTCTGAAGTTATAGGTACAGAAATAAGTTACTGTGAGGTAACCTAAGGTGTGAACTTGCATGTCAGATACTCTGTGGTAACTGCTGTTATTCACACTTACCTGCAGTAAATGTAAGATAGTTTACAGTACTTTCATTGAAGGGTGAGCATGTGTATACGAGCGGTTACCATCAATACAATGCATAATTTAATTGCATCTGATCATTGCAGTTTGACATCATTTTGATGTTCCTTCAAATTTTTGCACTTTAATTTCACATTTGCTTGCCTGCCTAACATTTTCATGTACCCGTACCCTGAGATCTGATTTCTTATCTTGATCTTATGGTTGGAAATTGTTTGTAGTACATAAAGGGATGCTGCTACTGCTTTACAGGAAATCTGAATCTTGCATGTGGCTATGGCACGTTTGCTATATAAACTTAAACCAGTGGTCTCAACATTTTTTGAACCAGAAGGCGGCCACTAACTCTCAACATTTTGCAGAGACCTCCTTTGCAAACTTGCCATCAAAGTTCTAATTGAAACTACTGTGGAGGCATGTCCGGCCAGGTGCTTTCCAGGGCCAAGTTATAGATCACCTGCCATGGCCTCCTGGACCACACCATGGGAATCAGTGCCTTAGACAACATAATTAGGACCAGTTCTTGCAACATGGCTTTAGATTTTTTGTGAGACCAGAACTTTGTGTCAATTTTTCCATTATCAAATTAGGGATGTCCCTGGGCAGTTTGAGACTTTAGTGTTTGGAAAGTACTATAGAATTGAAAACTAACAAGCCAAAAAAATCTTTTTCATTCCATTTCATTGTTTGTCTAAATATTTGTCTTGCCCATTGTGAACTTCATTTGGTTTTTTAGAGCAGCGTTTCCCAACCTTTTTCACCCCACAGCACACTTACCTAACAAAAAAGCACCGCGGGACACCGGATGGGTGGAGGGGTGTGGATGCCGACAGGGAGGGGTGGTGCGCAGCCAGCCGGATAGCATTTTGGGTTGGACCCATGCTCCCTGCCTGGCTGGAGCCATGCTCCCCGTCTGTCTGTGTCCGCAGCAGCAGCAGGTGGGGGGCGTGGCTCCAGCCCAAAATGCTGTGGCACACCTGAACGTGCCTGACAACACACCAGTTGGGAAGCGCTGCTTTAGAGTAATAACATAGCACAAGCATTGGATTTTTACTCTTCTCAGGTCTTTCATGCACTAAACGTTTAGAATATGTCTTTGTGGAATAGCTAATGCCTTCATGTGGCAGAAATAGTAAAAACTAATTTTTCTGGCTGTGCTAATAGGATTTATGATTCCAAATGTGCTATATTGGGGCATAGAATTTTTTACCTCAGAAGTCTGCTATTACTTATAACAGTGCTTTAAATATACATAAAGCTTTATGAGTAAGACCATGTCATTGATCCAAGGAGCTGACAGTCTAAGAGCAATACTTTTGCAACCTAATTCTTAAACATTATTAATCTAGGTGCGTATTCTGTTTTAATTATGGTATTTTTTTTGTCCAAGTTAGATGTCATTAACTCTAAGTAAAGGCTTTGTATTGAGAAATTAATATTGGGTTAGTGGCATTGTGCTTAAGGTTTATTTAGCACTTACATTCTAACTTACTGTTTTTCAGTGTGTTTTACATTCCTCTAAATTACCTTCCTAGCTGTAATTTCCCATGTTTCACTCACCAGTTAAATACAGCTAATTCTGAGTAAAATATAGCGACTCGTAGCTCATAAAAGCAACAAGAAATTATAAAACAAAAAATTGAGAATATTGTATTGAAACTAGAAGGGCAAATTTGTGCCCGGTAGACACAATATAATAACTATACCAGGATAATTGCAGTGATGGGATTTTGGCAACAATACTGTAAGGAATACCTCAATACCTGCATAAAGTGCTTTTGAATTTTTAATTGTTACAGTTGATCAGGGACACTTCTTTAAAAGTCATACGCAAATGGTATCTCCAGGAACACAGCATCCTCAAATGCTACTGTAGGCCTTTAGTTCAATACTAACCCAAAGGAAAGAATTCTGTCTACTGCATGACTAACTCCACCTTCCTGGTTATCCCCGGTCGAACCACTAAAAAGGTCCAAACATACTTAAAGTATGAACCATGTCAGAATCAAAGTCCCGCATAAGGGTTTGAGTGTCATCTGCTGGGAGAACCAGATGTTAAATTTCTGAATATTTCTGCATTTTAAGCTTCCAATATGTGATCCTTTGAAAGTAAAACTTGCAAAGTAACTGAAACATTTTTTGTGTCACCAAATCTCTCTCATAGTGTTATGCTGACTTTGGTTTTTCAGTATAAACAGCAAAAAATACGAGTTGTCCTTTATAAATGCAACAGTTTACTATCTGATGCTCCTAAATACTGCAAAGGATAGCTCCATGACCTGCCAAATCAGGCCCTTAGTTATTGGCTAAAATGTAGTATCAGGATCATGTACGCAGCATGTACAGTCGTTTCACTGTCTCCTCTCAGACCCAAAAGCATTTGGAATGGATTTATCTCCGTGCAAGAGCGCAGGCACTGGACTTCTGCAGCAGATCTCTGACTTCCCCCGTAATAATTTCAGAACTCTAATGTTAAAGGGAAGACAAAATATGGCAATATAAGTTGCATGATCTTTTTATCTGGCGAGATGTGCATAAAGTATGCAAATATTTTCATATCCCACTCCCTCCCCCATTCCTTACTCACACATTTCCCAGTGACAGCAACAGAATTAATCTTTCTTTGGTCTCATATTTTTTAATTTAACTTACATGCATAAATTTCTGCCTGCTTCACTTTTTCATCCAATTAAAATAGAATTGCCCATTCTTCTTCATATCCATATTACTTCAAGTGAAAGTCTTTCCTTTTCTTTAACCCGGTGACTTGCATCGCATAAATGAGGATAAAAATCACTAGAATTGTCAAGACCTTGCTGAGTTACACATGCTACCCCATGTATGGTTATAGCAGTTCAGTTGTACAGAGCTAGAAAAAAAGGTTCATCCTATGGATTTAAAGATTTATTATATAATAAACTTTGTATTTATGTCACATGCAATGATCATCTTGGAATACCTATGAAAGTAATAAATACTTTTCTTAGTGTGTGTATGCTGCCTCTCACCTAAATAATACTTTACAGATGGTTAATTTTACCTTCCCCTTTGAATAAAAGTAGTAGTCCAGTTTTCTTAATGGGAAGTAATAGAGAAGTTACTTGACTTAACTGAGGGCACAAAGGGAGACTGTGGCAAAACAAGTTATTTCTATTGACTCTCAATTCACAGTCGTCCTAACAACTCAATTCCCTTCATTCAATTATTTTTTCTACTTTACAGTCACTGGAACAACAGTAAACAGAGCTGGAATAGAGCAGGGATTCAGTTGATTGTCTGGCTCTCAAGGGAGAAAGCGTGCTTTTATGCAAAACAACACCATAGAAATAATTTATGGTATTGTAAAAGTATCTGCATAGCTGCAGTTTCTAGACATGTCTGGCTTGAGAGTAATTTTTTACATATATTTTGCTAAAATTAATTCTAGTGTATGGAAACCTGAGAAATCTGAAGTACATGTTAACATATTTTCTCCTTCTGTTTGAAGTCAGCCAGCATTTTAAAGTAGTTTATTGGCAGTGAACATTATTAACAGTCACATTATTACAGTTAAGTAATTTGGAGATACTTGATTGGGTGAGGGAGGAGCCTGCAGAGAGCATTTCTGGCCAGAAATGACATGCTGCTTTAGACTATTTGTAAAAGGCTTTATTACTGACCACTTCAATTAGGGAGCCAGACAGACGCACATCTTCTGATCATATTTCTTTATTGTCACTTCCTTTCCTTTGTGCCTTCCTTACAGTAAGATGATGGTGCTAGTAGCAAACCACTTCCTGGGTTAGTCAGTGTCATAGCTTGCTGCAAAACACAACATGAGAGAGGTTATTAAGAATGTTATTTTAAAACTGAAAGGTTATTAAGAACCAAAGGAAGATTATTTTAAAATGGCAGAAAATAAATTAGCAACATTTGATATTTTTTTGTATTTTGCACTGCAAATCAGCTGTAGGATCAATTGCAATGTATTATCAACTGTGTGACTTGTGAACAAAAATAATATAAGGTATAACGTGAGAACACGACACTAGCGCCATTAAATAGTCACAGACTGCTTCATCATAAGTGAAATATTTTTTTCGTATGATTAAGGATCATGCATAAGTAAACATTTTAGTTCCAAAGATTGATCAGTAACAGTAACTGGAGCTCTGAGAATAAAAACTGCTGTTCCAAAAACTAAGGTTTTTGTTACAAAACTTTAATAAAAGTAGAAAATAGTACGCTCAAATATTCCATGTGTGCATACATATAATTTATTTCTATCTGTAAAATATGCTTTTTAAAATTTTGCTTTGTTGTTTTCTGATGGAGGGGTTCTATCTTTATCTTCGTAAACAAAGAAAACCCAAAACTTCCCCCTGTACCCAGCCTTCATCAGCTAAACAACTACATCTAGATTCTGTAGCCAGACTAGCATACTGTTCGTTTGGTAAGGCAGAACAAGGAAGTAGGTAGCTTCTTATTCAGACAGTGCTCCATTTGTGCACGAGTGCAGTAGGGCCAAAGACTTTCACCTGAGCTCCTGATTTTTAGAGATCCCATTCAAGCTGATGGTGGTGAATTTTAAGCAAAAGAGAAAGGAAACTCTAAGTGACAAGCTGGTTACATTGTAGCCTGGTCCAGTTTTCTGTGAAGTCAACAGAGATCATATAGAGACATTCAGTTCCTCCTGGCAGAGTCATTGTTTGCCCAGGGGAAGCCATGAGTTTACAGATGTTCAGGATTTTTCTCCTAGAGTAAAAATGTCTGTTCCAGAATTAACAAATTTTGGAAACAACCAGGGTTAAGTCACTGCTAGGAGAGTTTCTCCTGGGAGAGCGAACATCTATGAACATCCGAGTAGAGACACAGCATAGTTCTCCAGCATCCCAGAGTGCTTTGCTCTCAAGTCTGTCCCCTCCTCCCCCGCCCTTCCAGGGAGAGCTGACCCCAGGCTGTGTAGCATCTCTGCTCTTCAAGAGCTCAGTATTCAAAAGTCTGTTCAGGCGTCTCTGGATAAGTTTTTCTACCAGAACAAAACTGAGAGAATACTTCCAGACAGTTTGAACTCATGTACACAGCAATAGACATTCCCATTAAATTGAATAAACATGGGTTAGTCTCCTAGTGCATAAAGTAGCCATTTCTTCCCACTCACACTTATTCCCATGTGGGAGCTGTACTCTTTGCCAGATTAATATTTTAATTTTCAGTTTCCATCATTTTACATCCTGAAACCTGAAAAAAACAAAAGGTGGAAGGAAGCTGGGAAGCCCAATGTATCTAAAACTCCAGGCCTTATTTTAGTATTTTGAGGACTGTAAAAGCCTTTATTGAATAATACTGCATCATAGTTGCAACAGTTTTTGATAGACATTTATTTTAGAGCCAGCATTAATGGATTTCGGCTCTTATCTCTGAGAAAAGGCATTCCAGTTGTACATCAACAGTTGCAAACCATGTTGTTCCCAGAAACTGGTGTATAGCACAACTGCTGTAAGTCTTCTCTTACCCAGCTCACCACCTCAGTAGTTCTCTGTGCATAGGTCTGAGGCTACACCTCTTTTTCATTTGTCCCTACAGTGTTGTTATATGCACTAAGATGCATTGGTACTGCCTTTAATTAAGTGAAAAAAGAATAAACATGCATTATGTTTGAGAGGAAATGCTTTTAACAGTTTTCTTTTTCCTAAAACTATTTCTCTTAAAAATATATATTTTCAGCTCCAGCTGTGGGATCAGCAGACTTTGTTGTTCAGAGTGACTGGTACCTTGTTTACTGATTTTAATCTTCCATAGATTTAACAGAACCAAGTGACTCATACCAGAGTCTGAAAAGCACGTGCTTTTATCACCTTCTTGCATCCCATGAAAACCTTATGTGCCTTTGAAGTATAAATTTTTATAGCCTTTAACTCAATTTGTATTTTCTGTGTAAAGGTGATTTCCAAAATGCTAAATAATTTTTAAAAGAGATCATTATAGTCTGAGTAACTAAGTTATCTTATTATTAGGAGCACATATGTTTTTATTAGACACAGTAAATATGACATCCAGATGCTACGACCTCATACAGGAAAGTAGGTATATAATTTAGTACTAACTGGATAGCTGTATGTATAGTGAGAGCTGGGGTTTCCTACTGGTATTAATGTATTTTGTGTTAATGATCACATTGGGCAGTCAGTAGCTGTAGTCCTCTACCGGTTAATATCCCATTTTTGCTTTTGGAGACTGGTCCATCATTTTGTTGTTTGAAGCATACAATATACTACTTTTCTGGGTTAATTGGTGAACAACATGAGATTGGCAGCTGACTATAAACACTGTGATGCTTGATTGTTAAGGAACATCCCAGTGTGTTCCTTTATACTATAGCTGATCGAAAGGTTAAGGAATATTTGATTCATAAAAAACAGAAAAGTGACCTAACCCAGGCTAACTTTAAAATCTCCACCAAAGCAAGAATATTGTCCAAGGGATAAGTGAATCAGCTGTCTAGTTAACCCTCCACTTATAGAATGATGCTAATTGCACATTGCAAAGTAAAACTACAATTTAATTACACTGTAATTGCAGAGCAACCAACCTGTAGTTATTCTGCCATATGCTGTGGACTTCTCTACTACTAGTCTGACTGGGATAATTTACTTTCTCAGACCTCTGCTTTTCTGTACATCCATTTTAATATAATTCATCCTTTTCTTTTCTGAATGGTGCTGCTTTTCAAGAATTTTCAATAATTAAAACATGAGACTCTGTTGTTAAGAATAAAATCCAGGTTAATTGCAGATAAATGAACTCATAACTCTGTTAAATGGCTTACATAGTGCCACACAGCAAATAAAGGTAGAGCTAGTGAAGAACTCAGGAGTCCTGACTTCACATTGGTTCCTTTCTGTATCACTTGAAGGCAGCCCTTTTTTACCACCTTCCCTCCCCCATGCATCAGTGTGGCAGCTGAGATCATCTGATGCGCTCTCGCCAGGAGCTCTCCGAGTGAAATGTCTGGGACCTGTTCCCAGACTGTTTTCTAGTTTTGTGGACTATCCACTGAATTAGCTTTGCTGTTATTCTGACACAGCCTGAGTTGTTGCCCTTCAGGACAGTGCAGAGCTCATCTGTTTACTCAGACCTGTGTGAAGGAAGGTGGGGTGTGTTTTTGGGGGACTGCATTTTGCTTCATTTTGGCAATATTAGATTTTGTGTATGGCTTTGTACACTCATTCAGCCATGTATTGATGGCTGCATTTATAACAGATGGAAATAAATAACATGCCCATTTCATAATATTTATTTTAACGTTCTGCCCAGAAATGGTAGTATTTTACATGAGGAAAACTGCTGAGCCTTGTCATGGAATGAGTTTAAATTACTGTTTAAAACGCCTTTTGATACAACCTGAAGGACACAGCAGAAAATTAGCCAAATAGAGTACACTTAGTTTTATGCCAAGTGTCTGCAGAACAGCTGAACGTCCTAATGTTTATTTCCTGTCCTAATGTGGCCTGTTGTATTTGAAGTGTACTGTGTATTCTTTCAGCTCCTGCTGGGTCATTACATTCTGGCATTATGCTAGAGCAGGGCTATCCAACGGATTGGCCTACATACCACATGCAGCCCACAGTGGATGGGTAACACATTGCTCCCAGGCCCCTGCCTGGCTGCCACTGCCCCTCTTACTCTGGCTTCACCAGCAGCCAGGGGCTCAGGACTCTCTGGTCCTCCCCCAGCTTCTGCATGCCCTTGCCCCAGGGGCCAGGACAGCCTTGCACAGCACAATACAGGCCATGGTGCTGGAGGAACTGGCAGCCCAGAGCACCCAGTAGCACACTGCCACAGGGGACATGACAGGGAGAAAAAGGTGAGGTGGAGATGTAGGGAAGCACCTCCCTGTGTGCTCGGTGAAGCAGGGTGGAGCAAATGTTTGTAATCATGCATCTAGAAAGGATTATTTATGTAGGTTAAGAGACTAAACAGCAGCACAGTTAGGAACTGTCTTGATGCAGTGTTTATTAAAAATAGAGAATATGGGGAAAGTTAAATATGTAAATATAGATCACCACTTAGTGATTCCTATTCAGTGTTTTTTCAAGATTTTCCTCCAGTTGACCAGCACCACCTGCAAAACCATTATTAGAAACCAGATTATGTCTTATTTATTTTTAAGATAACGTTAAGATAATACGGTTTAATGCAATCACTATTACCATAGTATCATTTACTTGGTATCTTGGGCATCTTTGCAAACTTTCAAAGAACACAGGGTTAATAATAAAGTCACTTACTACAGTGGTTTTCAATCTGTGCTCCACAGACCCCTGGAGGTCCACAGATTATGTCTAAGGGGTCTGCAAAAGATGATTGTGATCAGTCAAAAGTATGTGAATACCCACACTTACAATTCAGAGGGGTCTGCACCTCTTCAAAATTTCCAAAGGTGCCTGCACTTCCATCTGAAATTTTTTAGGGGTCTGCAAATGAAAAACTAAACTAAGCAGTAGTTGAAGGAGTTACACTAAAGGGACAGTGGTGACATAATACTAGTGATCAAATAAGTGTTGGTTGAGCTTTTCAAAGGCATGAGAGGAAGATACAGTTGGAAATTTCCTTCTTTTGGGCCCCTTGAAAAATCTCAGTATTAATATGTTGTTTCACGTGTAGTCCACTGAATGATAATTGCAAATGCTTTAGGACTGCTGAAGATCTGATAAATCTGTCAAATAACTTCAGAACCGAATTGTTACCTTGAGTTTGTGCTGAGCTCTCAAATGTTGTCTTTTGGCAACTAGTAGGTCTAGCATACTACTGATTGGGTACCCCAGCTTACCCTAAATACCTGTTGTGAAACCATGTTTGCCTACCACAGTACAAAGTGAGACTTTAAAAATTAATTTCCCTTTCACTCCCAGACCAATCTTTATGTTCAGTGAAAGGGACATTGGGGCTGTGCAAAGCTTCGGTAGCCGATTTGATTCAGAGAAGATTTGGCCCAATTCAGCGGCCAAATATCTAAATCCAAATTGAATCGGGAGACTCATTAATTTCTCTGAATTAAATCGGAAGCCTCAGACTGTGCAGGCAGGCACCAGGCGGTACCGGTGGGAGCAGCTGAGAGAAACTGCGGCTCATTCAGCTGCTGCCTCGGCTTTTCTCCCTCCCCCACCCCCTTGGGACAAGGTAGACAGTGCTGGCAGCCCCAGGAGAATTGCTGGGGCTGGGGGAATGATCGGGGGCTTGCCCTGGCTTCTGGTTCGATCCCCCAGCTCCCTGATCATTTCCCCCATCCCCCTTGGCTTCTCCCAGGGCTCCCAGCCCTGCCTGCCTCATCCCGGCAAGCTGGGGCAACCAGGGCAGCAGCCAAACGAGCCTCAGCTACTCCCGCCGGTACTACCTAGTGCCTCTCCCTAGGTTGGGGGGGGGGGGTTATGCAACCAGAGGAGCAGCCGGACAAGCTGCAGCTTAAGCCAACAGCCCCAGAAGACATGGGGACTGTGGGAAATGATTGGGAGCTGTGAGGTTGAACCTGAAACTGGGGAATCAAACCAGGAGCTGGAGAGAAGTCCCTGCCCATTCCCTCAGCCCCAGATCATTCCCCACAGCTCCCAGTTCGATTCCCTATCTCCCAGTTCCATCCCTCAGCTCCCAGTCATTCCCCCCCCAGCTCCCCAGTCATTCCCCCTAACCCCCACAGCTTCTCCCAGAGCTGCCAACACTGCCTGCCTCTCCCCACCAGGAGCCAGCAAGGGGAACAGCCGGACGAGCCACGGCTTCTCCTGAGGTTGCTGGCTCAAGCTGGGGCTTGTCCAGCTGCTCCCCCAACTGCTCCCACCGGCGCTGCCTGCCTGCATAGTCATGGCCAAATAAGATTAGGCACCGAATATCTTCAGATTCGGCCAAATTGAATTGGGACAGAGATTCGAATCACTGTCCCTCCAAATCACCGAATCCAAATCTGAAGTGAATACTTTCTGCTTCACACGGGCCTATGGGATATCAGTTCCACATGAATTCAGGAATTGAAAGCAAAGTCTTTTGCTGAGTGTTTAGTATGGACAATAGTATTTCAGCCCTTCTCTCAGTGCCCATCTTCCTCATGAAAACATGGGAAGCTAGATCTCTTTCTTACTTGATTTTTTTATGTTTTAATTTCTTAGACAGAGAATGAGCCTGCCATGTATGTATGAACAGTGCAAAAATATGCTTATGGTTGCTGGGGAGCTATCACGGCTTCAAGTTTCATATGAAGAATATCTCTGCATGAAAACCTTGCTGCTTCTTTCTACAAGTAAGTAGACAATTACAATATATATGTGAAGTATGCCACTCTCTAACTTGAGATTGGGGCTGTGGGGGGAGTGTATTACATTAATATTATTACCCAGAGCTAAAGCCAAAAAATGAGTACCTCGCTGAATTAAAGTACCATACTTGCAGCAATGTTAGTTTGGCATCATTGAGGGGACTGCTTCTGACCTATATAACTGAATACATCATCAGATCGAATCTGCCTTATGCAAAATTGCAAACTGCATATTCAGAAGGTTGCATGCAGGCAGTTTTGTTTCAAGATTAAAAATTGTAACTCTTTGAAAAGTATGCTGATCTGCAAGCCCGGAATTCCATAAACTACTGGGCGCAGCTAGGTATGTGTTAAGAAAATCCTTGGAAAAAATTGTGCAAGCAAGTGCCAATCCAGTAGGGCAACTCTAGACAAATGAAAGCTAGATGGGAAAAGCGATTAACTGTAAGTATAGCTGAAATGCTTTGGTTCCTTCAAATTGCCTCCAAAGGGCTAGATTAGGAAGAATATTTTTTCATAAATAAAGAAGGTCAAAATGGTGGGTGGGGTTGGGCAGAGAAGCAGGAGTAGGATCAGGTGGGAATACATGTGCAAGTCCTACTTGGGTACTGGAAAGGTGTAGATTTTTAACAGCAAAAGGGATTTAACCACTGGGACAACTTACCTAGAAAACATAGGAAATTTATCTTCACTTGAAGTCATTAAATCCTACTTTTGGATCTTTCTAAAGGGGGCACTAACAAATAGGCTGGGTTAAATTTATGGTCTGCATTATGCAGGAGATTAAATTAAGGAATAAAATTATATTAATGTAAAGCAGCACACATACATTCTTACCCACGGTCACTTTTTTGTGCTGTATCTCTATCGATCACCGTGCTTCTATCATCCATTTTCATGGTCTGATCATGGTGGCGCCCCCATGCCTCTGGTCAAAGGGCCCCGGTGGCCCTGCCCCTTGCCTCTGATTGACTGTGAGGGCTGTCCATCATGCAGCCCCACCTCTTGTCGCCAGTTGGTGGAGAGGGGCAGTGCCACACAACAGGTAGCCCTTTCAGTCATCAGACACAAGCTATTTGATGTTACAGCTTGTTACCAGTCATCTTGCTGGCATCCCTTCATGCTGGCAACCGCCCTCCCCCTCAACATAACATTTCACCTGCATAATCCTGTAAACTTGATCATACCAAGTATACTGAAACAATACACACTGCAAGACAATGGCAGGGATTTCCTATAAGTGATGACAAGATTCGAGAGAACATTTGTCTGAAACCACCAGCTAGAAAAATTAGAAATCAAATAAAACTGAAGCAAAAAGAAATGCCTTTTAAATAATGAAAATAGAATTGAAAATCTAAATAAACCCATCACTTTTTTCATGCTAACTACATGATTGGAGGTTGTGACACTACTTCATTATGTTTAGTTATGCGTCTCTTGCATGGTATAGTCAGGCCGAAAGATTTTTCCTATAATTCCCAGGCCCATGCATGTGACCCATTTCCAGAAGAGCTGAATATTCATGATAAATTGAGATATAATGGGAGTAGCTTTTCTGAAGCAAAATAAGGCATTTTTTACTCTAATGCCCAAAAACATCATTGTGGATGGCTTACAAGTAACAATAAGATAAAAATAGAGATTTGTTCAACAACCACTTTTTATATGGGCGCATCTACACGTGAAATTGTCACTGTAGCAAAGCACTATGGTGATATAACATCCGATATAGCATGCCACTACGGTGAAGTAGCTGCTAAAAATAATCGTGCATTGCGTGTATGGAGCAGTATGGGTTGTTACTGCACCATGATTTCATACTTCCAAAAGTACTAAATCACTGTGCAGAAACATCACCCTAATGACACGTTTAGACGCGCCTTGTATGACTAAATTTAACTTCCTGCTCAGCAAGGGTTAAATGTCGGTATTACAGGAGGGGCTGAACTATTCATTGTGTTTTTTGTGTTTTGCTTAGTTGATGATAAATTTTGTAAGCAAATAGTAATGCTGTAGTCTTAGGCTTTTTGCCCTGTAAATACAGGAAGATTTTATAACAGAGCAGTGTGTCTACTGTGATGTAGTGAGGTAATAAATTTACTTAGCAGAAGTATCAAGCAGAGGTAAGTTGCCATTATTAGCACCTCGCTATTCCTTTGGAGAGCGCACAGATATTCCATGAGCAGTTCACCTCGGCATATTGGCAGCAGACCCAGCGCAGTCTTTGCTTTCAAATCCAAAAACTGGGACAAAGGTTCTTATGAAAGGAAGCATTCACAGTCTCTGAGCTCCACACTTCTGTGTGTTTTTTGAGGCCTGAATTCATGAGACAGCTGCCAGCAAACCCTTTAAGTGTTATAGCAACCATTTCCAGGATCATCATATACCATCCTATAAATGAGATACATACTGCTGCTGGAATTCGTGTGCCCATGTGTGTAAGGAAGCTAGGCCAGACTGTAATATAAGCTCATACAGTACTATATAGAATGGGACTTAACTGGGACCTTTGGATACTATTATACTGTAATGTGTGCTTAATGATACTGTGTGTAAGCCTGTAGAGCCTCAGGCTAGTACACTCGATGAGACAGAGCTTCTGTGGAAAAAATAAAAAGCAACTATGGAATTAATGCCAGTATCATCATAAAGGAGGGCTGATGTAGGCTGCACAGGAAATACTGGCATTTCCTGGCTTTTGAGTGCTTCACTTTACAACCTGTAAAGAGAGAAGGGAGTATGCATGTGTGTGACATTTTTTTTTAAGTATCAACTGACTCCCCTTTGGATTATCAAAAGAATTCAAACTTTTAGGTCTCCTGCACAGGCCTTTTCACTTGCGTTAATAGGGCAGCTGACATTAGGACTTAGGTGCCATCCTTGATATCCCTTTATACGCCATCTTTCATATGGACCGATGATATACAGGCCAGAGGAGTTTATAGTTGTTTGCTGACACCATAGGAACAGCCATGCAAGGAATCATGAGTCCCAGTCAAGGCTCTGGATGAGATTTTGTTTTTAGGCTAAGTACAGATATTTGGGGAGGTTAAATCAGGTTCAAACCGGCCACCCAACTTAAACTTAGCTCATCATCAAACCCAACCACTGCTGGCCCCAGCTCCAGGGCTGCTCTTTTCACTCTGCCCTCCCCCCGGCCCTGACCAGCCAGTCCTTTCAACGCCCATCCCACAAACCACTCCGGGTGCGGCTGATTTTGTCGGCATTCGCTGGTGCCGGACCCAAGCAAGTCTGTTCTGTTGGCAGAGGAGCAGGAGGGATGAGGTGTAGGTTTGCTGGGGGGGGACGCCGCCCCACCCACAGATCGCGCCTGCCTCCCCTTTGAAGGTTGCACCTCCCCTTCCCCATACCCCTGGCATGTCATGCCTGCCCCTGTTACCCCACCTACAAGTCGTGCCTTCCCCCTACCTCACCTGCAGGTCACACCTCCCCCCTATCCCTCATGGGTTGTGCCTACCCCCCACCCCCCAGCAGACCCCAATCTCCTCCAGTCTGCTGGACGCTCAGCCACCTGGCTTTCCCTCCCCACCCTGATTTACCCGATATTGGGCAGCCATTTCGAATCAATTTAACCTTCCCCTAACACCCCTGAATGTCAGTACTTAGCTTTAGTGTCTAAGACTGGATGCCTTTTCCTCCAGTCTGTCTCTGA
This sequence comes from Caiman crocodilus, assembly GCA_030014935.1. Classification (NCBI taxonomy): domain Eukaryota; kingdom Metazoa; phylum Chordata; order Crocodylia; family Alligatoridae; genus Caiman; species Caiman crocodilus. The sequence continues at coordinate 23,830,716 of JAGPOW010003447.1, forward strand.
GTCCTGTCACTTCCCCGCCTGCAGCTCCTTGTCCCATTCCCATTTCTGTAATCTAATCAGACTGAGTCTGCATGCTGCTGACTTCTGTGCTCAGTCCCCTTGTTTAGCCAGTCCCAGTCTTCCCTCATTCTCTCAGCTAGCTTGTTTCCGTGCCCAAGTCTTCATTAAATTGTTTTTTCTCGTACCGCTTCTCAGGGTGCTTGTCCAATCTCAATCCATTCTAGTTTCTCCTCCCCTCCCCTACCTCCATATCAGATCCTTCTCCTCTACCATGCCCACCTTTCCCTGGCTCCTCTGGTTCCTGGTCCATGTAGTTCCCATTCCCTCCTTCCTCACCCGGTCTCAGTCTCCTACTCCAGAAGCTCATCTTCTTGTGTCAGCCTTCTTACCCAACTATTGCAAGTCTCCTCTGCCTCTCCACAGGTCCCAGTCTGGGTGTCCTTGTCCACCTAGTCATAGTCTCTCTCCCCTACTTCAGCTTCCAGTCTCAATCTGATCTTCCATCTGAGACTTTATCCCTGTCTTCTCCCACCTCCTGTCCAGGTCCAGATCCAGATTCTCCTCCTCTACATTTAATTCAGGCAGCTTCTTCATCTGGTTCGAGCCACGGAAGGAGAGGGAGAGTGGATATCGGGAGCAATAAAAGAGTTACATTTGTTATTTGCTTTCAGTTCAGAAATGCAGTAACAAATGCAGGAAAATTCTGCTTAGCTGAAACTTGCCCAATTCAAAAGAAGCCTTTGGGGACCTAAACTGCAAATCTGTCAGGCCTCCATTGCACACGTGAACTGTAAATTTTTCTTCAAAGGCTTATAACTCAACAAAGTCTGGGCACTTTTTTACAGAAATGGTGAAATACCCACTCCTGATAAAAAGGCCACCCCCAGCCATCTGTGCTTCAAGGCATGGAAGTGCTAGAGCTTTTAAAAATTCAGATGGCAGCAGGCCTTCATCACAAATAGTTTTATAGAAATGAAAAATGTCAGACAACCTTAATAACTGGTGGGGCTGCCAATCTGTGGAGTCTGCGCAACATACTTGTCACAATGACCCAAATGTTAATATCTAAATACGGGATTTTAGACTGCCAAGCTCTGTTCCCCTTCAGGGTTTTTTGTGTAACTAATGCAAAGGGGGCTTTTCTGTAACAACACATAACACAAGCTTCAGCCCAGGATTGCTAAATGGGAATGTTACAGGTAAATTTCAATGTTTCAGTTCCTAAGGAGGGCCTGAAAAGTCAAGCTTTGTTTGAAGAAATTCGTATGACATACATTAAAGAGCTGGGGAAAGCCATAGTGAAGAGAGAAGGGAACTCGAGCCAGAACTGGCAGCGGTTTTATCAACTGACTAAGCTTTTGGATTCCATGCATGAAGTAAGTTTAAAAATGTTCACTTTTACACGTTCTTCATAGAAAAACTTGTGCAGAGACACTCTGCTGTTGAAACCTGATTGGAGCTGTTGAAGTAAAAAGTTTGCATTTGCTGAAGCAGTTATAAAAAGAAACTTTTCAAGGAACCCATCCATCGAGAAGACACGTTTTATCTTCGAACTTTCAGGGTGGTAGAAACTACTTGTAACCTTCTGTTTCAAAGTTCAGTAGATCAAAAGCTGTTTGTTCTCCTTTAAAAGGGAATCACGCAACAATTAGATTTTTAGTTTTAAGAGTCTACGTACTAGTAGTGGGAGATGTGAAGTGACCTTGTGGGTAGAAAGCAAATGTCAGATTTATGGAAAACATACTTTAAATTATCTTAAAAACTTCACGTAATACCTACATTCAAGTCATTTTGATGTCAGTATTTTTCATAGCATAAGGAAAAAGAAACCTGTTACAGTTTTATAAGCCCTGTCTCAGTCTAGTTTATGGGGGAGAGACCCAAGCAGGCTTCAAGCAGGTTAGTTCTGGCACCAGTAGCAGTCTTTTCTTGACAGCAGCTTAGACTGAAGAAATACTACACTAAGTCAATGTTGCTTCACTGTGCTTTAGTGTGAGACTAACTTCTGTTTTATCACTTGTAGGTGGTTGAAAATCTTCTGAACTTTTGCTTCCAAACGTTTTTGGATAAATCCATGAGTATTGAATTCCCCGAGATGTTGGCCGAAATCATCAGCAATCAGATACCAAAATATTCAAATGGAAATATCAAGAAGCTCTTATTTCATCAAAAGTGACTGCCTTAACAAAAAAAGGGTTGCCTTAAGAAAAAGTCAAATTATAGCTTTTTTTTGTACAAACTATCAGATTTGTTAATTTTGTCCTTGCAACGGTGTTTCTTTTGTAATTATGCACTACATGTGGTTTACAGAGGGCCAAGATTTAGGCTATAGAAGCAGCAGATTTCTCGCATTGAATGCTTAGAAGAGTTGGGGGAGGGAGGGGAAAGGAAATGAACTGCTATTGTCAAGCATTGTGTTTCTCCTCCAGTGCAACATTCGTGGATGCATCCAAGCCACCGGTGCCAAGTTCAGAGCCTGTGTTTTGAACATTTTGCTAGGACTTTCTGCAGTTGGTGGGATAACATTTTCTAGATTTTTTTTTTTCAGTAAAGTGTTTGGGGGTTTCTTTTCCCTGTATTTCCCCTTCCCTCCCCCCTCTCTTCTTTTCCTTTTTTTTTTTTTTTTAAATTAAGGTAGCGTTTTGGTTTATGCATGTAACTCGAAGAAAGTTTACAAGTGTATATCAGAAAAGGGAAGTTGTGCCTTTTATAGCTATTACTGTCTGGTTTTAGCAATTTCCTTTAACTTTATATACCGTGAACTAGGCTTGCTCATTTTTTCTTACATAATTTTTTTGTAATACTTCAAGATGCCTAATGTACAGCTGTTTTTTTAAGGTGGGGCAGCTCTTAGCTTTCCTAAATGATCTCTAGACATTGATCCTTGAGTATATTCACACAAAAATGGGTTGGCTTTTCTAACCTGATTGCTTTCAACTGTCGAGATGACCATAAAAATTTGGCATTTTTTTAGGGTGGGAGGATGGGGGGGGATAAGAACTGTCAAATCTAACCTAGATAGATATGAATGAAACATACTTTTGGTATATGTGACAATGTGTTGGATATGCAGATTCATAGAAAAGTAGCTGAGGCCTAACTGGATGTAAATGAGCAGGTTATTTTATACAAAAGCAAACCTGATTTTTGCATATAACGCAACAGCCATAACTATAAGAGTCTGGGCTGCATTGATGCCAAGATCAGTCCTGACTGCCCATCAGGAAACTTTCAGGAAAATATGCATAGCTTAAAAAACAAGTTTACTTCTGTGTGGAGAAACTCACATTTTCTATACACTTAAATTTCTCATTATACAAAACTATATAGAAAAAAGTGATTGACTTGAGAGACAGATTTGCTATTATGCCCTATATTTTTTTTGTTGTTGTATTGGTTCTAGAAGTGTTTTCTTCAATTAGACGTTTATCTTCATGCAGGCAGTAAAACAGACCAACCGCACTAACAAATTGTAACTCTCTGGATATGCAGATCCCATACTTGTGCAGTTAGACACCTATTGTCACATGTTCATCTGTCACTGATCGGTTCATCTTCTTTCCTGGAGAGCAGGAAGGTTCTGCTACTGATTTTGTGGTTTAGAGTTGTATGTCAAACTTGTCTTTGTAAGGCTACATCCCTTCATATCGAATACTAGTGTGCCATAAAATTACTATAGGTCTTGTGAATTTCTCCTTGTTGCCATTGATAATTATATTTTAAACAATTTAGAAGCTGTAGTAGCCTTTTCTACGCGCACCTTACAACTTTCTGTAAACAGAAAAATAAAATATTTCCTAAGCCACTCTAAAATTTGATTTTTATTCAAAGTGGCCAGATTATTTGTGTAATAGAAATGAAATAAATCCTCTAAATGATAAACTATGAAACGTCTAATATATTTTTATATTTAGTTATAGTTTCAAATATGTATAATTGGTATATACATTCACTAATCTGAGAAGGGAAGGGCTACTGCAGCTTTAAAAGCAATTTATGAAATGATTGTAAAATAGCTTGTATAGTGTATAATAAGAATGATTTTTAGATGACAGATCGCTTTATCATGACACATGTAATTATATTTTTTGTAGGGGTCACACATATGCTGAATGGTAACCCATACAAGTTGTGGTTTGTCTGGAAGTATTAGTCCTGGCAGTAGTGATGTTAGGTATCCAAAGAGGTACTCGGTTTAAAAGGAAGAAGCTGATACTTAGTGGGTTTTCCTAGGGCTGGATTTTCTATTCATCAAATCACCGTATAAAAGCGCAGGCTGGAATATGGGTGTTATACTTCCACCTGCTATTTTTGGTTACCCTTCACATTCCAGTAGTAAATTTGCAAACTTTGTGAATTTACTTGACCTCTGCTGCAAAAAATGTAAAGTAAAAAGGGGTGTTTATGCCCGCATGCGTGCACCACCGAACATATGGGGTTAATTTCATATACAGCCTCACACATAGCAAAAACAGCTGAGAAATTGGCAATAATACGCATACAGGTACCAGCAATATGTAAATATAGAGCATAGGTTGTTCACAATACACTAATACATTTCTATAGTGCAACAAAAGTTTGTTTCCAAGTGAAATAGGAAACTAAATTTTCCTCCTTTCTTAAATCTCTTTTTGAATATTATACCTATTAAAAAAGATATTGTATTCAGTACTTTTGGAGTAAAATATCACATTTAATAAAACAAAAGTAATTCTGTTCTCTTTCAATGATCTGTAAAGAGTATGTACATTTTGTAACAGTTAAGCTAGACTTCAGCAAGTATTTTAACTGCAGTTTTCAACCAAATTGGATGAACATATTTATGCTACCTGTTTGGAATACAGTTAGGAAAATCCTAGTGTTTGCTTTTAAAAAGGCTCTTTAAAAAAACAGAAAAAGAGCTCTAAAAATGTTATTTCAGAGAATGTTTTAAAACTTAAAACTGAGAAGCTCCATGCATTAATCTTTCACTTTTATCCCAGATACCTCAATTTGAGCTCTCAAGAAATCTGTGTGTATGTGTGTGTGGACAAAGGTATGTGCTGTTGTTTGCCAACCGAAATGTACACGAACAAAATAGTCTGACCTTGGGAGAATTAAGAACTTGGCAGGAAAGAGGCTTTCACTCTTTTGGTTGCTATGCCTGTATGTTCATTCTTTGGTTACGGGTCTAAGGAAAGAAGAAAACTGGGATGTTAGGAGAGAGATTCATTCTGTTTGTGCTGTTATAAAATTTTCAACATGCTCCATTTTAAATGTAGAAGCGGAGCAAGCAGCGGGCAGTACATGTTTAATGTAGAATTAGTCCTTTCAGCACTGGGAAAAATCTGCACTTTGGATAAAGCAGGAAGAATCCTGACTTCTGTCTCTTCAGTGCCTTATCGCATGGTGCGGGAGACACGTGGATGTTTCTAGAGATGCACGTGAATGGTCCTGGAGACATACTATATTTTGTTATTGCACATGAAAACCGATAGGAATGGCCTTATGTAAGATAAGCCAGGGCATGAAGAAGATGCAGAGGGGAGATACCATCACCTTATACAATATGGTTGTCACCCAAAATACAACACAAATCCACTTGGAATCTATTAAGAGTTTTGCAACTGGTAAGAGAGGGAGCACGTCTGGGAGTAAGTGCCAACCTGGAAGTAGCCTCTTTAGTCTCTCAAAGGTTTTGAGAACAGGTGAGGAGGAGATGCCTGGACAAGTCCACAAAATCCTGCTTCCCTTCATCACGCTTCAGTGAAATCATGTGTGTGCGTGAGGACTGCAGGACCAGGCCCTAGGAGAGAAATTGTAAGAGGGTCATATGTATAATATATTACTTGAGCTTCATCATTTGTCCAGTCTGCAGCCAGGCATTGGCAAGCCAACATAGGAACCAAATTTTCAGGAAGGAATAAAGCCTCCTTAAAAAAAAATACTTAAAAAAAAATGCATAGAGGCTTCTATTTTCTGATGAAAGGCTGTGTGTATGAAAATATCCCCCACCTCCAAACTAACTTGCTAACAGCATAGATTCAAGTGTGTCATTATTCTATTTTGTATATTAAACAAAAGATATATAATGGGGACAAATCCTATATCATACTGGTGTATGACATTATTAAAAAAAAGCTTTTTTCATTATTTTTTATCACAGTAATTTTAAACAGTGTAAAATTAAAACCAGTGACTCCTGTTTAAAAAATAAAAGTTGTAGTTTTTTATTCATGGCGAATAATTCTGTAGTAACAATTCTGTAGTTTTCACCTACTCAGTGAAATGTTGGACTGTAAAATCTTGTGTGGAACTGTTGAACATTTATTTTTTCATTTAAATTTGCTGTGCTGGTGATACAAAGCCACACATCTGTACAGAAGTTGCAGTAAATGTGAGCCATTTACAGCAATGCCGAATAATGGACAGAAATCACATAATAAAATTCTGCTTTTTTCATTAAATGGTTCCTGTTTTTCTAAAGTTTGTCGTGTCCCTGACCAGGATGACGGGAGACAGTTGCGTCTGTGCCTCTATTCTTTGCTGTTCATCATGAATGTGAAAGTTAACATCTTACTGGGTGTGTCTACATGTGTAAATGCTACAGGGTGGGTTTACTCTACAGCAGTGGTCACCAACCAGTCCATCGTGATTGTAGAGTGACAGTCAATCTCAGTCTGTCAGGCTCCATGATCAGGAGCAGCAGGACACACATGGCTGGGCTAAGCCAGGCCCTCTGTCACCTGGGCTGGGCTGGGTGAGTGGAGTCAGAGCCCAGGCGGTTTATCTGGGAGGGGAGGTGGGGACGTAGATCCTGGGGTGCCTTTTACTTACAAAAAGTGATCTCACCATAAAAAGGTTAGAGACCATTGCTCTAGAGTAAATTACTCATAAACCTACCCTTGGCAGGCATCTACATGTGCAGGATGCAGGAGCAAATTTGCTAGCGGCAATCTGCTTCCATTCCCTCTGGGCCTATAGCACCCAGAGGGAGCTGGAGGAGCTGGGTGCACGTGTCTGCAGCCAGTGGCCATCTTTATAAGGCAGCCCTGCATGCTGTTCCCTGGTCACCTACCTCCTTGGCCCAGAGTAGTGCGCAGAGCATGGTAGCAGCATGTGGCTGCTCCACCCCCAGGCCCCAGGAGTGACATCCAGCACACCTGGCTCCTCACCACGCGGCCCATGATGCTGGCCCACCACCCGGCCCACGTCAGTCTCAGCCCTGATGCCCTCCCCTGCTCCAACCCAGTGCAGCTGCCTGGCCTGGTTCACTGTTATCTCAGGCTTCCTGCCCTTGTGCTGCTGCCCAGACCCCAGCAGGGATGCTGACGACATGCTCCTGGATGCTGCCACCGCTGCTGTCCATGTGCTAGGCCTCCAGCCCTGCTGCCTGTGAGCCCGCTCAGCTAGGCAGGACTGGTGGCTGCACGTCATCCTGATCACTTGCAACACCAAGCAGTTGCTGGAGGTGTTCCAGATGGCCTAGGCCACCTTCCTGGAGCTCCTTGACCAGTTCCACCTGCACCTGGGGTGGCAGGTCACTGCCATGTGGCTGCCCCTTCCCACAGACACTTGGCTGGCCACCATCCTGCTCAAGCTGGCTGTACCTGCCAGCCGCTGCTATGCTGGCCACTTCTTCAGCTTGGGAAAGGCTACCATGGGGGAGGCTGCCCAGAAGGTCTGCAGCGCTTTCCAGGACATTCTGGCACATCATGCTCTGGCTGTGTGACCCCCCCCCCCCCCGGAGGTGGGGGATCTGTACCCTGCACTTCCCCCAATGCATTGGGACCCTGGACAGGACCCACATCCCTCTCACCTGCCCACCCTGCAGTGACTGCCCTACTACAGCTGGTGTGGATTCCACTCCGCCATGCAATCTGGTGGTTGCACCAGAGGAGAAGGCAGCCCTCTTTAACAAATTCTTCACCTCTGTTTTCTTGTGCAGGGACTGGGACTCCCAAACCGTGTTTCAAGATGGACTTGAGGGGAATGCCTCAAGACCTAAGGTTGAGGAGGACCAGGTTAGAGTGCTTCTGGAGGGGCTGGACGGGTTCAAGTCAGTAGGGCCAGATGCTCTCCACCCCAGGGTGTTGCGGGAGTTAGCAGGGTTTATTGCTGGGCCCTTGGCACGGCTTTACAAGCACTCATGGTGCTTGGGCCAGGTGCCAGATGCCTGGAAGATGGCCAGTGTGGTACCCATCTTTATGAAAGGGAGGAGGGAGAACCCAGGCAACTATAGGCCCGTCAGTCTTACCTTAAAACTGGGGCAACTCTTTAAGGAAGATCCTCAGGGAGCACATCTGTGATGGGCTGGCATTGGGGATGATGCTCCAGGGCAACCAGCACAGTTTCATTAGGGTCAGGTCATGTCAGACCAACCTGATTGCCTTTTATGATCAGATCACAAAAGCATTGGATGCAGGTGTTGCTGTGGATGTAGTCTTTCTGGACTTCAGCAAGGCCTTTGACACTGTCTCCCACCCCATCCCCATTGAAAAATTGGGCGACTGTCACGGGCGGCAGGGCTAACCAGACCCTATTGTGCATCCACAGGTGCATCTCGAGTAGGGCCAAGGAGGTGATCCTCTCCCTCTACACAACACTGGTCAGGCCACAGCTGGAGTACTGTGTCCAGTTCTGGGCACCCCACTTCAAGAAGGATGTGGACAACATCGAGCAGGTCCAGAGGAGGGCCACCCGCATGATCCAGGGACAGCAGGGCAGACCCTGCAATGAGATGCTACGCGACCTGAACCTGTTCAGCCTTCACAAGAGAAGGCTGAGGGGGGACCTTGTGACCATCTATAAACTCACTAGGGGGGACCAGAATGGTTTGGGGGAGACCTTGTTTCCCCTAGTGTCCCCAGGAGAACAAAGAACAATGGCCACAAGTTGTTGGAGAGTAGGTTCAGATTGGACATCCATAAGAACTACTTCACAGTCAGGGCAGCTAGGATCTGGAACCAACTTGCAAGGAAAGTGGTGCTGGCTCCTACCCTGGGGGAGGTCTTTAAGAAGCGGCTTGATGCCTACCTGGCTGGGGTCACTTGAGCCTGGTTTACCTCCTGCCTAGGCAGGGGGGTCGGACTTGAAGATCTACAAGGTCCCTTCCGACCTGACTTGTATGATTCTATGATGCTCCAGGCCATTGTAGGCCACCGCGGTGCCTTCACCCATGACACCTGCGTCTTCTGCAACCGCACCCTGCCAGCGAGCTGATGCTTTATTTGGGGGGTGCCAGACCTTCAGCTGGGTGCCGTCATGGTCCAGCCCCCTCCTCATCAGGAATCCCACCTACCCGCTGCTTCCCTGGCTTGTGTGGCCCTACACCAGCCAGCTGGACCCCAACCAGCACACTTCAACTGGTGTCTTGGCTGGACCCACATATGCTGGCAGAGTGGCCCTTTGGCCACCTGAAGGGATGCTGGTGCACCCTCGCTGCCAGCCTCAAGGTCACCGAGGCTGACGTCCCCCAGGTCATTGCCTCAGCTTGTGTGCTGCATGACAGCTGTGAGACCCAGAGCCAGCACCAGCTATGGCAACAGCAGTCGGTCTCCCCGCTCCACTGAGGCCTCATCAGCAGGGCCAGCGTACAGGGTGCGAGAGATGCTGGCTGATCATCTCTTCCTGTGCTCCCCACTAGCCACCCACCCACCCATGGATCCCCACCACACACCCCTAGCACCACGCTCACTGCAGACAGGTCTCGGAAAAGTACGTTATTTCTTTCCACAAACGCAGCATCCCCTTCCTCTCCCATCAGGGCTCCCATGTGGTGGTGGCCTAGCTGAAGGCAACTTTTACTCCAGGGCTACCTGTAGTTGGGTGAGCAGCGGGGCTGGGCCCAGGTGGGGGAGGGCTGGGGCAGGGACACCTGGCTGGTGGAGGCACCTCTGCACCTCAGCCCAAGCTCATGGGCTGGCACAGAACCCAGTGGCCAGACTGGCTGCAGGTAGTCCAGGATGCTGCTGTGCTTGGTAGCTGCCAGCAGCACCCAGCGCAGCACAGGACAGGCAGCCACACAGCAGTGCAGTGCCAGGAAGCAGCACTGGGCTGTGGGCAGGGTGCTGTGGCTGGCCTGGGCCCTCTGTAGGGCCACACAGTGACCAGAGGCTGGCTGCAGGTGCCCCAGCATCCCCCACAGGCTTTTAAGGGCCTGGGGTTGGGGCAGACAAAGCTGCCCCAGCCCTGGGTCTGGAAAAGCTCTCAGCTTTAGGACCCTGGGGCTAAGCTGGCAAACTTGCTCCTGGGCAGCATCTACATGTGTGATACTGCACTGTAACTAATCAGGAGTTAATTTGCTACTCGTCCTTGCAGGCAGCAAATTTCCTTGGTTAGTCCAAATTACTGCGCAGTAATGATCTGCATGTGTATTTGCTGTGCTGCGCAGTAAAGCGTCTCATGTAGGTGCATGCAGCAGCTAAATCCAGTTTCTGCTGTAGGCGAGGTAGTGAGCACAAGAATTTCTGATAGCAGCGATCAACTTCACAATTTAATTAGAAAGCATTAGATGCATTTTCTAAATCTTATGAGGTTCACTGTCAAATTCCTGACTCTTAACTTCAATTTTTTCTGGCGAGGCGCCAGGCCCAACAATCTCCTAGAGACCTAGCAATGAACAGAGCTTGCAGGCCTTGAAGAAAATCAAAGGAAGGGAAACATCAATTTAAACTGGAGGAAAAACACTATTACTACATTAATAAAAATGATCATTATTTATTTATTTTTTCTTAACAATATGAAGCTGTTAATAATGGCGAGAAGAACATTTTCATCATGAAGCTGTGGGATGCTGACAGGCTTAATGCCAGGAGGACAATCAAAGTACTAGAAAACATATTCCGTGTACTTAGATTCAACTGCAGCTAATGGATGTGTATGCAGATGTCTTCAACTAAACATTAGCCGTTTGCATTGTAAATTGTAGATCTGATTTTTTTTTTTTTGTTTGCACAGCAGTAATAAAAGGGAGCAGCGGCAGCTGAGAGATAAGTCCGCGGCAGTCATATCTTTAAAACAAAGGTGGCCAGAACTGTTTGCGTGTTGTGTGCCGGCTATTTACTGCTTTAGCCTGTCCCGGGGTCGTTAATCTTAGGTGGCGTGCTCAGCATTGGCTTCCCTGCCTGGTTGTCAGGCATAGATCAGCGCCTCCATTTTGAAATGAGCTATTTGCACATTGCGCAGGCTCTGATCCTTTTTTTGGCAATAGCCGGAGCAAATGGTCAAAAGAGTTGTAATGGCACTGTTGAGGGGCTACGGTTTAGACAGCCTTGACCACTGTTTTGTGCCACAGAGATAGCAAGCTGGACCTGAAGGCCTCCCTGGGTCAAAGTCAAGCTATGAATGCAGAAGAGGATCCTAACCTCCCCCTGCCCCCAGGTCCTGACAGTAGCCCAAAGGATGTTACTGAGTTAACGACGAAACCAAGACAGGGCAATGCATTTGGGGTTGAGGATTTTCAACTACATTGTTGCACTTCTCCTACTGCTGGAAAAGAGCGGGACCAAAATGCAAAATCTGTATGCGATGCGTGTGTGTGCGTGTTTGGGTGGGTGTGCTGTGCTTTCACCATCAAGTGCCCCTGAAGGGTTAAGCAGTCAGCAGGGTCTCCCCCTGCCCAGAGCTGGCCGCGCGGGCTGTGTTTAATGGTTAAGCTGCATCAGCGATAGACCTGGGAAATGAGGCCGTAGGAGTGGGAGTACTAGCGCTCGCACGGGCCTCCTTGACACAGAGCTGCATCCCAAGAGGCTGCTCAGAGACCCCAAACAGGCACTGTTCACACGCTGGAGGCTTAAAGTTGGCAAGACCCAGTGCTTGTGACAACATGTCGCCTTCCAGCTAAGAAGTGCTTTGAATTCCAACTTAATACACGAACCGCGCACAAGTTGCTGTGTGGCCATGGCTCCTGGGTGAAGAGACTGCGTCCAGCAGCATCTTCAAACACCTGCATTGCTCTGGGCAGGTTTCCGCCTTACCTGGAAGCGGTGTAGCTATGTCTGCAGTGCCCCCGGGCTGGGCTAATTGCCTGGCCATGGCATCATATGCAGTTACCGCCACATTAAGTTAGTTTAAAGACTGGCCTGTCTTTTCAAGCCAGATGTCTCTACAGCAAAGCCACAAGGTCCGACACAAGAAGACGACCTAGAAGTGAGTTGTAAGCTGACTGGTCACTTCTGCTTAAAACGACCCCCTTGAGCTCATGTATATTGGAGGCAGGGCTGTCCCAGATGGGAGAAGGGGAGGGGGCAGTGAATCGGGGTGACTACCCCGGGCCCCGGGTTTTGGGGTCACGTCCAGCTGCTCAGCACGCCCGCCTCCCCACCCCACCACTGAATCTGCCGTCGGCTTCCTCGCGGCCCGGCCGGGGGTGCGGCCCCACACCCTGCTCAGGTAGCCTCTGATTGCGAGGTTGAATGCTAACCTGTGTGAATCCTCCCTATGTTGTCAGTCCAAGCCTCTCAGATAATCCCTTATTTAACAAGCATAACTCCCTTACACCCCCCAAGGGCACTTACCTTCCTCCCAAAACTCGACTGTCCCCCCTCGTCTGGCTGAAAACGGCTTGCATCAGAAATATGAAACAAGGATGCATAGAAAATGTTGATACAAATATAACTTGCATCTCAGTTAAAAGGTTTTTGGCTTTAATACTCTTTGGGTGCGTAGACACATGAAATTAATTTAATGCAATAAACCCCAGCACGTTAGCATCTGCATCCGGGACTACAGTACATTGAGCCACGGTGGCACAGCCCCAGCTAGCAGGCCAGTCTGGGGAGGGTGCACCTGCCAGCCCAAAACTGCTCCACTTTTCTCCCCGGTCCCGCCCCCGCCAGCTCAACACACAGCAGAGGGGCTGGCTGGGGCACAAGAGTGCTAGTGCGGGGCTAGCTAGCGGGCAGCCCCAAACTGTTACGTCCTCATGCCCCAGCCGGCCCCAGGCACTGCCTACACGTGCAGCGCCAATAACTCCACCAGACCGTAGTGCTCGTGCTGGGCACTCCTGTCCTACAGCGGGGTCGTCTTTTCCTGCCTAACAGCACTGCTGGTGTAAACAGTGCCACTTTACTCCAGAGCTTGCTAGGCAGCTCTTCAGTAAGCACGATGGGCGACTGGTGCCTCCGAGTCAGGGGGGGCGTCCCCCAAGCAGCCGAGCGCCAGGCTCAGAGCCACCAGTGGCAAAACCGTAAGTGCGCTTCCGCCGGCACTCCCGGGTTCGCGGCTGGCACTTCCAGGGGGTGCCCAGCCGATCTCAGGGGGTGCACGTGCACAATGGTAAGCACCTCATGTATGGTAGGTGCACCCTTTGTGTCACTTAGTATGGCCCTTTCCTACACCGCGTCCTACATTGGGTCTTGGCAAATCAACGAAGTAATGGCCCTCTAACTTACTCCCATTCTAAAATGTTAGCCGTTAACTGCAATTTTCTACTGCGAGGTTGTGACAACACTATATGGAGCGGGTTTCTTGCCTGTGGCACCTCACTGGAATGATTTCTCGCGTATTTTCTCCCATCCCAGGAGGGACTTCGATGCAGCTCCTGTGCGGTGTGGAAATCTACCTTTCGTTTTGTTCATGCCAGCCCGGTAACGGCAGTCTGCTAGCTGCTTTGGGGTGGGTGCAGAGTACGAGCAACCCACCACCCTCTCATCGCAGGCTGCATTAAAGACAAAGCTCGCCCGCCGGGGATGGCTGGGCCGGCTCAGTTAGGAGGATAGATTCCCCAACATTTTACCCTCCTCAAGGGGTGCTGTGTTACCGAATGCAGGTAAAGAATGGCACCTCCCCGAGGTGCTTCCGGTGAATGCAGCGGGGTTATACGGTACCTCGGGGTCTTTTACATTCAGGCCCCTGCAATACAGAGCCAAATCATTCAGCTGCCCTCGTGTACTGCTTTTATGCACAGCAATAGGATCAAAATAATGAATATGAAGTTCTCCTGTTTCATTGCAACTCTGGCATGAATATGCCTAGCAAAGGCAGGCCTCCCCTTGGTGCATGTACAAGCTGCTTTTTTCAACAAATTGCTAATAATTTTGCCCGACAGAGCTTAGAAATCCTAGTCAGTTATCCATCTTAAAATAACTCAACAATTCAATCTTTAACTTGATGGAAGGAGGGGAGACATTTGTAAATGGGATTAAAAGTTAATTGACCTAAATTACCCGCACTGATGCTATTGTTTATAAAACCATGCCTGAATATGCCTATACAATGCACCCGAAGCCTGGCATAGATCCACCCCATAATTAGGGATGATCTCTGAGCTGTAACGTGAAGCTCTACATTTAAAAAAATAACAAACGAGTGGAATCATTCTAATTATAGGCTTCTGTTGATTCAAGATTAAACCAGATAAAAAGATTGAGGGGAAACTGCTGATACAGCATTTAATACGGCCACTAATTGCACCGCTAATGCGATAGGACAGGGTTATACTTTCTGCCTGACGTGATACAGCCCTGTGCTGCGGTGGATGGGAGCTGGTATCTATGGGGAGCTGCTTATATAGGGCAGTCGGTTAGAAGTAGTATCTCCGGGGAGCTGGCTATATAGGGGAGCCGGTTTCTTTCCTAACCTGGTTGAAATGAATCCCATATTCTCCCCACACCACCGATTTTGGCAACAGGTTAGGGGGCTGCTTTTATTAAGGAGCTGAAATTCCCGGTGAGCTTCCTCACCGAGCTGCTAAAGGTCTCAGGGCTGATCTTCAACTCCACTCTTAGTTTCGAGACCCCCTCGCATCTGCCCTGGCTTCGTGAGCAGCAGCGCTCGCTTACCCAGCGCGACGGGCCCCCGGGAACGGAGGAGGGCCGTTCAGGCAAGGTGTCGGCATCGCCTACCCTTGCTTGGAGCTCAAATGCGTGCCAAGCACAGCATTTCAATCCACTTTCTTGGTCTTTGAATCCATCGTGAGATTTTTTTCAGTGAAGCCAAACCCTAGTTAATGGTGTACAATAATAGTCGTTCTGAACTTTAAATAAGCAATAAAACGTGAAGTTTGCTTCGCCGCTGCTCTTTTTTTAGTGGCCACATGTTCTCAAGGTCATTTTTTGATACTGCTTTTTTTTTTTTTGTTCCTTGAATACGGTCATTTTGACAACTAATTCGTAGTCTGCAGCTAGTTCCTAAGCAGTGTTTTGGGTACAGAAGGCAATCAAGCTGTTAGTTTTGATGGATTAGACATTACAGAGTATGCCTGGAAACCAGTCTGCAGAGCAAGTCCTTCCGTCCTGAACGACGTTTGTTTTCCACGTTTGTTTTCCACGACGCAGTAACAAGGAGCAAAACCTGCTGTTGTTACCGGTGCGGCTCCAAACACAACCCATGAAATGTTCCTGGTGACAGCGGCTCTCAGGACCCGTCCAAGGGAGCAGAGGCCAAGTTCAGGTCTGGCGTAAACCGATGCATCCTGCTGGCTTCTGCGAAGTGGCCGCCCCTTCACCGCATCTGAATTTAACTTCCCACCGTCCACAAGCCAGCAGCAGGGTTTCTGCCTGACCAAGCCATGCTGCAAGAGCAGTGCAGGGACAAAAACACAAAGGATTTCCCATTTCCTCTTCCGCGTTGCTCGGTGCCAGGGAAAGCGGCCGCCCCCATGTATGTAGCTGCTGCCGTTGCACCGGGGGAACGTATAAACTGCTCCAGCATTCAGCAGTGTTTTGTCCACAGCTGTAGACACGTGTCCCTATTGGTTTGCAATGGTGATATTATTTACAGGAAAAAAAGCTAGGTCCAGGATGCTATATATCAAACCCTGGTAGTGATGTACAAAGCAATAAATGCAGGATTAGGGCGTTAACCATTTTGCCAGCTCAGAACGAAGCTACCGCTCCTCGAGCTGTCAGGTGTGAAGACAGCCTCCAGCCTGCAAAATTGCGTCCGCTGTAACAGAAACGTGCTGGTTTGGAGCAAAGCTTGGGCCCCCGTCGTAGTCACCCAAAAGCTATGACCAAATGCCCCTTAAGGTAGACTCATAAAGGCGAGGTAGCCTGTCTCAGTGATACCAGCCCTACCCTTTGGCACTTTGCTGTTAAACCCCAGGCTGGGCACACCAGCTCCCTGTGCATTATAGTTGCAAGAGGCGGATGCCTAAGTATGGGAGTCAAAAAGCCAGTGCGCTGTGCAGGGAGCTGTCTAGGCTGGCTGGTAAGAAATGCAAAGGGGAGTCGGGCAT
Organism: Caiman crocodilus; assembly: GCA_030014935.1. Taxonomy (NCBI): domain Eukaryota; kingdom Metazoa; phylum Chordata; order Crocodylia; family Alligatoridae; genus Caiman; species Caiman crocodilus. The sequence goes on from JAGPOW010003447.1 coordinate 23,846,875, forward strand.
TTCCCAGACGCTAGGAGCATCCTGGGCTTCTGGCTGCGATTAGTGTGGGATGTACCCTGACAGCAAGGAAGCCAGACAGACCTTACTCCTGACCCCCCGGCTTAGGTCTGAGCCGCTCTGCGTCACACGCAGGCCCATCGGGACACACGGTTCAGTGTATGCCCAGCACAGGCGTCGTTGTGCATCGGGAGCATTGCAGCTGGCTCTTTCGGGTGCCCCAAAGGCCAAACAGAGGCTTTGAGGGTCCAAATTTTGGACTTAGGTACCTAAAAAACTCAACCAAGCAAGGCACTGCTGTTTCCCTCACAAATGTAGGTCCTGGCCTTGGATATCAGCCAGGGAGCATGTTTCTGGCCCTGAGAGGGCACAAGGGACAGCACAACCCTGCCAAGTCAGTCCCCACAGCCTGGCTCTCAGAGGGATGCAGGTCTTACCGCAGCGTCTGCTTCCATCGCAAGACTGCTGGCAGCCAGCAACATCTATAGTGCGGATGCTAACTTTAAGGAGCTGTTGCAGCAAAGGCAGAATTACTGCTTTATTTTAAGGCTCCAAAAAGCAAGGGTTGCGTTTCATGCGTGGAGCTCTGTGCACTTCAGAAACGGGCTCCAACCCACAGGAACCTGCAGCTTCTGACCGGCTCCCTGTGGAGCCCTTTTGGCTTAGTGGAAAGGCCCCGCGTTTTAGCTCAGCGGCTGATGCAGGCTGGATGCACTTCTGGTCTAGTGTGAAAGGGGGAGGAAGGGAGGGAGGAAGACTTACAGCGCCAGGACTTGCTCTTGTCTCACTAACCACACTGGACTCGGCTCTGCATCGCTAACGTGTCTCTTTTGTGAGCAGAAGCAGCAAATCCCAAATAAAAACCAGCTTGGGAGGAGCCTGTGAAATCACCCACTGTAAGGTATGCTCCTGGGCTAGATGCTCATGCCCCCTGCCCTCTCCCCGCCACCCCCTGCCCAACTGGCAGAGTCAGCCTGGCACACAATTGGGAACCAGTTCCCAATAAATCAGCAGCTTTGGAACCGTTCAACTGTTGTGCACACACGTGTGCACCTCGCACCCCACTGTGCTTGAGAGGATGTGAGCCCACAGTGCTTCTCGCCCAGCTGAATGCACCAGTCACCAAGCGACAGGTGGGGAGACGGTGACCACAGTCACCCCCCCTTATGGAAGCTCTTCTGCTTACTCTAGACGAAGTAAAGATTCACTGGGCCAGGGAGAGAGCGAGGGTGCAAGCACCACCAGAAGTCTGTAGCTCAGCAATCAAAGCTCTCACCGAGGCTTGTCCCGGGCGAGTGACTGGAACACAGGATCTTTAACCATTGATTAAGGCTGGGTAGGAAATACAGGTCTCATCTCCTCCGTGTGTGCCATAAGCACTACATTATCAAGTCAAGGCAAGCCAGTCTCTTATTCGCTCTCTGATGCAATGGCTACACGAGTCCATGCAAACTGCCGACAAGACCGACGTAGGAATAGCAACCCAGCAACTGATGAAAAGTTAGTTTCTGTTTGAGAAAAGAATCACTTCTCAGGCCCCTGCGAGATTAGGCAGCCACGTTGTGTGCGGCTCACTAAGACTTTCGCACACAAGCAAGCATCTCCCAAGCTGGACCTTTGGGCCCTAAATCCCATTTAGGATTTGCCACATGTGCTCACAAGAGAAGACAAATGTTAACATTTTAGCACAGATGAGTCTAGTGTGTTTAGTGAGACAACAGCAGGCCCTTTCCAAGCCCTGGAGCTGCGAGGCTAAAGGAAAAATCAATGTGCTTTGCTTTGTTAAAGGCTGAGTTTCTGACTAATAAATAACCCAGCTGTAAAGGGCAGTCTCGCCTTCTGCAGCAGTGGTGACGTGGGTCCTTGTCTGTTCATCTGCGCCCAAACTGGGTGCAACATTAGGTCTCGGTGGCATTAATAATATGATCGGGATCACGGCGCTACACGCGCACGTCTCAAGAGACGGCGAGCTGAGGAAGAGGTGGTGCCACCGGTTTCTTCCCATACAACAGATACCTAATAGCTGTCTTTTAGCAAGAACAACTGTGTTTCTCTCTGCTTTCGGGCCCTGATGCTTAGGAGATAAAAAACAAAAGCCCACCCGCAGTACCTTGCCACTCAGCCCCTGCTAAGTAATTAGCTTGCTAGAGCCCTGCTACATTAATGCAAGGGTTATGGTAGATAGGGCTGTTCGGATATTAAACCCGCTCGCGCTGGCAGCACGAGTAACCCAAGCTGACCAGGGCCTACGGTGCGGGGCTTTCGTTAACTGTTTCAGTGCAAACCTGCGTGTTGGTTGCAGCAAATAAAACCCCAGACATCTGTCGATGCAGGACTACTTCCAGGGGCCGAGTCTGGGGCAGGGAGCACTGCGCCCATCACCATCAATCCTACCACAAAAGGGCTGGGTAGTCTGGGACAAATGCAAACCTCAGGGTGGGGATAGGTGGGAAAGCCTTCAGGGACGACTTTCCCTCAATTCTTCCAGGCTTTAAGCACAAACCCATCTTTTCCTTCACTCATTTCCTGGCTTTCTAGACAGCGCTGCAGCTACTTCCTCAGACCCTCCCTCTGTAGTCCCCTGGGTTTGGGCCATTTGTTTCAGGCAGTGTATTGTCATATTCCACCTCAGTAAGGGGGTTAGGTTATTTTCAGTGCAGGAGAGAATGGAGCTACATGTAGCAGGAGGAGAAATAACCATTAGGGTGAATTCTCATTATCCTAGTGTACAATGTGTGCATTGAATTCCCCATGGCTATTATGGCTGAATAAGCTCCCAAGACATTAGTGTGCTCAGCTTGATAAAACCGTATGGAATCAAGACTACAATTAACCAGGAAATGAAAAATGTAATATGTCAATGAAATCAGGAGGGATAGGACTGTAATATTTGTCCAATAAACTATTCAGACAAATTAAATGCCCAAATAGTATCTGCAAAGAACTGGACAAATATTTTTTCTTCACCAGACGAATGGCTATGTGGTAATACTTCATTAATTCAGTTCTGCAGATGGTCAAATAATGTTTGTCAAATTAATTATCCCAATTTGTTCTTAATATTAGCTAATTCTTCACTTCTTTCATCCACAAGTGGTTAGCAAAAAGATCAGGAAAGCGGAGAGACTTGGCTTTGCGGCGGTTATGCCACCCAGGGAAAAAAGGCTACGAACAATCATAAAGCCAGGTCTGTGTCATTACACGGCCCCGCCTCATCATATCTGCTCGCGATGACTTCATCTATACTCATCGCTGACAATGCCATGGGCGAAGTTAAAACCACATCCAGTTATCACCAATAATGTGAAACCCAGCATGAGTGACAGCTAAGATGCCATTAATCCACTTGTAAAAAGTGCACGTTACTGCTAGCTCCTGTTGCTCTGTGGCACACACCCACTCGGTAAACTTGCCAGTTCTGGTGAATGCATGTGTTATAGATTTTTGCAAGTGACATAAATATGTGTGTGCGTGTAAAATAAATGAGTACACATGCATTCTCTCACTGGCACACACACAATCAGGAATTAATGTTGTCTAGTGTGTACAACCTCCGCCCCCCGCAACAAACCATATCCTGTCTATGCTAGATCACAGACTACATATTGCTATTCTTCTGTACCAACAATACCTGATGTTGTGTGTATGCGCGCATGTGTGTAAGTGTAGTGCACACGCTATTCTACTTGTTGCCGTCTGTGATGCTACTTCATCCCATTACAAATGTATAAATCCTGTATGGAGCACGCACACGGGTCCAACCAGTGGGCGACACATTGGTACCCAACGAAAGGGAGATTGCATATAGTAATTACAAAGGGGAACAACCCATAACGCGCGGTTTAAATTTCTTTCTGGGACTTCATTACAAAAAATAGGTGGGTTCCTGCTTCCCTCCTCCCCACCTCCCTCTCTTGTACAAGGCATTTGTACTTCTTCTGCACAGCTCACAAAAACAATGCGCAGAACCCGGGCAGCTAACAGCAAAACAGAAACGTATCGGTTGTAATCATGAAAAGCGGGCTGGGTGCTTGCATATATGTAATTTTCTGTCACAAACGCTCGAGGCACAGAAAGCACGGAGTAGATACAGGATTTTACAGGCTGAAGCCTTTCATTCCCTCCTAATGGATGAACCATCACAAATGCTGTTGGAAGCTATTATTTTCTTTTAAATGCCAAGGTTACTGCGGGCTAACGCAAGATTGAACAGCAGTTAACCTCTTCTGCATGTAAAGACAAAAATCATTACAATCTGAAGGATGTGAACACATGCGCAAGCCATTAAAAAAACCCAACCACCTGTGTCGTGTTTCCACTGTTAGTGAGGAGCAGAGTAAATTGTACTTCAAACTTTTCCCTTGAGAGTTTGTTCTTAATTCCTCCGGGGCCCACACAAAATAGACCTTCTCTTGCCTCTAGTGCCGTGTGTTTGCTCAGCTGGGGGCTTTTCGTGACCTCGTTCAGCTCAAGCAAGCCAAGAAACAACAGAGTGATAAAGCCTGGGAAGGCGACGGGCTCCGAGGCCCCGTCTTTTGTTCGAGATGCAAGTGACTCACGGCTGGGGCTGTCGCTCGCTTGGAGACGCACACTCGCAAACAGAAGCCAGGCCTCCAGGAGGGTTTCCAAGCTGCGTGCCGCGGGCGGCGAGGCGAAGGACCTTCCGTTTGACTGCTCCGTTCGCCCCGTCGCACGGTCCCTGGCGCAGTTTTCAAGCGCTGCCAAGCTGCAAAAATCAGTCTCTGGTTTTGAGAGCAAACGGCACCTGGGTGCTCAGCTTTGCAGGGCAATCTGCTCCTCCTCGTCTCATGGAGGTTACCGCTTGATGGAATAAATATCAGGAAAAATTGGGGTGAGCGGTGTCAGTAGCAACGGCCCGAATCCGCCAAGGAGAAGACCGGCCACGCTAGACCACGCGGCATGTTTCCACGCGCTCACTCTCCCCATATGCTTTTACTGTAGACGTAAATGGTAATACCTCCTGGGAAGAAATAAAGTGGCTTTCTCATTCAATAAAGAAGTGAACTCCACATGAAGTATGAGCGTGGAAATCTAAAGCACTTGTAAAACTGATAGCACTTTTAAAACAAGGTCAAGACCCCAAGGGAGGGAAGACTTCAGCAAAATGAATAGTGGAGGAGATCCTTATTACTGCGAGGCTGGATCTCTGTCATACACACGGCTTCGTACATGACCTTTGCTTCACAGGGCCGTGCGGTATATATACCTGCAGCTTCTGGGAAATGCCGGGTCTAAACTAGGAATAAGCATGAGGTGATTTGCCCCTAACTTAAGGGCCCTAGCATTTGTTGTTTTTCTTAAAGCTAATAAAAAAGATCCGAAGAAAACTGCCCTGTACTCAAACGCTTGTTTAAAACTATTCCAACCATGAAGCAAAAGGTATCACCCAGAAAAATCCTACATACATACGTACTATCTCCTGATTCAAACTACTGATCATTTTCAGAAAAATGACACAAGGTTTCAACGTCAGAGATTGCTAATAGTTCCCACGCCGCTGCGGAGGTTAAGTCTGGATTTGCACCAGTGGCTGACGAAGGCCGATGCTGACAAGTGCAAGGCGCTGCACCCTGGAACAAGTGACCAAAAATGCCAGTACAAAATGGGTGATGCCCGGCTGAACAGCAGCTTTGGGATCCATATTGCAATGCGTATTCGAAGACCAGTTGTGGGAGGCAGCCTGCTCTGCACCGTGGTCGTTGCATAGGCCTTTCCATTGGATTTTTAAAAATCTTTGTAGACGAAGCTAACAAGCAAACTAGAATTGTGGTTGGACCCCAGGTAGACACCACCGTGCCTAGGGTCTGGGATGATCTAGTTAGGGAACTTCTGGAGGGGCTGGACGTGTTTAAATCAGTAGGTCCAGATGCTTTTCACCCACGGGTGCTGAGGGAATTGGCAGGGGTCATAGGGGGGCCCCTGGCATGGCTTTATGAGCATTCATGGGGCTCTGGCCAGGTACCAGAGGATTGGAAAAGGGCCAGTGTGGTCCCCATTTACAAGACGGGGAGAAAGGAGGACCCTGGCAATCATAGGCCAGTTAGTCTCACCTTGGTCCTTGGGAAGACCTTTGAGAAAATTATCAAGGAGCACATCTGCAAGGGCCAGCAGGGGAGGTAATGCTCAGGGGCAACCAACATGGGTTCATTGAGGGCTGCTTCTGCCTGCCTAACCTGGTTTCTTTTTATGATCAGGTCACAAAGTCCCTGGACAAGGGCATCGAGGTGGACGTCGTCTTCCTGGACTTCAAGAAGGCCTTTGACACGGTTTCCACCACACTCTCTTAAAATTTAAAAGCTAGGTGACTGTGGCATTGATGCCTACAGTCAGGTGGGTGGCAAATTGGCTTGATGGTCACACCCAGAGAGTGGTGGTGGATGGGTCGTTTTCGACCTGGAGGGAAGTGGGCAGTGGAGTCCCCCAGGGCTTGGTCCTGGGCCTGCAATGTTCAACATCTTTATCAGCTATCTGGATGTGGGAGTGGAAAGTTCACTGTCCGAATTCACTGATGACACCAAGTTGTGGGAAGAAGTGGGCATACTGGAGGGGAGGGACAGAATCCAACTAGATCTGGACAGGTTACAGAGGTGGGAGGATGAGAATAGGATGGGATTCAATGCAGACAAATGCAAGGTGCTGCACCTAGGGAGAAGGAACCAGCAACGCACCTATAGGCTGAGGAACACCCTTCTCATCAACACCGTGGCTGAAAGGGATCTTGGAGTCATTGATGACTCCAGGATGGACATGAGCCGCCAATGTGAGGAAGCGGTCAGTAAGACTAACTGCACCTTGTCCTGCATCTACAAATGCATCTCGAGCAGGTCCAGGGCGGTGATCCTCCTCTCTACGTGACACCGGTCAGGCCGCAGTTGGAGTACTGCGTCCAGTTCTGGGCGCTGCACTTCAGGAGGGACGTGGCCAGCATCGAGAGGGTCCAGAGGAGGCCACTCGCATGGTCACGGGGCAGCAGGGTAAGCCTACAAAGAGGCTAAAGGGCTGAACCTGTTCAGCCTCCACAAGAGAAGGCTGAGAGGGATCTGGTGGCCATTTACAAACTCACCAGGAGGAAGCGGCAGGAACTGGGGGAGGCTCTGTTCCCCTGGGCACCACCTGGGATAACAAGGAATAACAGCCGCAAATTGAGAGTAGGGTCAGGCTTCATATCAGGAGGCATTACTTTACAGTTAGGGCTGCCAGGCTCTGGAATGGGCTCCCAAGGGAGGTGGTGCTCTCCCCTACCTTGGGGGTCTTCAAGAGGA
>JAGPOW010003447.1:23854254-23976987 GCA_030014935.1 Caiman crocodilus
AGGCTCTGGAATGGGCTCCCAAGGGAGGTGGTGCTCTCCCCTACCTTGGGGGTCTTCAAGAGGAGGCTGGACAGATATTTGGCTGGGGGGATATGACCCTGGCTGGGGTGGGGGGGTCAGACCTGATGATATGTCTAGGTCCCTTCTGACCCTAAGCACTATGATACTACAAAGTCTCCTCAGCAGTACTGTGATTCTTCAAAACGTACAGTTACAGCGAGTGGGTTGGAAAGAGATAGCACTGTTAATAGGAGAAGTGCATACTCAAGAGACCCAAGGAGTGCCTTATACCTTACTTGGTGGTCTTTCTGTCAGCTCCATGGCCCTCCTTCTGAGGCTTTCTTCAGGAGCTGGTGTTTCATCCGGCTGAAGAGCAAAGGCAACGCTTGCACTGAGAAGACGAAGCAGTAGTAAATTCACTCTCCACATTCTAAAATGCTTTATCATTCATTGCGGATATAGCAAAATAATACACCGTTAAGAAAAACCAGATGTAAAGTATGTACAAAATTTAGCAGCCTCTCAAGTAAAAGTCAAATATACCAGGTACATTTGTGTTTCCCTTTGCTGCCTATGTATATTTACTGTACTGTTCACTCAACTGCATGACCTTGCTCTACAAAAACGATAGCTTCCTCAAACAGATTGACTTCGTAGCTCAAGGAACGACAGGCAGAAGACCATCAGCAGCGGTACGGATCAGGTCACAGGGCATCACACCCAGCGACAAAGGACAAGGAAATGAAGGAAGGTGTATTGAATTTTTGTCCTTGTAAATCATGCTTGGCCCCCCCATTCATGTACTATGGGTTTGTGCCAAACCCTGCCTGGTAAATATACATTTCAACTACATTTTAAAGGCTCCAGTCCCAGGCTTTTATCTCTTGGGAAAATGAGGTAGAATGAATTGCTGGTGCAATATCACAGAATTGGATCACACCCAGCACAGTAGCTGTCAGCTGAAAATAAACCCAATGTGAACAAAACTGAAATAAGCTTGCTAGTGCCAGAGCTATGCTAACCGGGGCTAGAAATAATATTAAAAAAACATTATAAAAGAGTGGTCACAGATGGAGAAAAAGGTGTATCCAGAGCCATGTTATTTTATATTTCTCTTGATACAGATTTGGAAGTTGTTAAGTTTTGCCTTAATAGCAAAAAATATAACTTGGGGCTCATAAATGCCATGCTGGCTAGTATCATTTGGGACTTGACTTCATTTATATAAAGCACGCCAGATTTAAATTAAACTCCAGCTCTCAAAACAAAATATATGTAAAGCTGGGTTTTTTTCCCCTTTGGTTTCCCCCCCCCCTTTGGCCTTATTTCAAATTGCACTTTAATATCTTCGGAGCGTGCCATGGGCCCGCCAGCCAGCCAGGGGTATAAATCAAATTTCGAAATTCATGTGTGGGCAGAGATGGGGCGAGGAGGAGGAGGTTGATGCTGTATAAAAGCCCTTCTTACCCAGCTTTGACGTGAATCGTTCCTATGGGCGTCAGGCACGAGGAAGCTGCAGGCGTTGATCTCCAGATCTTCTGCTGACCTTGCCTCCTGAATGAACCAGTACCGGTAAAAACAAGGCTACGCTATGAAATGCTGTACCGCAATCAGGGAATGATTTCCTACCAAGGATAGCAGGTGTTAATAGGGCTGGATTATTCATATGCTTCCTTCTTCCTGCCTTTTGGGTTGAGTTTGTGGTGCTTTCACTCCGTGGGTCCAGCTTCTAGGATGAAAGCCCACTCCAAGTGGGGCACGCTGTCCGTAAGAACGAAGACTGCGTGTCCCCATGCATGTTTTTAGCCTCAAATTACAAGTAGGTATCATCGAGGGCAGATCCAGAGGGGGTGGAGCGGTGCCCCCTCCGGACCACATGGCAGGGGTAACATCTGGGGACCTCAGCTCTTCCTCGCCATGCTTAGAAGCACATCCCCTGCCCTGTCCCCGTCCCTACCTGCCACTGCCAGCGTTGCTGCCGGCCCAGCTGTCCCGGGCACCAGGGGAACTCATGTCCTGCTCCAGCTGGGGTGCGGAGGAGCCTGGGAAGAGCAGCAGTGACAGCACTGGGATCGGCCGGGTTCACGGCGAATCTGCCCACCACCACCGTAGCTCCGGGCTGAGCCCTGCCCTCGTGCAGCCTGCCGGCAGCGGGACGCAAGGTCCCGGCCCCCCGAGAGCAGCACAGACACCGGGAGCAGCAGGTGGAAGGAGGGATGGGAAGGGGAGGGGAAGGGACTTGCTTCTGAGCAAGGAGAAGGGAGGGAACGACCTTCTTTGGGGCTTGCTCCTGCGGTGCCGTCTGCCTGCCCTAGTCGAGAGGGATCATGGGAGGGCCTGGGCGCAGGGGTCCAGCCATCCGTGCAGCTCCAGGTGCTGGCCCTGCACCCCGCTTGGTAAAATCCTGGGTCCACCCCGGGGTATTACGTATCGGCGTAGAGCACAGCTTTCCTTTCCCAGTAAAACGATCCCTCTTTCCCTCCCCCCGCATAGCCACTTTGCATTCAAGTCTCCGGCCTGCCACTAACATGTGCTGAATGCTGAGAGAAGCTAACCAGACGAAAAAAGTGGATTAAAAATGGAGCAGAGCAAGTTGGAAATAGACAAGGTGGCCTGTGCATTTAAAAAGCACGGGGTGTACCACACAGCGAAGGAAAAAATTGACGTTTCTAGCATCGCTCTAATTCATTTTTCAGTTGTCTGCTTCCTAAATTGTGGAGCCTATTTCATCGCCCATTACTGCTTTTATTTTCTTGACACTTCCCCCTGATGGTAACTGGAGAACGCCTATCAGGATATCGGATCGCTTTTTCAGTTTACAGATACTTGTTGAGTGTCCAGAGCAACTTGCCTGGCTCACATTTAATGTAAATAGAGCAGGCACCAAATTACTAGCACAAATACAACGATGCCAGTGCAACGGTCCGGAAGGGAGAGCCGAACCCACGCCATATAATTCAGACGTGGAGCTGAAATGCTCTGGAGCGCAGACAGGCGCTTGGACTTGTGCTGAGATTAGGCTCATTACAGAGGGGGGGACACCGGCATCAGTGAAGTCAGGGGGTGTGTTCGGCTTTAGATCGGTCTAAAGCGCCCGGTTTTCGGAACGAGGAATCGGGACCATACCCGTCTTTGATAGACGGTGAGTCTTCATTACATGTAAATGGTTTCGACTTTGGGTGAGACCAAAACTGGGCGCTGTGAAAGGCAAATGTGTAATGTTACTCCGAGATGTCCATCCTTCTGGGAACAGATGGCCACCCACTATATCAGTAGCGACACCCAGAGCACAATAGCAGCAGGAAGACATTGAGAGTTCGGATCATGGGAACCATTAGTGTGACGTGGGATATCGCCGCAGTCACTAGTAGGTAGACCCTGGTACTTCATTAAGGACTTGCGCCTTCCTGGTGCTGAGCACGTTTCAGTTCAAGCAGATCCGCGGCAATTCTGCGTCTGATCTGCAGCCCCAAGGACCCACAGGCATCCCTTTCACACTGACATTAGATCAGGGGCACGGCACCGGTTTTGCTCTTCAAAATGAGTTGGAGCAAATCCGGACTCCAGCGGGCTTCACTGATCTGAATCCTGCCCTGACGAGCTCATCTGCTCATTGTAGAAGCTGTTTAATTGGAGGGGCTATGGAGGTGTGGGGAGCTCTTACTGCCGCTCATGGGAAAGCTATGCGACAGAAACTCCGGTGGACCTCAAGCGGAGAACAAATGTTCAGCCCCTGCCTTTTCCTAGGGCAGGGAAATATAATGAAAGCCTGGCAGCAGAGCTGGCTCCCCCCGCCCCCACCTCAGTGCGTCAGTGAGTTTTAGAGCACAGGTGCTATTTTTCAAGCTACTTTTGTCTGAGGTTTAGAAGCAAGCATAAGCTTCATTAACTGAAGGGAGGATTTATAATAGGTAATCGCTAGGTGCTATCTTCTGAGCAATCAAACAGTTGTGCTAAATTACAAGCTGCTTTATCATTCCTGGTTTTCAAATAATCTGTTCGGCTCTCATGGAGCAGAATAAAAAAAAATAAAAGGAAGACCATGCCTTTTATTTCAAGGGGTCTCTGTTCCTTATTCCCCAAATGTTAAAATAAGATTCTAATTAGCACAACGTACAAGCTATAATTGCTTTGAGTTTTTTTGGTTCATTAGAGTAATTAAAACACCATGCATTTTCTAATCAGAGCCTGTCCCTTTAGGAATGGGTTGCTTTCGGCGCATGTGACTTTCCCTAATTTCACGGCAATTGGTTTAAATTGATACCATAGTGAACTGGCTGAGCTGTAACACACACGCCGGCACACACGGGCTCCGTGCTAGGACCGTCCCTCGGCCTTCATCACCTTTTCTCTCACGTGACTTTGCCAAATATAGCAGATCCATAGAAAAATGAGGAATGGGAAAGGCACATCTATGGGGGGGAGGGAGGAAAACTCCCCGGAGACCTTGGTCAAGCAACATTTTAAAGAGGGATTTCTTATTAGGGTGGAAGGGTCTCTCTGCTACTCTACCCACCACGCACACATGGAGTCCCTGCATCGTCAAGCTGCATGCAAACACAGCCACGGCCTCTAAAGCCTCCAAGGTATTCTCCAGAGGAAAGGTCCCGTCGTGCCCTGCAGCAGTCGTGCCAGAAACTAGAAGAGTCCAGCAGCTCCCCTGAAATACTGACCCTTCATTTTCTTTTCTTTTAAAAATAGGCAAGCTATGCAAAGCCTTTCTGCTTTCTTACTCCCCTATTGCCACCTGTTGTCGGGTGCCCTGTGCTTGGCTGTGTCCACGTTCTTTATTTCTCCTTTGTCTACAGTTATTGCAAATCAAACAGCAGTTAAAAAAAAGGCAGGCTAGACAGTCAGACTTTGGAATGGTTAATTTTAGTTACTGTATTATCCTTGGAGGATCAGCAGGCTACAGCTCTCCTTCTGGCTTGTTAAGTCTGTCTAATGCTATGCCTCAGTCTGCAGCGAATCCGAGTGCCCCAGCAGGGGTGCGGCTGCATCATCCCCAAACTATTCCCATGTCCCGCATATTTCTTGGCAAGGCTCGGCTCCGGGCTGAGAAGCGCGGTGGAAAAACCCCCAGCGTGCTACCTTCTTCAGGTTAAAATCAAGCCAAATAAATAGGACTAATTTGCAATCCAAGCACAACACAGAGCGGACCTCACAAGTTATTATTCTACTGTGATAAGAGAACTACAAAAGCCATGGGCCTCCACCCGCTAAAATGCACCCTGGGATCAGGACACGCAGAGTCCATGTCCTGACATAGAAAACGAGGGTTGGAAGGGACCTCAGGAGGTCACATCTAGTCCAACCCCCTGCTCAAAGCAGGACCAGCCCCAGTTAGGCAGGGCTTTGTCTAGCTGGGTCTTAAAAACCTCTAAGGATGGAGATGCCACAGCGTCTCTGGGTAACTTTTTCCAGTGCTTCACCTCCCTCCTTGTGATAAAGTTTTTCCTAACATCCACCTAAATCTCCCTTGCTGCAACTTGAAATTTGTGTCGCTATTTTTTGCCACTGTGCACATCCCTGCACATGCCCTGCAGTGCGGGGCAAACTGCCCCACTTTGAGGAAACTGCTGTTTCTCTGCTTCTTCCATGCTGGAGGAGCTGGGGAACAACTGGAGGAGGAGAGACACTCTAGCCAGCAGCCAGTGCATCTACCTGGAGGACCGAGCCTCGGTCTGTTGGCGCATGCTGCTGGGGTGCGCGCCGCGCCACTTTTCTTTCATGGCAGTTTTTTTGATACTGGGATTCTTGGTATCAAATTAGCAGCACAACAGGTTTGAAGCACCGCAAACCGCGTGCGTGCACGCGTCTGGATGCGCCCGGAGTGATCACGCTCCAGCAAAATGACTCTGGAACGCTGCCAAATTAGCACAGCCGTAATACCTGGATTATGCGAATCAGCATAATCTGAACTTCCACGGTTCCCTTGGGGAAACGACAGATGGCTCGGCCACTGCTGCTCTCACTTTATCATGCTGCACCTTCCAGGACCTGATCAATACTGCATTGTAAGGATTCAGCTGGTTTGGAAAGGTCACAGCCTTTTCCTGCTTTATTTGATCTGGGGGAAGAAGGGCAGGGGTGCGTTTGTGGTTTTTGGATGAGTAATAATCAAAAGCAAACCCAAATGTTGCTTTGACTTGCAGCATGGATCACATTGTGCTGATTTTAAAACATCCCTCCTAGTAACACCCCTGCGCACCTATGCAGCTGATGCACATAAATGTCAATAGGAAATGGCATGGACATCACAGCATAAGATGGGTTATATTTACCATGATGTCTCAAGGACCAAATACACATCTAACACTGGCTTCCTCCTGTCCAGTATGACTTTTTACCTCCAGACATAGTAAGGTCTCAGTTCAGGAAATCAGCAGTTGTAATTCCTAACCCCAGGCTACTGGAGATTTAGGTGCTCGGCTATTATGGCTTTCTCTGTTTCTGACTGTAAATATGAAGGGCTGTAAGAGGCACTATGCACTGTTCCTCTGACTGCCAGCATTACACATATTTATATCATTTACTGTGTTTTAAAACTTGTGGGAAGTGAGTTTGGAAAAAGGAAAGAAATTAAGTGTTCTAAACCCAATAATCGTTGTACAGTTGGACAAACTGAACATGTAATGGAGAGAAAAAGAGGGAGAGAGAGAGCATTGTGCCAAATGCCGTCACTTGTTAGGAATGAGCTGATGAACTCCCACGCAGGAATTACGAGGTCATTCGTAACATGGGAGAATAAATCACTCAGTACCCGTACCCTACATGCAACTTTCTCCAGGCAGCCTCACCTGGAGACTTGTGAGGAGCGGAGTGGGAAATGGAAATAAAAAGCATAAGCTAAGTTTGCAAACCTGGTCCTTACAGATGAGGCTTCACCAAAAGGCCTGCCCTCCAGAACTTGTGAGCGTCTACCACTCCTCATGGTGTTAATGTTTCTTTTAATAACATGGCCACTTGGCTTAGTTTGCATATCACTTTGGGTGACTATCAGATATCCCCTTCAGAGAAACTGCATTATAACTACCAAGAACTACCAATGCTCTTCAAAGAATCAAACTTTGAAAGGTCTTGTTCTCTGACAGGTCGCAAAAGCCCTGTCAGTGCCAGTAAATGCTTTTAATCCATATTGAGCAATCCACTTTTACCACTGGCTGTCAGCAAGTCATAGAGAAAAGAAACCTTTCGTAGCCCAGCAAGGCAGGAAGGGACCTCAAGAGATCTAGTCCAACCAGGGATCAAACCTACAACCTTGGTGTTATTAGCACCATGCTAAACAGCCATTGTCTAAGGGTAGCCAACACTGTAGGCCAGGGGCAGGCGATTATTTTGGGCAGAGGGCCGCTTACTGAGTTTTGGCAAGCCATCGAGGGCCATATGACAGGCAGCCCAGGGCACATTAATATTAATTTTCTAAGGGCCCCCCCGGGCTGGGTAGACTGGCCTTGCGGGCTGCATCTGGCCCCTAAGCCACATTTTGCCCACCCCTGCCGTAGGCACTAATCCTCTCAACACAGATGACGGACAAACAGGTCACTTGTTCCTTCTTCCTGGTCTAGACTCCATGGTTTTCCCCACTAAGAACCCATTTTCCTAGGAACTCTCCAGTGCACCTACCCCACTGCGATGCTCAAGCAAGTGCAGGCAACTGCCGCTGATTATTCCTTTCCACTTTCTTTCATTTGCGCTTGTGTCTCCTACCAGCAGCAGGAGTTGTAAGGGTAAAATGCTGCTGGGTCACTCTGTGCCCTGGCACTGCAATGGGGCCCCAAACCCTCCTGACACTCACTCCTTGTACTTGGGGTGGGGGACTTGTGTAGCCTGAGCCACGTGGAACTGGCACCTGACTTGCCACCCCAAGGCCCAGCCCTTCTGCACCTCCCTTCCTGTTGCTTCTGCCCACGAATCGATGAAAGCCAAGCACGAAGGGAGAGACAAGTACTTGCAAGGTTGAATCCTAGAAGGACTTTGCTGGAGAAACAGGAACCGCACTGTGGGCAACCTCTGGCGCAGTCTGCAAGGCAAGGGTGGGCAACACAAGTCAGCCCTAAATATAAAGGCAGACACAGCTACTGGATGCTGATTTTGTGCCAAGCCGAGTTTGTAAGATGAAACTGCATGGGCCTGTCAATGCTGGACAAACTGCTTCTACCCAGGAAAAAGAAGTACATTTCCCTGAACTGCTTCCAGGGCAAGAAACCTTCCTGGTCCTGAGCAGAAACACCAGTTAGGCTCTTACCTAGCAGCCTACTTCTGATGAACTGTGTTCAAGCTGCACGGACAGACTTAAAGCATGCACAGTGAATTAAAATGTCACAGGCGGGTTCTTCTGGACTGTATATTTTATTACCAAAGTGCTATTCCAGGCTGAACATGATTTACTATGCACAATCACACAGAAGGCCTTGGAATCAGGAGTTTTGTGTTATTTCAAACACCAACCAAGATTACATCCAAAATGCAGTGATAAGGAACATCAATTAGGGTTGGATTCCACGATCTTTGCTGCATGGACCAGGAATGATACTATCCGGTATGAAAATCGGATGCTTTATGTGGCACTCAGCTGTGATTCCTTCTTGTTGATTACAAAGTGACAATGCCAAACTCTGAATGATTACCCACCAAGTCTGTCCTGAACCCAGAGGAATAGGTCTTCAGGGATATCAACATAGGAAGATGGTGAATCCTTGAAGGTGGAAAAGGACACAGAGGATCTGGCTTGGGGAACTGCAAGGGAAGAGCATTAGGCTTAGTTTGCAGCAAAGTAAAGACTATGCCAGAGCACGGCTTTTTTTGCCTTTCCCGCAGCTTCAGTTATAAAAATGACTCAAGCCTTAAAACACGGGCATGTGTTTAATGGTCTTTCAAGCGGGAGACCGTATGGCCTCAGGCTGGGCTTGGATAAGGCTTGTACCTCTGACTGGCTGTGTGGGCCTCATAGGCTCTGCATGAAAATTGCCAGGGGCTAAATTTCTGCTTTGAAGTAAATATAGCTTGGGAGTAAAGATGGGAATGGAGAAGGAGAAAAAAGGAGGAACCCTCTTGATTTTCACATGCCAAAAGTAAAGTAATCAATTCTAAAGCTTTTCAGCTGCACTCCTGCATTACTGTGCTAAAGGAGACTTCTTCCAGATATCTTCACATGAGCCGAGAGCCAGTCGCTGTCCTACACTACGAGGAAGTAATGCTTGAGTTGGGGCTCGGTAGAGAGCAGCATCAGGTAATGCAGATCGCAGCTGGAGAAAAGGACCTGGTGTTAAGAGGGCAAAGCACTGAAGATGCAACAAAGCCAGGTTTTCTTCAGCTAGCTGCATGCTATTTCCTTCAGCCTTTGTGGCAATATTTGCAGTTCTCAACATTTTGCTGCTTAACTGAAATAATTATATGCTTTCATTGCTAATTGAACCCTTGTGGCTAATGCTTATAGCTTCTAATAGAAAATTAAAGAGAATGAGATCCTCTCTCTAGGACTTTTAAACTCCCAAAGGAATTCAATCAAAGGGATCGTATTGTCTATGAACCTGCACGGGCTGCAAAAGTAATTTCCATGCCCCCTGTTGGATTCACATTTATAAAATTCATGGCTTTTCCTAAAGAGAAGGGAAGTGCTGAGAAGGAAGATTTCCAGTTCTTCTCTGACAAATTCTGATCACTAGGTGATTTTTTCCATGGCAGGCAAAATCAATGGTCGTGAGGAAGGCATTATACCTGGCATGCTTTCAGTACTTACTGCTTATGTCCTGGACACTGAAGCAGTAACCTCAAGCTACGGTGGGAACTTACTGCATGTCATGCATCGCAGAGCAACTGCCTTTGCATACTGTTTTACTGCATGGTAAATGCAAAGTAGTTTAGGCCTCAATCAAAGCAGGGCAGACTACCTTCCGTTTACTGACTAGTACATGTGTCCACAGTTAGCTCCTGCAAAGTGAATTTACACTGTAAATTCACGCCCTGGCTTACCCTATGCTAATATGGGGAATGCCCATAACCATAATCCTGCCTCTTGGGTCAAGACAACGTAAAACTTACCATCCTCTGTAATTTTCTTCTTATATATGAAGTAAGTCTGCTTTACTAGAACGCAATGGGTCACGTTGGGTTTGTACATAACTCCTTGAGCACCCATGAGCTAGAAAGGGAGAGACTCTCAAAAGTGCCTGAGGGATCCAGAAGTACATGTCGTACTGAAAATCATTAGGATTGGTGCTCCAAAATCTGCTCCCTGTAAACTTTAAACAAAGTTCAACCTTTGACTATGCCAAGCATATAATGGATATAAGGCCATACATACCTTTAATTATGTATCTCCTCTTTCATTCCCCTCTTCTAAGTTGCCATTAAAGAAAATAAATACAAATCAGGATTTCTGATTGGAAAATTCTAGATCAACATCCAGGCCAGAGTAAAGTAGAGATCAGAGACTGAAATCAATACCACAACCCGTGGAGGCAAGAGCAGTTTGGGGGAGGGTTAGATCCCAAGAGGCAATGCAGACCTGCAAATCCTAATGATGTCAAGATCTGGCCCATCTTAAGAAAGGCCCACTGCAAGCCCTGCAGCTGATAAAGCTGGGGGGGGGGGGAACGTCACCATGCTTGTGTTTAAAGGTCCTTGTACGGAGAAAATTGCTGAGAAAATTTAAGAGCACGAGAGATGCAGTGGAGTAGGTGTTTGATATGCCCTTGCCACTGCATGACACTTCGAAGTTTGTGCTCTGATTACCCGGGATGAGCATGCCCCGCTGTGGTTATCACCATTAATGCTTTCTGAATTGTAAATATGGCTCTCTAAGAAGTAACAGGGCGTACATCTGAGCCAAGCAGTTCTGTGGAGCACAATGGAGACGGTGACTTAGCTACCGAGGGCCCCTCTACACGTTCAAGTAAAGGCCTGATAGGATCTGATACGCAAGCCATACAATCACGCTTCCTGCCATGATGCACATGCGTGGTAGGAGGCATGATTGTGGGATTCAGCATCAGATGCTATCACACCTAATAGCTAGTGCGGGGGAGCCCGGGATCATGACCCCAGGCTCCCCCTGCACCAGCCCCTGCTGCTGCAGGTCCCGCAGCTGACAGGACTCGCAGCAGCAGCAGCAGCGTTCCCTGCAGTGTCCCCATGAATGAGCCTCGTCAGCTGGGGCCTGGCCGTGGGTTGTGCACCCTCAGTTGATGGGGCTCCCAGCCACAGGGAAGCACCTGGCCACACATGCAGTTAATGGTGTGATAAGAACAAGTGACATTTATTCCACATTTTTTGTGGAATAACGTTGTATTTTATTGCTTGCATTATCACATCATTGGCTGGTTGAATGTATAGTTGGGTAACAACTTAAGGCGTCGTTAACCGTAAGTGAAATGCGTAGATGGTGCCTGAGACAGAGCGCAGCATATTTTACCGTGTTCTTTCTATGGGGACCTCAAAGGGGAGTTTCCAGTGCCAGTTTCTAGTCCCTCTCTCTGCCAACAAATAAACTCAGCAGCACCGAGCAGGGCAGCCTGGAAACACAAAATAATGCTGCTGCCACTTCTTGCGTATTGTTATTCAAACCAGGAGAGAACGTGTTTGCTAACGGGGGCGCCTTCAGAGCTACAGACCTGGAAACACCTCTGCATCTGGCTGCCAGCGCTTACAATAAAAAGTTACACCTCAGTCTCACGCAGTTTTAGACAGATATATTACATCTGAAGTTTAAAGCAGTGAATTATTTATGGGCTAATACTTTGCATGGAAGAGCCATTTTTAAGGGCTTTGTTAATATTTATTACATTATGCAGCATTTACAACAGGCTTGAAAATAGTCTGCAATAATGTATTAAATATGCGCATCGCTTTAACGCTCTCCATACTGCAGGAAATTCTTTTAAGCAGCTTTGCGCAATATCCTCTGTTAAACATTCATAACTGAGGCATTGTGGAACATTTTTCGTAAGTTATTAAAAGTAAATTGTAAATATTTGCTATAAATATTAATAAAGTTTTTTTAAATGGCATTTTTATGGTACTTCAATATTTTTATCTTCTCTTAATATTCCCCGCTCCTTTTTATTTTGCTATAATGGCTCAATGACTCAAAGCTATTAAAGGAAAACTGCTGTGAACAGTTATGGCTTAGGCTGCTATTTATGCCTTAAAATTCTAGCAAAACTTCCACAGAATAAGGCAATTAAGAGAATCGGAGGGGGACTTTGATAAATATTTGAAATCTTTGACAAAAATTTAGGACCAGATTGTCTCTCATATTGAGCACGTAGTAGGGCCAGTGACTTGAATAGGGCTCTCTACACAGTAAGGCATTTCACAGCCTAAAATCCCAGTATCTGGACTTCTCTTATGAAGAGCTGGCTGCCTTATGACCCTTATGACCTGTTCTCAATCAAATCTCAGTGAAATCCGTATCCAAATGTAATACCCAACCCAAATCCTACTGGCTTGAATGGATCCAAAGATCAGGTCCATTGGCTGCTTGGAGAATCCCAGCCTTACTTATTTAGTATAAACCAAAGTAATTTTGAGGCCTTTCTGTCTATCACCCTACTAAATACTATCTGTGCTGTAGTAGATATTAGGGGTGAAACCAGAGCCCAGCAAAAGCTTGGCATTGCCTTCAAAGGAAGCGGAGTTTCACCCTAGGACCTGACTTGGATCTTGTCTCAACAGGTATTATCACAATAATTGTTTTTTGCCAAAATGGTAAAACTCCTAATAAATAAAGCATAGAATTTACTTACCAGTGACTCTGAAAGTCACTGCTTTCTCAATGGCTTTTGAGTAACGTGTTTAATGTTGTGGCCACAGGTCAGGAAATTTGGCGGTGGGGAAGCAGAGGCAATTAACACTGTCACCCTCTCCTGTGCCAAATTCCCAAGCCCCATGCAGCAGGGTGGAGCTGGGCCATACCTCTCCCCCCTGCACAGGCAAATTAGGGGCAGGCCACAACTATTTCCCTCCCCACAGCCAGACTGGGACTGGGACTGGGACATGCCTCCTTTCCTCCACCTCCCCCGTACCTGGTGGAAACTGGCCATCCAGCCCACTGGGCAAAAAGATTGAGCACCACTGGTCTGGTTTAAAAAACACACTATATTTGTGAGGGTTAAGTAATGCAGGATGAAAAAAAGATTAAACCAGTTTCTGAGCCAACTAAAAACAGGGAAGATAGAGAGAAATCAAATAGTCTAAGTTAAAAAAAAATCTGCCATTTCCTTCCAGGACAGCAACTGCCATTAAAGTGCTTTTCTTTGCAGTTATGCATGGGTGCCATTTTCATAAGCATCTCAGTGACTTATAAGCCTAAGTCCCATTTTCAAAAATACCTGGGGAACTTAAGGGATGGACTATATGCAAATTTTCCAGGTATTGCTATACTGGCTATTCCCAAGTGTATACTTATACAACAGAAATGTGTATTTGTTGATATAGCTTACACCAATTTGGTGAGTGAATTAAGCAGTACTAGCAGAAGCACATTTCTGTTGTTATAACTGCATCTACAGTTGGGCTTTTTGCCAACATACAGATATGATAAATTCACCTCACTACCAATATGGGGGCAAAATATTTGAGTGCAGATGTTAGCATTTTCTCACTTAAAGGCAAGAAAATGTAGGTGCCTAAGAGTATGCCTATGCAGCTTTTTCAAGTCAGCCCTAAGATTTGCTTCTAACCAGTTCAGGCCAAGTGAGCTACCCTTCCCCATCTTTACCCTCCCTTTTAGCCCACATCAAATCTGTCCACATTGTGCTTGTCTCTCAAATATAGCCCTTTTTGAAATCAGTTGACCGTGGACAACTTTTCTCTCTTTCCAGCCTTAGCTCGAGTGATGCGCAGTTGAGATAGGAGGTGGGCTGCAGAACGGCGGGAAGTCAGCAAAAGGAAATTGTGGGATTTCTATTTGTGGACTTCCTGTGCCCTAGGTCTGCATTGTGTTCTAAGCTTTAACCATGCTGCAGACAGAGAGGATGGAGACGGAGTGAGTGCGACTTCGTACCCTGAAGTTCACCAGGGCTACTGGGGCCAGGCTGGACTATCTTCAGGGGCTGACAGTGGGGGTTTACAGATTGGTTTGGGCAAACAGGTGGTTAAATATCAGTGCAGACATGCCCTTTGGGCCAGAGTCACTTTTGGAAACACCACTAACACCCAGATTTTTAAAGTTACAGAGGGTAGTAGCTTTCTCTATTGCACATGCAGGGACATGCAGTTACCCAAAGGCAGATGTGAATGAATGGCTCTGGAGCGGGAAGCCTACTCATGTAATTAGATTGCATGTCTGTAATTACTGGAACAGGGAACCCTCGCCCTAAACAGGCTTGACGTCAGGTTGCAGGGGCAGTCCTGATCACGGAGAGGGCAGGATGGTTTGTGCTGGCAGGGGAGAAGGCCTGAATGAACACTGTGAATAGCCCCAGAAGAGCAGCGAGTTTCATTGCTGTTTTGCTTTTTTGTTTCTGGGTGGTTTAAGCAGCAGGCTTGTGGGGTAAAGTCAGAAGTACAGACTGTGTTCACTGCCCCAAAGCAAGAGAAAAACCTTCAGTTTGGATTTTTCCTCTTTGTTTTGTAATGGGAGACTGGAGTACTGAAAGCAACTGTGAAGGGAGGAGGAGGTCACTGTGCAGGTGCCTTAAAGTGCCCTGCATGTTGTCACACCTTGAAAGTAAGGGGTCACAGCCTGAGAGAGAGAGAAAGAGGGGTTTTAACCCCTTTCAGGCAGGCAGAACCAGGAGGGCCAGAGCCCTACTTGGAGTCTAATTCCCAGCTGCGCTGCTGCTACCAGAGATCTGAGGCCAGACTGAAAAGGCCCAGGGCTGACGGGGAGAGCTACAACAAATCAGGCCCTGGCTGACAGAATTAGGACCTGGACAAATGTAAAAAGGGGGAAGCCAAGTGGCCCAAAGAAACTCCCACTCTCTCTAAGCCTTCAGATGCTTCCTGCTTAATTGGTTCCATCAAGACATGGCAGGCGAGACAGAGGGTGGCAGAGCAAAGGAACTAGAAAGCAGGGGGGTGGTACACACTAGTTGGCTGTTGGGGGCACACAACCTATCCCGCTGCAGGACTAGACCTGCTACATTAGATTATCCATTCTCTTGCAACACCGTTTTCCTTCAAAAGCTAAAACAAAAGTATGTTGCCGGAGATAAGTCCTATTCTGAAAGTGCACAGACCCTTCACTCCAAGGGGTGTCATATGGATGTAGGGAAATACACAGAATCTGCCCGTCATGATAGGCCAGTTGGCTAGGTTTCTTCTCCAGGACTTTTCAGTTCTTGGAAATAGTCTAACCATCAGGTTAATTTATCCTGCAAATCCTCTTTTGTCTTAGCAGTGAGGAGGGTAGGCATACTCTTAGTTTAACGACCACAAATATCAGTGACCACTTTGACTTATGCACTTGTATCAAACAAGAAAAACAAATGTGCCTTTTGAGGGCTTGCTGAATCCAGTTCTGCACAAACGGGTATATTTTTAAAAAACAGTTCCTTAATGTTTCAGTCACATGACACCAATGCCCTTTAATGAGATCTCTGAACAGGCTCATTAAAAGAACTGATCTCAACAGGAGGTTACAAAGGATCTGTCTGCTTTTAAAATAACGTGTCATGGAACAACACTTTTCTGAAGATTGTCCAGGGAAGTGGCTGGATTCGCATTTTGCATTTTAAAAACCTTTCAATATTTTCATGTGAAAGTAATGTGGCTGAACATGCCAGCCTTTCTCTCATGATCCTAAATGGTGGGTTGGACCCACAAAAGAAAGAAAAGACTCACCTCTCCTACATGAAGCACAGACCACAAAACTCAAACCCTGATTGTGTACAGGGGACAAAATAACAAACACATCAGGCTGATGGGCAGAGAGGACGATGTCCTCTCTCCATCCATGGAGCAAGTTCAGCAGACAACGACAGTAAAAATTTCACCACTCTCCTCAGGGGGAGTCCCGCCTTTGACTTGAGAGGTTAGTTCCCTTTCCATTGCTTAGTCAAATCTTTGGATTTCATTGTCGACACTGTCAACATAAGGGTTAGTAAGGGCTCATTCATTGTCATGGTGACACTTGTGGGACACTGGTCCATGGGAACACGGATGCAGACCAAGCGAACTGTTTCATACAGACCAACAAATGCTAAAACGTGTCAGGTACTAAAATGCCAGGGCAAACTTTAAGCGGACAAAATTCTTTGGGTCAATGCGATACCTTTTATCACACAAGTACCGTTCTTCAGGCATAGGGAGACTCTGCTGTTGTGAACTTTAAAGGGTGAACTTAGAGTGGTGCAATGGGGAAACACGCTCTTCTCTACCCCATTAAAAACCTCCTCCAAACTATTCAATCCTGAGCATTTGATTATTCTGCAAGCCAGAAAGTACTGCAGAACAGAGGAGGCAGTCAGATACCTTTTGGGCACTTACATGCAGGGAGCCTGCTCTGCTTTTAAAATACAAAAGTCCAGGGTGTGGGAGCAGACTCAATTAATCACGTCTGGTGGAGCATGTAAATTGATGCACGCTGACAGCCTTGTGTGTCACGTGTATCAGTGGCACTGTGTGTCTCCACGTTGAGAAAATGGCGGTGATGTGCTCTCAAATAAAATATATTTGATATGCTTTAGTTTAAAGCGCCCTGCTGCCATTTTCTTAGCGTGGGGATGCGCTGTGCTGTTGATACACATGATGTGCAGGTGCTTTTAATTAAAAGTGCCTGACGCCGTGTTGAGAGCACGTGTAGAAATGCCCTTCCCATCTTCATCATTCCTGTCCATAGTAGGAACAATCGCCGCACGATCCCCCAATTCACCCCACATCCCTGTGTTTCAATATGTCATTCACAGGTATGTCACTAAAGTCTACCTGGGAGAGACAAGAATCTAAAAGTTAATCAGTGAACGGTGAGAGACAAGTTTACTGAAGTGACTTTCAGCCAAAATAGATCTGGCCAAAAACTTTGTGCGAGTGTGTTTTTGACTAACTAGGCCAGAAATCTACCCCTTTCTCCTCTTCGTGGGCTGCAGGCAGTCCGCTTTTCATCCTTGACATTCTGTTATTCATCTTCAATAACTTCTAGCCTTTTCATTATTTTTCATAGTTTCAGAGCTGGCAGGGTCGGAAGGGACCTGAGCAGATCATCAAGTCCCGCCCCCTCCATGGCAGGAAAAAGCACTGGGGTCAAATGACCCCCCCAAGGTGTTCGTCTAACCTCCTCTTAAAGACCCCCGGGGTAGGAGCCAGCACCACTTCTCTTGGAAGTTGGTTCCAGATCCTAGCCGCCCTGACCATGAAGTAGAGCCTCCTGATGTCTAGTCTGAATCTACCCCCTGCCAGCTTGTGACCGCTACCTCTTGTCACTCCTGGTAGTGCTGGGGGGAACAGGGACTCCCCCAATGCTTGCTGGTCCCCCTGACCAGTTTGTAACAGGCCACTAGATCCCCCCTCAGCCTTCAGCCTTTTGTTGCCAGGAAGCTAAGATTTGGGGTTTCCCTTATCTCTGTCTATCTGGAAATAAGGAAGGCTCTTAGCTGGTTCCACTTCATTAATGAAACTCCAAAAAGGCATGAGTGTGTGTGTGCGCACACTTATAAATACATATATCTGTGTATTTAAGATGGCAGGGGACAAGCATGTCTTTTCAAAACAAATTATATAATTACCTGCAGTACAATTTCTAATAAGACCTTCAAACAAAAGTAAAAATAAAGAGCTGCGTCCCTCACCAAAAGGCTGTTACCTTGGAAGATGAATACTAGCTCAGTAAGCATTAGAGTTTGGGAAAAACGTACTTTTTCCTCTCTTTTTTTCCAGTACAAAAGTCCAGGAAGTATAATTAACGTAAATGAAAATAAGAAGTGAGCAAAAGCTCAATCCAGCTGTCTGGCAGGGTCAGTGACAGAACGGAGGGAGGGAGGGAGGAAAAGGTCAACTAGTTTAAAAGTTTGCATGTGTCAGTCTGTGTGCCTTTCCCTTTAAACTGGTTTCAAATGTCCTTTGAACACCTAACTCATTACAGCTCTGCTAAAAATATCAAATATAGAACTTTCCCTTGCAATATTTCATGTTATCCTATTTACATGTTAATATTTTTGCAAAAAAATAAACAATGACACTTACACTGATTCAACCACTCAGCCTCTTTAAAAATAAGTAAAAAAAAATTAGAAAAGAAAGAAAACAAGTTCATCTCATAAATCCCACTCGTGTGCGATAATATGATGGCTAGACAATTCTTTCTGCCAAGACACCACATTTTCTTTCATTATTTTCTAGTACAAAATGCAAGCACTTCAGTACTTGACATGATATCTGTAAAGTTTGGCTTTGCAATCATACAGTTTTCTTCTTCTTCTTTAAGTAATTTGGAGCTGAGTTAAGGACTATGCAAAACAATTTATCCCAGAACAAGTAATGGAGAGGTGAGGCAGCAAAGCTTCAGAACTTTGTAATGAAAGGGGGGAAATATCAGAAAAACTAATCCTTTGTTTTCTTTCAACTTAAGCTGGCTACATGAACAAATGCTTATGTGGGTACAAAGGAATTTACCTTGCATAATCAGCACTGCACAGACTTGGCATAGACAGACTATACACCAGGCTGCAAGCAAAAAGGTCATCTATAAAGCTATGGAAGTGAGTGGCAAATGTAACTCGAAAATTACATAAGAGTGGCCTGGGCGTTCAGTAAACTTGGGTCCTTTTTCTCCAGTGAGCGCTGGTAAGTGATGCGAAACAGCAAGTCACACAAAAGAAGTGGTATTTATCAGGAGCTGCATCTTGCCCTCCAGGAAGGAAATGCCGGTTGCACAGATCACAGATGTTTACCCTGCATAAATCTAAAAAAGTTGAGAGATTTGGTCCAAAATATTCTCTCGTCTGTTTGTGCTGATGTCCACAAGAGATCTGATGATTCACAGCTGTTATTGTGCTCACTCTCCAGAGATCATTCAACCCTTTCCCGCCTCCTCCCCCCCCTTTTAATGGCATTAAAAAATGACGTTCTCCGTTTTGGAGCGCGTTGGGTAGCTGTTGTTACCAGGGTACTGCCGCTGTCACTGCATTGAGTTTGGGACTAAATCCTGTAAAGGATGGCTGAGTGTCACGCAAACTGATGCTGCAGAAACAGAGGTTTGACGCACGTAGACAGTCCCTTAACCTCTCTCCTGCCACAGCCAAATGAAAGTGAGATTGCTTTCCTGTTCACACATACAAAATGAGGCTTGGCTGATTCAACAACACGAACGACTTTGTGAGCAAGCAAAGGTGATGGCCTCTGCTCTCATATGATCTCCTTCCCCTGACATAAGGTGGTGACTTAGGGTCCAATCTTGTACCCCCATAATTTGTGCTAATTACGTAGGCAGTCCCCAGTGAAACTAATACTGAAGTCCATGGGGCCACTCCTGCTAGAAAAGGGTTTGTAGGACTGGCCCTGCAGTGGGTATTAAAGTTCCTTTTCAGATGTCATATTTTGCCTTACCTTTTCATTAACCTAAAGGCTCATAAACTGTGACAGAACGAGTCGCAAGAATCACAGGATTTGTGCAAGAACTTGAAAGAGTTGAATGATCTCCCCAGAAGCTTCTGACCACCTCTTCTGCAGCGCCTTTGCACGCACCACAATGGCTCGCCGAAGGAGATGTGTACATTATTATTCATATAAACATTCATTTCAATAGGTATTTGCGAGTCTTTCACCTTGCATTGCACAGTGGCAAAGAGCAAATGATCTACAACACTCTAATCAGCAGTTGTCATGGATACCATGTAAAGCTCAGCAGTGTTGCTTATGTGCCCAAAGTTATAGGAACTCCACGTAGTTTTCAGGGATTAGTCCTGTCTTCCCGTTCAGGGTTCCTTCCAACCAGCCAGGCTCCTGAGATGGATGAACTGAGGAGAGACAGAAGGATATTAGTGGCATTTTCCAGTGGAAAGAAATCAGGACCTGTGCAGCCACGACAGATGCTTGCAACAAACACCAAAGGTAAGTGTGAGCTTCTCCCGCATGAAGGAGACGGTAATCTCATTTGTTCATGCTGCATCGTCCCTCACTAGGATAATGCTGGGGATGAGGTATCTCCTGCCATTTCTCTATAGATGAGTTTCACATCTTCTCTCCTCCCCAAGAGAAATGCAACTCTCTACTGCAGATGCCAGAAGCTTGGACTCAAATTTGTGCCAGTGAAGACCACTGGCTTCACATCTGTTACTCCAGGGGGTAGCTTGGGTCCTGGTACCCAAAATGTGTGGCTCATTGTTCTCTGTCTCCATGGTCTGTTCTTTCTGCGAGAGATGTGAATATGTTGAACGTACACGTGTGAATCTAAGGTTACTTTCTGTTGAATCTGCTAAGGGCAATAAATGCATAGTTTTATTTCATGTTCACAATAAATGCCATGCTTGTCAGGCTGGTAACACTCTCTCCCACCCCTGTCGGGAGTCATTTATTTCTGAAGATCTGTGGACAACATAATAGCTTCCTCCATTCCCTTTGTGTATCCCTAAGATCTAAACCCCTTCTTGTTTCCTCCCTGCTCTCAAGATCCGGAGGGGACGTGACGCCTTTCTTTGGTCCTTCAGATGGTGTAAGCAGGGTTTGAATTACACTTTGACTTGGGGGGGGGGAGGGGTCTGCAAAAAAAATTAAACTGGTTCATTGATTAACGAGTCACCTAAGTGAAGGAGCAATCCGATCGGAGACCCCGCCAGGTTACAACGTTCAAATCTTATGGGCGGCTCTCATCTCTTTTGAGGGGGCTCAGCCCCACTCCCCACCACCCCAAGCTTCCCCTTACTTCACACCCTGGTGTAAGCACAGCAAAACCCTTCTGCCTCTCCTTTTCTTTGGATACTAAGGTCTAAACCCATTTCCCTCCCTCCTTCCCGTGCTCAAGCGCTTCCATCCCATCTAGTCTCTTCCCTTCAGCTCTGTATCTTAAAGCTTCTTTCCCTGGAGCCTCGTCTCAAATCCCAAGGATTGAAACACTTCTCAGTGCCCTTCTCTGAGCCCTGCTTTGCTTCACTTCATGTGAGAGTCTTTTGACCCTGGGGCAAAGAAGTTATAGTCTTGTTTGTAGAGGCCATTGTGACGACAAGAGGATTATATAAACCTAGTCATAGGCCCAGGCCAGCAGGAGAAGGAAGGAAGGAAGGAAGAATTATGAAGGAGCCATTGCTGTGTGCGTGCTGATAATATAAAAGGCAATCTCCGGAGAGAACAAGGCCTTGCTTTCTTATTTTTTTTTTTTAAATTAGGGAAACTAATTTTCTAGGGAGGTTGGGACAATTAAAGCTCTTTCCCTCTCTCTCTGCCCTGCTCATTAACACAACTTCCTATGCTTGCTTTTGGAAAGTATTTCCCCCACAAAGTTTTGTAATGGCTATAGGAGACTCAGGGACAAAGTGAGCTGAGCACTCAGGTAAACAGCAAGTTGCCAAATAATGACAGGTGTGTACGCACGGGAGTGAGGGTGGGGTCACGGAGAGGAAAATTACCATATTTTATTGCATACACTAAAAGACAAACCAGCTGCTGGAAATTGTAGTGTACATTATCTGCAAGAAATATGGCAAGAGCAAGCTCTGCTGCTTATGGGTGAAACAGAAAGAATCGTCTAAAGTGATCTACAGGGACAACGTGCAGGATCAGCTCTCCAGCTGTTGCTACTGAGTTACTTACTATAAGGAAAGATCTTTTTCCTCCCTCATTCTGCCTTAAAAAACAAAGTGTGTATAGATGTGCTGTATGCAAGAAAATATAGTACTTTAAATAAAGCAAGACTTTAAACTTCCCCAAAACCTGAGTTACAATATTTGTTAAGCTTAAGCACATACAGCTAACTCAACTGTCTTGTGACTCTGCACTTCCTTGTTTAGGCCTAAACTAGTCTCCATAAGAAAAAATACCAGCGTTATCTCCAGCAAGGAGCCCAAAACGCTGCAGTATCATTCCAGCTATCTGAGACGTTTGCAGTAGTTCTGGTAGGAGCCTAGAGTAGTTTATTTTTTCCCTCCACATATGGGCAATGGAACAGAGTCTAGAGAAAGCACTTATTTCATAAACAAGGGCTTTATGCCGATGCAGCAGAGAAATACTCCAAACTCTGACCACAGTAAATTATCAGATTATGACAATAAATCAACATTTCAGAGTTATCCAAATTTCCTAGTCTGTAAAGACCTCAGATTTCTGCAGGATCTTTCCAGTGACATGGTTTCTAGGTTGAATTCCAGAAGGAAAATGGGCCAACAAAAAATAAAAAAACCCCTGCCTATATAAGAACATCAAAAGTGCTCTACACCCTCACACCCACATTATTCCCCAAACTTTCCCACATCAGCATTTTTTTTATCTGCAGCTAACCTCTAAAATCCCCCCTCTCCTCGCACGTGCACAGTTCCCTCTGGTTAAAAGGCATGTGCTCCAATCTCAAGCTACCCACTAAACTCCCTCCTTAATCTTTAAGCCCTGATATCCAACTACCCCTTCCAAATGCTAACCGAGACAACTCGGTACCAACCAATACCTCCCACTGCCTATGCACAACACAATTCAAGTAGATGCCTGATACAGAAAAGTATTTACTGGGATGCACGAGGGAAGAGAAAAAGAAGAAAAATATCCTATGTTCTTGCAATCCATGCATCCCCCATCTAAGACACGTCCTTTGTTTTTTGGAAGGCAGAACAAGGAAAAAAAGATTTTTTCAGCGTTATGGCTGGAACCCTACCTGCTGCTGAAGACTGGTTTTCCTGGTTGGATCTGTGATTTTGAAAAGAGCTAAAAAAAAGTCTTCAAGGATTTTACATAGACGACTGACCCTAAGCAGCTAAAAGATGGCAAAATTGCCAGGAGAAAGGTTAGCTTGATTAGTGGAACACCAAAACTATTAAAAAGGAGATACTCGAAAGTGGTAACATCTAATTGTTACCACTTTCGAGTAATAAACAATGAGACATTCAATTAACAGATTCCTTCAGCAGCCTGAATGGAAAT
Organism: Caiman crocodilus; assembly: GCA_030014935.1. Lineage (NCBI taxonomy): Eukaryota > Metazoa > Chordata > Crocodylia > Alligatoridae > Caiman > Caiman crocodilus. The sequence continues at coordinate 23,877,259 of JAGPOW010003447.1, forward strand.
GCTATTACTGCTGTGAGCAAGAATCAAAGGTGGAGCAAGAACCAAAGCAGAGTATTTCTATTATAGGTAGAAAATCAGTTTCCCAACATAAGACATACACTTTGGAAGGAGGACTGATACTCGGGAAAAGAGAGTGGGTGGTGTGCAAGTAAACAAGGCACTGGGTGGCCCAGAAGTGTTCGGCATAAAGTGACTCACTGGCGAATCTTCCAACAGCTCCCAACAGCGATTCCATCTCGTCCTCAAGGCCTGAAATGCAGTGCTATCACTTTGAAAGCAAAGTGACCCTCCCAACCTCACCCATAATGCTGCATTAACAGATATTTAGATAAAAAATTGATTCTTTGGGCCAGAGCACCCACAACGCTAGACATCACAGCAGCATGGAGGCAACAGCTATGTGATTTCAAGAACTGGAATGATTATTTTCCATGAGATGGGGAAGAGGGATGAATTTACTTCAGGCCATTCTGAAAAATGATTTAAAATAGCCTAGGATTCCAGCAGACTTGGAATGGAAAATAACTCTATTTCTGCGTATATGTCCAGCATTTTGCTTGAATGAGAAATGTTAACATTCTGGTTGTTGAGAGAGGAGCAAAGTTAAGCACTTAGAGATAGGAAGTGCTTAGGTTTGTCTACAAGGTCTTCTCTTATAGACATTTTTTTTCCGAGATGTTCAAGGTAGAATATTTATTTATTCTGTGCTCAGTCATGATTGCTGCTATCAGTTCACAGCAATCTAAAACAAGGAGTCAGCAACCTATGACCCATGGGCTAGATCTGGCCCACAGAGCCACTGGATCCAGCCCATGGACATGGGAGGGCAGGGGGCTGGGTTGGCGGTGGCTGTCGCTCTGAGGATAACCAGTGGGAGTGGTGCTTTCCCTGTGAGGCTTTGGGAAGCAGCAGCCATGGCAGCTGGGTCCTAGCACCTCCCTGTCTGCCTACCCACCTCTGACCCAAACTGGGTTATTCTGGCCTGCAGCCTATAAGGTTGTCTACCACTGATCTAAAAGAAGGTAGGTAGCTACTGAAGTCAGCTAGACACTTCGACCAGACAAGCCAGTAAGTTTTGTGGGGGTGTTCCTTTTGCTGACAGCGTGCATCCTCCAGTTTGCTTACTAGTAGGTTCTGTGTGGAAATGATGGAGTCCGGATAAAATTAATGTGCACGAGAGACAAGACTGATCCAAAATGTAAGTTCAAACATTCTCACGTTTTGGGAGTGCTCAGATTGGAATTGGCTCAAGTCCAGCTCCATGTTACATCTAGAGACAAATGTTTGCATGCACTAACGACTTAAGATGACACAAGGCCAGAGAAGGTAAACCAGCTCTAAGGATCACTCATAATTTTATTCTATTCCAGGTCCTATGTTAAAGACTTTCCCTTTTGGAGTCCAGTTCTTTTCCCCACGCTTGGCTTTCCTTCTCATCCAGTCTTCAGGCTTTTATATAATCAGAGACCAGTAGTCAACTTAAGAAAAAATGCACTTGCCAGGAGTCCCAAAAGGGGAGCACCATCCTGAGAGCGTCAATTTTTGAGCTGAATAAAACTGAAAACAGTGTCACTTTTCAGCAGCAACACAACTATGTGTCTTAAGGAGACATCAAAGAAACACCCAGAGAATGAGACTGAGAGCATATAACATATGGCAAGAATGGCCTCTCAGGGTCTGAACCTAGAGCTGAACCTCTCAGGGTCTGAACTCAGCAAAAGACAGTATGTGTGTGTACGTGCGCATGTATGTGTGTGTGCACACACATATGTAAGTGCAGTCTTCAAATTCAAGATCTCAATTTGGCTCAGGAAAATGCTTCTTTGAGTCCACAAACTGTTCTTCAATTCCTTTAAAAAATAGACTAATGTTCCTTAGATAAATTCCTGTCCAATACATCAGAATATACCACTACGGTATGAAATTAGGGTACAAACTGAATCTAACTTTTCCACAGTTTAAAAACTACAGCAGCTGGCAAAAGCAATCAGGACAGCTTTTAGATGAATTGCTTCCTTTCGGTGGGCTTTCCCTTTAAAATGAGACTCGGAATTTATGGCTGACATTTTCCAAGGTATGTACTTAAAAGTAAGGAATTAGGGCTCATTTTCCTACAACTCTAGCTGAGGACAAGGAAATCAGGCCCTAAATCTTTATTAACTATGTTAAGTGCCTACACACAGAGGTACATCACTTCCAGAACTCATGTTTAAATGTCAGCTTTTAATAAAATTATTGGCCACGTTTTCTAATTTGTGTCACTGGTGCTGACAGATTAGTGGGTCTGCCTCCATAACAGGTCTCCCCAACTCCACGACTCAGGACTCCCTTCACATGGAGCTGGAAACTCTCTCATTTGAGTACAATGATAAGGGCAGAAAGGCTGCAAACTCTATGGAAGTCAAATGTGATTCTCAAGTGGAGAATCTATTCTAAAAACTTAAATTTACACCCTGAACATAACACTATTTACTGTTTTATCACCTGACTGATCAAACTAGCATTCCCAGTTAGATTAATTTGCTGATGCTTATACACTGCTTTAATGCAAGCACTACAGAGCACCAGTTAAAGCTAGTCCAAACTATGCATCTTTCTCCAATGTTTCTTTTAATTAGAAACCATTTTTATTGATATTAGGCTTTATAAATTCTCTAAGCAATAATACATTTTAGACACTCCGTACTAGATTGTATTGCTTCTACATTTCTTCCCTCTAGCTACTGCAAAATTATCTATTACATGATTAGGGAATTCTGCACAAGTTCTCTATTGAATAATCTATCAGTTTTTATCTAGCAAACAGTATTTTCCAATCAATCTTGCTCGTAGTTAGCAGTCCTGTTTTCTGTAATGCACAGAGAGGAGGGAATGTTTATTTAAGAAGACATCCATGAGATGCCCAGAAAGAGAAATCTCCTTTACTGATAGATAATTTACTTCCTCTTCTTATCAGATCCTCCTAGGAAAAATGTACATGGTAACTGCTTCCAAAATGACAACAACATACTAAATTAAAGGCAAAGCTCTTCTGGAAATTGATAAGTCTTTTCCACGCAATGCAGTTACATCCAAGACAGTACTGAAAGCTTCCATTAGACAAAACATCTATTTTCTTGGTGTACAAAAGTCCAGGTTTTTTAATAACAAGACCAATAAATTAACTAATTTCACTCTATCTATTACAACCCCGACTTGCAATGTGTAGGAGAAAAAGGACACATTACAGTCTAGAATAAAACACTTGTTTCCCCTTTTCATTTGATAAATGAACCATTACAGCAGTTCTAGTACAATGTTCAGAAGCTAATCTAGCTCATTTAGAAAGCTGTTCAGGGATACTACCCTATGAGGCAAGTACCAAGTAGGGTGTTGATCAACTGTTCACAAGTTTTTGCAGCTTTGGTAGCTGGAGTTGATTGTTTTGAGCTTCCTCCTTACAAAGAGGGTTTAATCATGCAGCCCCAATTCCAAAGAATGAATAGAATGGGGCAACAAAGCAATAAAATCAGACATGGGGCAGTGCACTTGGATACACATACCCATACACAGAGTACAGCATTCAGAACTGTGCTTAACTCAGTACCCTGGCAAGTACCTTTTACCAGCCAATGTAATTTTATCTGGAGAACAGGGGCACATGTTTTCCAGGAACTATTATAATTGCCAAGAACCAGCAGGAACAGCTGGCAGCTGTTGCAGAAGGAAAACAACCCAACTGAGGAGCAGGATGGGTCGTCAGAGTGAGAGAAGACCCACTAGCTTGTTCTCGGAGGTTCACAATGGTGTATCACTGCACTGAGGCAAATGTTGTGGCCACACTTAGCTGTTTTCTAGAACTGAATATACAGGTACAAACTCCATATTCCTAAACACAGCCCTTACTGACCTGAAAAGGTCTGCAACCCTTTCATCTAATGCTGTGCTTTCTCCCATCATGCCTGCCAAGCCACGGCTTTATCATTCCCCTAAACCAGGCAAATTCATCTGGCCCTCTGGGCCAGAATCGGGCCCACAGACTCTCCCTTTCCCCCTCCCACACAGTGGATCCAATGCCCCCAGTGTCTGCTCTGGCCAGCCTAGGATGCATGCCACCATTCCAGCTGATCCAGGGTGAGCATTGCATGCAGCAGAGGTCCTGGACCAGTTGGAGCAGGGGCCATGTATGGTGCAGTCCTGGACCAGCAGAGTAGACACTGGACCTGACATGCAGAGAACCCACAGATCCCTTCATCCTCATGGCAGATCCAGTGCCCTGCCTGGTCAGTGCAGGACTGCACTACTCGTGGTACCTGCTCCAGCACCTGTGCTACATGCACCACCCACCTGGGCTGGCTGGAAATCCAGCAGTGTTGCAGTGCACATCCTGGAATGGCTCGGGCAGACATCATGTGTGATGTAGTCTCCATGGGCACTGGATCTAGCAAGCAGGGAGAGGGCATCCCAGACTGGTCCTGCACAGGTGCTACATGTAGCACAGGCCCTAGAGTAGGCGCCATGTGAGATCCATGCCCTAGCCTTGCACACAAGGTCAGTCCAGTGCCTGTCACATGTGGGTCAACTGGAGATCCAGAGCCAGCATCAGGGAGCAAGAGGTTGTGGTTTCACAGGCCAGCCCTAGCCAGAACTTGACAGCCCTGCCCTAGGCGAACACCATCGAAGGGGAATTTATTTGGAAATCATTAGTATTCTGCCTTAATTGGACAAAGCTGGTGTTGAAGAGACAACGGACTTTCCTGTCTTAAGAGTTGAATCTGCAGCCTGCACTTCTCTGCTAACTACAGCCCTTTCAGAGAGATGTTACTGAGTACCATAAAATACTTCCTTCCAGTCTGGATCCCAATGAAGAACTGCAGACTCGAGACACAAAGGACCCTCTCAATCAGGGGTGTGTGATGGATTTAATATTTGTGCCCAAGTAATTCTGTGTGCATCTTTCATGGCATTTTTAGCATCATTTATGAAAAATGGATTTTGAGATCTGTTGCCTCCTACCTATGTCCACATTCACATTTACACAAACTGGTTCAATCCCCGGATGGAGACTAATCACGTACAGTAACTTGCTCCTCTTTGGCGTGCCAAACTCAACCCTCTGGTGCTCATCAAAGGCAATGTGGATGGTCTGTTATAATGAATGCTCCATGATGGCAGGTTCTCAGCTTCTCTGGCATCATTCTCCTGATGATTCCTCTCTGCATCATTTTGCACTTGCTCTAATCCATGCCTATGAAACAAATCCCCTTCTCTCAAAGCACTCAGTTCTGATGAGTGCCAAGTACCTTCTGCAAGATGCTGAGCCTCCATGACTCCCAACAACGCATTCAAGCTCTGCTTAGGATCAACTTTTGAGCCTGTTTCTCAAAGATACTGAGCACCGCAATTCAGAAAAGTTATGGATATGCAAAAACTTATCCTTAAAAACATCTCTGCAAGCCTCATTTTCTCTGTGATTTTTAAGTCTCTCTCCCTCTGTGCAGCATTTTGCATTACGTGATATACTCAATGTTTGGGAAGTTGCGACTTACCATTATCGAATATGGTGCCTGCTTTGAAGGAGAGCTCTGAGTCGTGTTCTGCTTTGCAAGCATACAAGGCTCTGGCTTTCCGGAATGGCGAGCTGTAAAAATAAAGAATTTATTCAGCATAAAAGGAAAATGTCTATAAAAATATATTTATAACACAATTTCCCTCCCGGTCTCTTGAGAAGCATATTGATGAAGCTGCCAGATGGCAGGGCTCTGGGGGAAAAGGTTGCAGTGGTCAGGGGAAAAAAATGAGAAATATTTCAGATGAAGCCGAACTCTCACAGAAATCGTGACTGCCTTCAGAGGCACACTGCACCATACTGGAAACGTCAATGTGAGTGCAGCCGTGGCATTCAGGATCAGAACATCTATTAGGTTGCCCAACACACTGAGCAACACTAAATCAGAGGTCACTGGAAAGAGAATTAAATGATGGCAGAGCAAGCTGGGAATATTTTGTGACTCACTGAGGAGAAATGTCTAAATAAATGCCCACTTCCTACTTGCGGCAGGCAGGTGACTTGATTAACCTTTCCCTGACTCGGTATATTAGCTGGTTTGATTTGTTTCCAGTATCTGCCCAAACGGTGACTCTTAAAAAGCTCATTTTCCAGCTGCACCTTTCCATGCCCATGGAAGAAATTCAGGCCTGCAGAGAAAGCACTTCAAAACAGAAAGAATAAGTATTAATCTGAATAAAGTATTAATAAAGCATTAATAAATTCGTCGGCCTCCTTAGAACCTGCCACTTGAAGTTATCAAAGACTGTTACAAGTGTTAACTTCACAATGGCCTCCCGAAGGAAGATAAGTATTACCTACCTCATACAGTAAGGTAAACTAAGGCAAGGGGTTAAACAGCAAACCACTTCATAAACTGAAGTGCATCAGGTTTCTAGTCCACTGGGGACATATTAACCCTTCCTTTCACTTCTACTCCAAGTTTGAACAAGACTACTAAAACAACAGTCCTGGTGCAACAGTCCAGTTCCAGCCTTTGGGGCAGGGGGCTGGACTCGATCTCCCCAGGTCCCTTCCAGCCCTAACGTCTATGAAATCTATGAAACCAGGGGAAACTTGAATTCGCTATTGTATTTTAAACTGTTATGTTGCATGTACTGCAGCTTTGGACCCTGAGAGATGCCTCCCATTTCATGCAAGAAGCCATGTTCTTATGCTACCTGCTACTGAGAAGCTCACGAGAAAACACAGAAGTCTCTTGCCTGAATTAGGAAGAATGGAAGACAGGAAGCTTGTAAAGCCAGTTGGTCAGATGTGGGAAAATGTATGTCTTACTGATTTCTTTTCTGGCCAGTCTGGGATATTAGGTTGTGCCAGATCTCTGCCAGTCTGGGACATTAGGTTGTGCTTCTCATCCAAATGCTGTACCAGGGAGTGCTAAAACTTGTCAGTGAAGCCTTGAGAGTTTGTTCTTTGAGACAGTCAGCCTTCCAGTGAGCGGATGTGGAAGATGCCATGAGACATGCATCTGGGATGTCAACTTGCGGCTTCGAGAATGGTGTCTCGCGGCGGGCTTCCTGGACCATGACCCATACTTTAGAACAAGAGACATGCTCAGGTGGGATGGGTTTCACCTCTCCCCCAAAGGTAAGCATGTTCTCTTTCAGGTTGGCTGATCTCCTCCAGCTGGCTTTAAACTAGGCTTATTGGGGGAGGGGGAGGAAGAGGACCAAGGGAGCCACAGAACAGCGATCCAAGAGACACCCACAAGTACAGCCCAGCCAAGACAGGCGACTAGCACAAGAAATACCTGGGTAAGAGTCAGGGGCCTGGATAGTTCTGGGATTGGGGGGAAGGTGCATACAACCTCAGGAGACCTTAAATGCCTCTACACTAATGCTCATAGTGTGGGAAACAAGCAGGAGGAACTTGCCCTCCTGCTAGCTAACACAAACCCACGCATAGCGGGGCTCACTGAAACTTGGTGGGATCCAACGCATGACTGGGTGGTAGACATCAAGGTCTACAGGCTGTACAGGAGGGATAGGACAGGGAGAAAAAGTGGGGGTGTGGCGCTCTACATCAAAGAGCAATACACATCCTCAGCAAATAGCACTGGGCCAGAGGAGGGGCAGACTGAGGTGCTCTGGGTCAGAATACAAGGGGGTTGGGGGAAAAGGGACCTAATGGTGGGGGTCTACTACAGACCACCCAACCAGGGAGCAGAGCTGGACCAGGAATTCTCAGGTCAGCTCACAATGGCAGTGAAGTCAAGGGATGTGGTCATCATGGGTGACCTAAACTACCCAGACATCTGCTGGGAAGAGCAGCCAGCCAGGTCTGACCACTCATGTAGGTTCCTAGCCAAGTTACAGGACCTCCATCTACACCCAGGAGGTGCACAGTCCCACCAGGGGAAACGCCTTGTTGGACCTGGTCCTGGCCATGGGTGATGATCTGGTGAGGGGAGTGGGGGTGCTCGACCACCTGGGTGATAGCGATCATCGCCTGCTGGAATTTACCATCCAGAGCAGGGTGTCAAAGGCCTGCAGCAAGGCAGCAGCCCTGGACTTCAGGAGGGCAGATATCAATGAGGTAAGGAGAATAGCTGGGGAGGCACTGAGGTCCTGGAGAGTTGGGAATCTAAGAAAAGTGATCGTTCTTTAAGGAGACAATCCTCTAAGCCCAAAGGTAACAAATCCCCATGCAGATCAAAGGGGACAAGAGTACTCAAAAGCCCCCAGGACTCACCAAAAGCATCCAGGAATGCCTCAAAGCCAAAAAGGAGGTGTACACCCAATGGAAGGGAGGGGCCATCATCAGGGGGGACTATCATTGCTCAAGATTGTAGGGGGGTTGTTACGAAGGCTAAGGCAGAGATGGAACTGGGACTAGCAACCCAGATCGAAGATAACAAGAAATCCTTTTTTAAATACGTAGAAAGTAAAAAGAAGGTACCAAGTAACGTGGGGCCTCTGCAGGATGTGTTTGGTGATCTGATGGTAGCACCAGATGACAAAGCTAATCTCTTTAACAGATTCTTTGCTTCCATTTTTCTGAGCAGGGACAGGGACATCCCCTGCACTGGGATCCCAGATGGCCCCAGAGGAGGCACAGGGTCAGTGAGGACCTAGTCAGGGAACATCTGGAGGAACTAGATGTGTTCAAATCAGCAGGTCCTGATGATCTCTATCCCAGAGTGCTGAGGGAATTGACAGAGGTCATGGCAGGACCCCTGGCACAACTTTACAAGCACTCGTGGCGCTCTGGCAAGGTGCCAGAGGACAGGAAAAGGGCCAATGTGGTTCTCATTTTCAAAAAAGGGAGGAAAGAGGACCCAGGAAACTATAGGCCTGTTAGCCTTACCTCGGTCCTGGGGAAGCTTTTTGAGAAAATTATCCAGGACAACTACACAGTCAAATGGGTCACTAGTTGGCTGGAGGGCCACACCCAGGGAGAGGTGGTGGACGGGTCTTATTCGACCTGGAGGGATGTGGGCAGTGGGGTCCCCCAGGGCTTGGTCCTTGGGCCTGCACTGTTCAACATCTTCATCAGCAACTTGGATGAGGGGGTAAAAAGCACCTTGTTCAAATTTGCAGATGATACTAAGATGTGGAGGGAAGTGGGCATGCTAGAAGGGAGGAATAGGCTGCAATCGGACCTAGACAGGTTACAGGGGTGGGCGGATGAGAACAGGATGGGTTTCAACGCTGACCAGTGCCAGGTGCTGCACCTGGGAAGGAAGAACCAGCAGCACACCTTCTCATCATTGCAAAGGCAGAAAAGGATCTTGGAGTCATTACTGATGTTAAAATTAACATGGACTGACACTGTGGTGACGCAGTCAGGAAGGCCAACTGTACCTTGTCATGCATCCACAGATGCATCTTGAGCAGGTCCAAGGAGGTGACCCTCCCCCTCTATGCAATACTGGTCAGGTCACAGTTGGGAGTACTGCATCCAGTTCTGGGCACCGCACTTCAGGAGGGATGTGGACAACATGGAGAAGGTCCAGAGGAGGGCGAGTCACATGATCGGGGGCAGCAGGGCAGGCCCTATAAGGAGAGGCTACGGGACCTGAACCTGTTCAGCCTCCACAAGAGAAGGCTGAGGTGGGATCTAGTGGCTATTTACGAACTAGTCAGGGGGGACCAGCAGGCATTGGGGGAGTCCCTGTTTCCCCAAGCACTACCAGGAGTGACAAGAAATAACAGTCACAAACTGGCTGAGTTTAGATTCAGGCTAGATATCAGGAGGCGCTACTTCTAGGCTACTTTCAGGGTGGCTAGGATCTGGAACCAACTTCCAAGAGAAGTGGTGCTGGCTCCTATCCTGGGGGTCTTTAAGAGGAGGCTAGACGAACACCTTGCTGGGGTCATTTGACCCCAGTACTCTTTCCTGCCATGGCAGCAGGTTGGACTTGATGATCTGCTCAGGTTCCTTCTGATCCTACAAATTATGAAACTATGAAACATCTGCAAGGTACAAGCAGGGGAGATTATACTTATGGGCAATCAACATGGATTTATTAGAGGCAGGTCCTGTCAGACCAACCTGGTTGCCTTCTATGACCAGGTCATACAAGCCTTGAATGCAGGTGTCGTGGTGGACGTAGTCTTTCTGGACTTTAGGAAGGCCTTTGACACTGTCTCTCACCCCATCCTCATTAAAAAATTTAATGACTGTGGTGTCGACAACTACACAGTCAGATGGGTCACAAATTGGCTGGACAGCCGCACCCAGAGAGTGGTGATGGACAGGTCATTTTTGACCTGGAGGGGTGTGGGCAGTGGGGTCCCCCAGGGCTTGGTCCTCGGGCCCACACTGTTCAATATCTTCATCAGCGACTTGGACAAGGGGGTAAAAAGCACCTTGTTCAAGTTCACAGATGATGCTAAGATGTGGGGAAAAGTGGGCACGCTAGAAGAGAGGGACAGGCTACAACTAGATCTGGACAGGTTACAGAAGTGGGAGGATGAGAACAGGATGGGTTTCAATACGGACAAGTGCAGAAAAGGCAAAAAAGGATCTTGGAGTCACTATTGATTCCAAGATGAACATGGGCCGACAGTGTGGGGACACCGTCAGGAAGGCCAATCACACCTTGCTGTGCATGCACATATGCATCACGAGCAGGTCCAAGGAAGTGATCTTCCCCCTCTATGTGACATTGGTCAGGCCGCAGTTGGAGTACTGCATCCAGTCCAAGGCACCGCACTTCAGGAGGGATGTGGCCAGCATCAAGACGGTCCAGAGGAAGGCCACTTGCATGATCAGGGGGCAGCAAGGCAGGCCCTACGAGGAGAGGATACGGGACCTGAACCTGTTCAGCCTCCACAAAAGAAGGTGGAGAGGGGATCTGGTGGATGCCTATAAACTTGCCAAGGGGGACCAGCAGGCAATGGGAGAGTTCCTGTTCCCCCAAGCACTACCAGGAGTAACAAGGAACAATGGTCATAAGTTGACTGAGAGTAGATTCAGGCTAGACATCAGGAAGCGCTACTTCGCTGTCAGGGCAGCTAGGATCTAGAACCAACTTTCAAGGGAAGTGGTGCTCGCTTCTACCCTGCGGGTCTTCAAAAGGAGGCTAGACAACCACCTAGCCGGGGTCATTTGACCCCAGCATCCTTTCGTGCCCATGGCAGGGGGTCAGACTTGATGATCTGCTCAGGTCCCTTCTGACCCTACCAACTACGAAACTACCAAAGATGTATGGAATCTCTACACTCGCATTCAGTAGATTAACCAGAACTCAGAAATAATTCCCCATGAGCAGTTGTAATAACTAATGTGACTCAGATTCTGGAAGCCACCAAAGGTTAGTTTGATTGCCCTTTCCTCTTGCGAGTTGATGTTCTGGAGAATCTCCAACCTTGAAAACATAACTTGTACATGACTGCCACCTGAAAAGCTAGATCTATAGGTAGGTTTGAAAAGCTGGATTGTGGAGGGAGGGTCTTTCATTTAGAATCACTCAAGATAACCGTTACCTTTTTTTTCGTAGACTCATAGAAAGTTAGGGTTGGAAGGGACATCAAGAGCAGGACTGTCCCCAAATACATCATCTCAGCCAAGGGTTTCTCTAGTCAGCTCTTAAAATGGGATGGAGATTCCTTTCTGGGTAACCTGTTCCAGTGCTTTACTACCCTCCTCATGAGAAAGTTATTCCTGATATCTAAACCTAAGCTTCCCTTGCTGCAACTTGAGACCACTTTTCCTTGTTCTATTCATCACTTGTCGAGAGTTGTTTCGATTCTCTGATGAAGACAAAAAGACTTCTCTTACATGCACGTCTTGGTCTTAAGAGAAATCAGTATGCATGAGACCAGAGGACACAGGACCCATATGGATGATCTATCTATTAAGGGCTGTTGAACAGAAGAATTGGATATGTTTCTTCTGGCCTCTCTAGCTTAATAAATGGTGGATGCCAGGGAAGGTGTTAAATACATCACTCCAGATGTATCCAATTCAATGCTCTTCCTGCATAGCATCCACTGTCGGAGACAGTATACTGGGCTAGATGGACCATTGGTTTGACCCAGTATGGCACTTCTGATATTCTTATATATAAAGGTTTGTGGATAACTTTATTCTGTGGCACCACAGAAATCAGTGCCTGGAGTTACAGAACAGCTGAGTTCTCCTCCTATCCATCTTAACATGACCACAGACACTTACCATCCTCCAAAAGGAGCCAGGGAATTGTTCATTGCACTCACTATAAACTCATGAGCCTCAAATAAGAAGGATATCCTTTGTGTTGCCTCCTGCAAGGTCCTTAGGAATGAGACTCAGGCAAGTGTATTGTCAAAGAAATGCAAACTACTGAGCTCAGGCTGTTATTAGTAATGCCTCTGCAAATATCCTGTGAGCAGAGGATGGGTTTCAAAGTCATGTTTTAGTATGGAGAGCAATCCATTCCATCAGTGAGCCAAAGAACTTTTCAATAGCAAGGCCTCACAAGGGTATACATATAAGCTTCTTGTGGTAACATCATAGCATTTACTGCCTGAAAAGATTGCAGTGATAATGGGAGCTAGACTCTCCATCCAGGATTTCGTCTTCTATCAATGTCTATTAATCTAATTAGCCTCTTGACATCTACCAGCCCAGACATCCAGATCCTTTTAGCCCTGATCAGCTTTCTCCTAGCTGAACAAGCTCTATTGCCTCTGACTCCATGTTGTGCGAGCTCTCCTCCGGGATGATTTGTTATTTCTTCTTTTCTACCAGGGCAATTTCTACGGCAGACTCTATTTTCCTGTATGCTGGGTCTTCTGACAAGAATCCCATTTTGACACTCCCCCAAACCTTGGGGTCTAGGAAACTGCAGCATTGATGCAGTGATGTCTAAATGTGCGTTTTTCCTTTGCGGGGTTTCTCTGAACTCTCTGGAGGACGATAACGCATTCTGTTCTGCTTTTGGACGGGAGGTGTTTCTGTTTGGTTTCTGATTGCTCCTCCTGCCTCTCCCCGCCTGTATCTCAACGGTGACAAGTATGCCTCAGAGAAGGAATTCCAAAAACGGTCACTCGTGATCTAAGGCTGAGAGTTAACATGTCTCAGGGGACGAGCTATAACCCAGATGTCTGCAGGTCTTCAGGGCAGTTTTCTCAACGTGATTTGTTTTTCTCTGCGTGCGTGTGTCTGGAGAAGCGTCATCTCTGTCCAAAGATCCGCCTCTTTTGTGGTTTGGTGTTTTTTGATCTGACATTCAGGTATACATGGAATGAGGTCTTTGGCCTTGGACATTCCTTATCCTTGGAAAGAAAGAGGCCCTAACAAGGCATCCAAACCGAGCAGAAACGGCCATCAGGACCATGGTTTCCTATAGGGTCTCTGCTGTTAGGATGCCTCCAGGTCTTCGTTGTTCTCAGCCTGCAGCAACAAACAAGAGAGGCAAAGGATCCCAAGAAATGCTTCCTTGATGGAGAAAAGTCCTTGAAACTTCAGTCTCCAAGGGGCAGGCCACGGGAGGCTCTGTAACTCATCACTGCTGCCCCCAAATCAGTTTTTAATCCTGGGATTTCAGTCAGATAAACTACCACCTTGCCTGTACTTGCAGAAGCAGACTCTGGTATGAGTACAGGAGACAAGACCTGGAGTCTTGTGGACAAGTCTGAACTGCCTCGAGTATTTGCAGTTGTTTGTCTGACTGGGTTTACCAGCAGGGCAAGTGGCCTACGGCAAGGGACAGAGAGCGGTACCCGAGAGAGAGGTGCTCGGAAAGCAAGGTAAACAAAGAGAAGGAAACCCTGATAAACGAAGGCAACCTGCATGAAGATAATCCTCTCCGTCGGTATCACAGAACCCTGGATTTCTCACTGAAGGGCCACACATCTGTAATCTAAACTAGCATTACATTTTCACAGTTCAGCTGCAGAGATGCTAATTCTCCGGAGGAAAAACTGACTTTTTAAGAAAATATTTTAACCAAATATATTGCAAGAAAATGCGACTTGCCTTGTGTTAGTCTGCGGGGGTGGGTTTTCCCTGCCAGTACCATTCAGCATTCACAAGAGAAAGGAAAACAAAAGAATCTGAACGCCTTCCTCGAGAAGCCTGTGCTTCCAACACCCCTCCCAACAACAACAGCTAAAGATGATATGGCACTATTCATTGGCTCAAATGGCTTAACAGAAACTCTGCAAACCTGGTCCAATTCATAACACAAGCCCAAACCAGGAAAGTTATGTGTGTTTTAGTGGTTTCATAGACAACTGTAGCAAAACGCCAAAGATGACACTTCCCTAGTTTCCCCTGTCCCCATACGAGGGAAGGGGCAGCAGCAATGTCAGACCATCACCGACTCACGGGCTTCCACATCTACCGTTCCTAGGCTCTTTTAACCATTCAGGAACCAGATCGCCAGCAAAACATTTGTGGAGGGTATCAAGTAAGGATGCTTCCAGGGGAACTACCTTGCGTTAAAGCAGCCAGTTGCTTTCCTTATAAACTAAACTGCAAAATTAACTTGCTCCCTTTTGGACCTCCAACCTCTTTCTCTGTCCTCACTGCATCTGAATGCAGGTGGTTGCTCTCAGACCTGTGACATTTTTGTTGCTGCAATGCCCTTCAAAGCCCTGTCAGAGTTTCAAGGACATAAAAAAGCTTGGATCTTACCGATCACTCATTTTTAATTTTTGCCTGAGAGTATGGCAGAGGGCCAGGAAAGCACTCAGCACAGTTTTGCCCAAGTGCCCTTGTACAGTTTATAGACTGATGAGAGTGTCTTTCCCATGGAAAAGCAGCTGCTTGGAGGATATTACACCACTGTAGGCCTTTGCAGGCTCATGTCAAAACACATAAATAATCTTGTTGCATAGGCAAGGGTGAGACACGGCGTTTGGGAGGTGGCAGGTAAGGAACAGCGTCCACATTCGACAGTTCTCCCTGTGACGGGAGGGACGTTGCATTGCAGGTCTGCTCTGCTGAAAAAGCAAACGTAATTTCTGCTTAAGATATCTGGAGGGGAAGTCTTGCAGCTTTTTATTACATTGCTTTTACAATCTGCTTGGGAGAAAAAAGGAGCCTGTCAGGGGAGCAGTGCTCTGGAGGCCATTTTGCAAATCATGGAGGGGAGGGAGCTTGCCACTTCTTGATAATATACTACAGCAGTGCATCTATCAACTGACCTGCTAGTGTTACCCACAAATGGGTAGTAAAGAACAAGGTGTCAGTGCTACCCTACAAATCAGCACAGCAAAGCAGGTAGGAGCTTAGAGGTTGTCTTGCATAAATTATTGTAGGGGGAATGGCCAAGGAACAGGTTATGTGATGCAGGTGACAGTACTAAAAAGCTAAATCATTGCCTCATGCTCTTACAATGCCAACAAATACATCACACATTGACTTTGCACCTCTTTTTATTTCTTTTGCAGGGTGAATATTTTCTGCATATTTCCTAGCAACGCAGAACATTTGCTATAATGGTTTCTGCTAATATACTACACGTTTCTTCACAGGAAGCTGAACAAAATCAGAGCAGTAAGTAAGAGCACTCCAGGTCCCAGCAGCTGCAGGAAAAGGCATGCTACACATGCATTACATCTCAACCACCCTGCTAAACTGCGAGTATAAAAATGGAAGTTTGGATATAAAAAAAAAGAAAAATCAAGTTCACCAGATTTGACAAACCTCAGTTCTGCCTTGTGTTTCTTACCTGTGGTAGAGGATGGGCAAACTGAGACTCAGGTAAGTTAAGTGACTTGGAAAAGGTCATCCAGAGCAAGTCAGTCTCATCAGTGGAAATAAGACTTAGGCATCTTGATCCTTAGATGCTTGCTCTGAACATTGGAAAACTCTCTGGTCTGAGCCGGTGCTGGGATGAACAGGAACACCTGCTAGCTAAGTAACATGTGTTACACAACCTCAAGCTCTTCCTCTAATGGGATGTTTGAAACTTTCCTCTCCTGCTGAGTGAAGGCAGCTGCACTGGGGGAACTTGAGCACAGCACAAAGCAAAAGGAAAAAAAGAAGGGCAAGTAAATTAAAATATGGAATAGCAGCAACACAAAGCAAAACAAACTGTGCCACAGACCTGATGGGGGATGAGTCGCTGGACGTAGAGGAGGTGGGCATAGGACTTGATGGCGCAGAGAACAAGGGCCAGGACGGTGAGAGGGGTGACGTTGGGCTTGGATTCTGAGGGCTGCAAGACAGAACCAGATAACTCATCAACACACAACAGAAAGAGGCACTCAGACAACATCCAACCATGCGCCGCTGCCTGAAGAATATTCGCAGCATGAGACACAGCTATGAAATGGAGCTCTGAGACCTTGGGAAATGTTTCAGTCTGCATTTCACTAGACAACAAGAGCTGGATCTTACAATTAACCCCTGCTCCATTAGACTTTGCTGGCAAGCTTAGCACTTTGTGGTAGCGAATGACTGTGTTCCAGGTTAGAGGGGCCTCCTTGCTGCACACGGCGGCTTTGTTCCCCCAGCTTCTTACCTGCTTTGTTTGATCTTCCCCACTGTTGTCAGAGGCCGCTGATCACATTTCTGAACATCAATGATGTTGTAACCAGCCCTTCATTCCCCTTTTTATTTGGGTTGTTGTGGAGTTTGAGCATAAAGGCTATTCTCTGAGCCACCATCCACAGCGCCTGAACACAACTCCCTGTTTACCTTTTAAACTAAATGGGTCTTATGCACTTGGGCACCCAGAGGAGTTCATTATCTGAAGGCTGGCTGGGAGGTATGCCAGGCCTGTCTTTTTTGCTCCATAATCTGTTTCAAGGAAACTAGTAGGAAAAAAAAAGTCTCCAATCTGCACACCCTCAATAACCTTGCTACTAAGGGATCTCCTGTGATAAAAGAAAGGGCCTTCTCTCAGAAAGTGAGGAGTCTACCGATGAGAACGCGTGGTCTGCATGCTCTCTGTGGCTAACTGGGGCTGCTTACGTTCTCTGCTGGAGAATGCAGGGAAATCAAAATCGAGTGCAACCTGTTTTCAGCAAACACAGAAAGGATATTGAGGAAAGCATCAATGCACTGCCTAATGGGATTCTGCCAGTGCAGACAAGAGGGCCTATTACTCATAGTCCATAGCTAAATGAAATTGGTCTATAGCTGTCAAACTTATAAATGATTGCCAGGCATCAGACCCTTCTGTTGGGACCTCAGCAAGCACCAGTCTACCACAGTACAACTGGTTTGCAGGTGATGTAAATGGTTGATATTGAGATAACTGAGTCTGCTCGGTATTTCTACAGTGGTTTCTTTCATTCTGTTGTAACCTTTCCATTGCGTATTTTAAATTTGGTCCCTCTTTTTCTCTTATCCTAGAAAACCAAATCAAGCATTTTCTTGAACCTATTAGACACTGAACCCCTAATTTTCCTTTAAGTACTAGCACTGTGAGAGAATATAGTAGAACTCAGTTTCACAGAACTATGGCCAAGTAAAACTCCTCTTTTATACAGATATGAAGTAAAAAGTCTGCATTTGCTTCAATACACATATGTAAGGTGACCCGCATGTAACCGTAATTACTGACTTACAAGCATATGTACCACTTTGAGTCTCTGTACGTTTCAACCCTTCTGGATAGTCGATTTCTGCACCGCATTGCCCGTCTAGCTTAGACTGTAAACCCCATCCTTTGTACACGTGGAGCACAGCAGAGGCAGCAAACAAGCAGTAAATAAAAATGTAAGCTTGGATCACTTGCTGTGTGAAACTAATTGGATATTTCAGCCCCTAATCAGGAATCAAAATTTTTGTTCCATTAACCTCTGACAAGCAGGAGGGGTGGATGCTAGACAGCACGCAGCTACTGGACTGTGGGCTGTGTCCAGCACTGGCACATTTAAAGGGAAGCAGCAAGCTCAGGAACATGCTAGAGCTAAGGAATCAGTACTAAGGTAACATGGCTAAGGGGTTTAAAAGATCACATTTATGTCTGAGTAGAAAGAATGGCATGACAGATCCATTAAAAAGTCCCTGAAGTTGTTAGTAGACCTTTTTCACTGACGTCTCAGAGATAGGCTGTCCCATAAAGGGAAGTTGGTGAGGCTGGGGCTTTTTTTTTTCTTTTTTCTTTTGATAGTATCGTGTTTCTTTTCAAAATAGTGCAATGGACCTGCAGATCAATCCCAGTGTAGTAGCACTGCTCTGAGAGAGATGGCTTGGATATCAGGAAAGGGAAGACTGCTTCAATTGCCAGGCTGGTTTTATATTTAATTCTGGGAAATCCTTTGGGCACTCAAAGCCAATCTTCCAGCTACTTCTAACCCAGTTTTCTATTATCACGTGGACTGTGTTAGGGCCAGTGCTATGGCTTTGGAAAGTCACAATATAAAGCGTGTGTGAAAGAATAAAGACAAGGAAAAACCTTCCAAACATCGTGATTTTCTTTCATTCCGAATCCTAGTTGCAGATTCTTATCGTATGACTTGAACCCACCTACATTTATGTAATAATATGTTGCTACTGTGAGAGGGATGTCAGTAGACTAGACTAGACAATCTGGTTTAAGGACAGAGATGTAGCTAGCAAGTTGTGTGCCCTGCGTAAAACCCGCTGCACCCTAAGAGGGGTACTGCCAAGAGCCAGACCACGAGGGAGGTCAGTCTTACCTGCCCGAGGAACTCTAAGACCCCGACTGCTGCTGTTACGTCGCTGTCTGCCCACTCCTGGCTGCTGCTGCTGTGGTGTCCTGACCTGAGCTGGTCCTGCTGCTATTGCCCCGCTGCTACTGAGTGGCACACGCCTGCTGCTGCCAGGACAAAGACTCCCCGGGGGGCTCCCAGTGTAGTGCCCCTCTAAGCACCCAGAGCTAGTGCTCCCCTCAACCCTCTGCCAGGTTATGCTACTGTTTAAGGATACCGATACTGTTTAACACTTTTGAAGACTTTTTGTAGCGTTTTTGTCCCTTTCAGTTGTTTGTAAATGAAATTTGACTCTCTGTATCGTGGATCCTGACCCCACTCAGGGAGCACTGACTTCTACTCCCTAGCTTGTGAAGCATTCAGACATCCTCAGCACTTTTCTTCTTTTTAACTCTGTCCCTCAATGTTCAAAAAGTGGGATTGCCAGGACCATGCTATCTAAACTGCAGGAGACCAGGGCTCACATTTGAGATTATCATACTTCCACTTCAAATGAAGCTAAGGTTGACATAACTCTATTTGATTTCTTTGCAATGCCATGACAGTGCTGACTCAAATATGGAAGAATGATGTCTTTGACAGGAGTGTGCGGATTCAGTTCAGTTTCTGGGGAGAAAGTGTCCATATTACAAAAAATCATTGTAATTGGCACCCAGAGACCATTCTCTGCCAGGTTTTAGAGGTCACATTTTTGACCTGAACTACTTGAGGTCTTGTCCATTCAAGGGCAAAGTCTTGCTTGCCTGATTCACACGGGAGCAGTTCCACTGAACTCAATGAGAACTAACTTCCTCCTCTTCATAATTAGGAAAGTCACATCAATGTGGGAATTCCTAAATACACTACAACTTCTACAGGAACTACACAAAGCATAAAGGGCTTGTAAACAAACTCACAGCAGAGATCTTCAGTGCATCTCCCCTAGCAAATAGGTCTTAATTATTGACATTTTGCTTAGAAAATGTCATTCTTTTATTAAAATACATGAATGAAGTATCCCAGATTATAAAGCTTAACCCTTGAAACACTGGCTCCTGACCTCTCATTCTCTCTCTCTTGCAGCCTCAGCCTACTGGTTATTTTGCCATGACAGGCCACTTTCCAGTATCGCATCGAGTTATATAGCATATATTCCATTCAGGTTTGATGTATTTAATATTTTCAACCTGGGGGTCTGCAGATTATGTCTAAGGGGTCAGGGAAAGATGTCTATGATCAATCAAAAGTATATGAATACCCACACTTACAATTCAATGGGGTCCATATCTCCATTTGAAATTGTTTAGGGGCCCACAAATGAAAACCACTGGTATATAAGCATGCTTCTGCCCTCTAATGGAGAGAATAATGTTCAAAGGTTCTCTACTAGGTAAGAAGTCCAGAGCTTTTCCATCAATTTTAACACCAGGAAGAGGGGTCTATATTTTTACAAGCCATTAGTTATATTCCTCATGCTATCTATATGCAGACTTTGTGTTTCCATATAGCCAAACAACTATGGAACATTATGTCTCCTGCAGTGTTACAGTCTTAGATGGCAAATATAATATAAACACATTTTTTAAAGTAGTGGACAGGATACACATGCTTTTAGATTTGCTGCCACCATTCTCTGTTTTCACAGAATCAGCCACTGGGGACCTCAGAGCACTTTCTATAGAAGTGAGCTACCATCCTCATTTCACAGACATCAAACGACTTCCTAGAGGGAAGCAGCATTACACTTGCAAATAGAATTTTCAATTTATGATCCCCCGCTTGAACCAAGCTACCTTGCTCCTGAACATATTGCAGTTGCAGAATAAGTAATAGGAAAACTTATATATTACGAATGGCCTTTTACTACTAAGCCTTTTGTAGTTATACCACCCAATGAGAAGAGTTCTCTACAAGATGGTACTGGAACTGAGCGAGGGCGCCCAAAACAAATGAACAAAAGAATGTCTCCTGCAACACAAACTCAGAGAAATAGCCATTTCCTCGTGGGTCAGAAAAGGTTATGGGCTTCAATCTGAAATACACTACCAACAGAGACAAGTCCAGCTTATTCCCTAGAACCTAAGAGAACAGCTGCTGCCTACACAAGGCCACTCGGATGGCAATTCACTCTCCTTGCTCAGCTTCCTTCTTTTGTTTAGAGAGCGCCCAATTACAGGCCAGAGCAGAGCGCTTTCTTGAACCCATGGACTTGCGGCGATCGGTTTGAAATTGCTGCCGTAAAAGAAGCAGTCCACCCCCTGACGCACCCTTTCCCTTTGTGTGGACCCATTGTTCCACTCAACAAATGCCTCTACCTCTTTGGTAGTGCTAGGACAGGGAACAGGTCTTCTGATGATCTTTTCTTGGATGATGTTCTGCTTGGAACTAGAAGAGTTGTAATACCCTGTACCGTCGTGTGATGGGCACTTAAGTGCTTCATTGCAAGGAGCCAGCAGCTGCATGATCAGTTATGAAAACAAGTAAGGTACCAAACAGGTAGCACTTCACTGACCTCGCAACCAGGTAGAAGGCCCTGGTGTCCAAGAGCTTTCTTCTGGTTCACAGGAAGGGGGTCTGGCCAGCAGAAAAGGCAGGGCCTGGATAGTATCCCTTGTGCTGGCATTCCTTCCTAGATGGCCAGTTGATGGGTTTGGTTTTTCAGCCCGGATCACCTCAGTCTGCCATAGCCTCTCAGTCATCTGTACAATCACTGCTTTGTAGACAGTCAGAAGCACCAGATCCAAGTTTGAACTGTAGGTGGGACGATGTCTAAGTATTTTTCCAGGACAAGCGTATCTATTACAAACCCTACACACTTAGCCTCTGGGACTACCTCTGGTATCTAGCTAAGTGGTAGCTAGATGCCAGAGGTGCTAAGGCACAATGCAAGGGCATGGTCCAGCACAGAAGAGTTCTGTCTGAAACCTTTATTGACATGCCCCTGGGAGAGGCCAACCTAGCCCATTACAGCGGCATACAATGTGGTGTACAAGTTCGTCCCATCACAGACAGAAGAGGCAGCCACTTCTGCAAGACCCTGCACCACATATGAAGGAACCAAGCCAGAGGAGGCCACAACAAAAGGACAAAGTATTTTGCCCTTAAGACATCTTCGCAGAGTAAGCCATACGTCCCTATAGCTAAGAACAGTCTTCACTTCAAAGCATCCACAATGAAGCAGTATCCAAACAGACCTAAAGGCCCCTTTGCTCTGGGTCAGACATCAGTCTGAAAAATCCCATCAGGGCAGTCTGGTCCAACTTGTTAACCCGGACCCAACAGAGTGACGCCACCCTCCTTATTCAGCCTGCTCTTGTTTAGACAGCCCAACCCCAGACAGGGCAGGGGGCCTCTTTGCGAACAGCTGTGAAGCTGTGCTTGTAGGCTTGAGAGTGTCCTTAAAGTGATGGGACACTCCCTTGCATGTATTCTGATATATATGGCTTTGTAATTCAAAGTATTTCCTCTACAGTATACTGGGACCAGAAACTCCCCATATACTTTTTGAGATTAAAATCATTTCAGCAGAACACAATTCTCATTAATCTTAAAGTCAGCTCTGTCATCGCCACATATTTCCAAATGAGCCATTTGGTCCCTTCCACTAATTGCAATGTAAAATATAATCAATTTGGTTCTCAGCAAAAATAATTATTTCGATTAGCTTATTGTGTTAAAAAAAGCTGTGCATGCTATCAGGAACGCAACTCTCAAAATAGCCTTTGTCTCCGAGGCTCTAATGTTAGCTATCTGGAGTAAAAAATGACTTTATTTTATGTCTCTAAAATGTATTTATTTTATTATTTTCCTCAATCTGTCAAAAGAATGTTTAAAAATATTATTTAATATTGATTTGTAATATTTTAAATGGCAAGATATCCCCATTTCAAGAGAATAACAAATCTAGGAATGTAATGCCTTAAAATGGAGATAACTTCTGTTGCGAATTTGGTCCCAGTTGATTTATATATTCTCTGTCCAGACGTGTAAGTCAGCATGGATAAGATTCTTTACAAGAAATCTCAAGAAGTTGACATTGGGTTTTTAGGATTACAGCTCACATCTTGCTGGCAACTGCAAACACTAACTGAGATGCAGGGTAAGGGCTCGTCCCCTCTCAGTATGATATATGTGGGGTTTTTCTCTTTAAACTTCTCTGAGATATTCCTTGAATACCATCCAACTGGCTGTGTTACATAGTCACAGAGCCTATGCCCTTCTTTGTCTCATTGGGCAAGTCAAGGTGTTTGAATAAACACAATCTATTCTGGGATCTCCTCCTATTTTGGAAACAGTTATTCTTGTATGGTCTGATTTCCTTTCTGTCTCTCTCTCAGGGGAATAGCAGAGGAGGTGAGGAGCACTTTGAGAGTACTTACTGCTGCCAGAATTCAACTATACGTTTTAACTGTCTGAAGAAAATAACATGCCATCTGGACTTTATATTTTTTCCCTTACTCTTGTGTATTTTGCAGGGGCACTTCCTGTTGGTTGCATATTGGGAAACAAAAGAGAAAAAGTGCTAAGAAACCCAAAATATCAAAAGCAGGAACCAGAAAGGTATCTAAAATTAGACTCTTCAGCTCTGGATATTAACTTTTTATGAACAGAGGAAGAAGAGGGAATTCCACGAGTCAATAGCCCAAAATATATTCCACTGTCTTAGCGCCTTCTTTAATGTTCGTTACAATGCCCTCTCCAAAAGGAAACGTCAAAGAATGCAAGTGATGCCAGTGACCTGCAGCTGTGGAGGTCCATGGAAGTACAGCACATACTGGGACCAGCATTTTGAAAGGAACATGAAGATTTTAAACACCCAATTCCTATGGACATCCATTGGGAATCAGGTATCAAACTCTCACAGGTGCTTCTGACAATTCCACCATACGAATAAGGAGGTATAATTAGAAATGAGTGAAATTTTAGATAAAGGTTTCTCAGCCTCAAAGTTCCTACACCTGCTGCACATCTTACTCACTATCCATCTTGGTGTTGAATTTGCAGTGTAAATAACCTTGCTTTGTTTTCTCAATTTCAATCTCATTTCCAGCTGCTTTGTTGAAAATCTCCTCTGTAACCCCCTTCTTACTTAGTCTCTCTTCCTCTTCCTCCTCCTCTTCCCATGCCATCTTCCCACTAGATTTTCTCTGATACTTATTTTACACAGCTCAAAAGTCCTGGAGCCATTTACAGATCTAAAAAATTCATCTTCATCAGAGTTTCAAGGCAAAGGTAGCCTCTGTTCATTTGGAGAACATTAGTTCTACTAAAAAATGATTTTCTACAGAGTTTATGATTCACCCTGTTGTTCACAGATGCTAGCTTTTTTCCTACTTGAAACAGGAATAATCTAACAGTGAATGGAAACAGCCCATTGATTAAATCATCTTTACAACACAGTCACTGTTCCTGTATTTTACTGACTATAATACCAGCAACCAGTGTTATTCTTTTTGTGTTCATATAACATAAAGCCGTTACAGCACAGGCTTTACTCAAAGGTATAGCCAGATAATAGCTATTGCAAAATGATCTAATACCCACATTTTGCTAAGATACGGCCACAATATCCGTTTGGTAAGGGACATAGTGATACTGTAAAAATAAAATGGAACACAGTTCATCTACTTTCAGCTTTAATCGAAACATATAGTCTACAGATACCACAGGTTCAGTGCTGCATCTTGTTCAAACACAGTTCACCTTCATTAGGAGGGGCCTCAAAATGCAACAGTCCACGATTTATGCTGGGTGCATTTCTATTTTAACAATGGCACTGCACATTTCTTCAGGTTGTCATTGGGAAAGAGGGTGCACTTTAGTCACCTCTGATTCCTTGGCAAAATTATGTTTCCTGTATATGGGACTTCAAATGCAAAAATGTTGGCTTCTTTAACAGTAGCGCTTACTAAAGCTGTATCTATTGGTTCCGAAACCTCCCCCCTTTCCTGATGCAGCTAGCTCAGTCCAGTATCTTCACAGTCATTCAAACATCTCTCACTTGGGTTTCCCCATGCACTCTGCTACTTGGTTTGCTTTCCAATATCCCTCCTTGACGTACCCCGCCCCCTTGATACAGCTTGCATAACTTGCTTTATTTTGGCAGCAGTGAAAAATCTCATCCTAAAGATTGCATGAATACAGCTGTACTTAAGTAACAGAGAGCGTGGCTCAAATTCTGCAAAAGAATATTTTTATTGGCCTGTTCTATAAGAAATTCATGTCTCAAAGTACATACACAGGTCACCTAGGAAGATGTGAGCAGATGTGCTTCTATCACCAGCATAGTACAGCTTTCCAGTGGGGGTTAGAAATTAGTACTACAGCTAGAGAGAGGCAGGATGAAAAGGGGATTAATTAGGGAAGCATGTACCTTCAAAATGAATAAGTACTGAGGGATGTGGAAAGCACAGATGTGCATGTGGCAGAACGGTAATCTTCCCAGTGTAGGTTGTGGGTGGATTTCCACAGCAGGTGGGATCCATGAGGGTAGAAATATTCTTTTGTCTCAAAATTACACCTTATTACACTGTGACAAAAATAGTAGATATCTGCACCACTGAACAAGACTGCAGTATCACTTAGCAAGTTACCAGTGATCTTACGGAAAGGCGTTCCAGTTCAACAGGGCTTAGAGCCATCAACATTTCAAAATTTCCAAAACCCATGCAACATACATGCACATATACTGAAAAGGGTTGTGGAGGAAAACACTTTCTCCCAGTGCCCTACACCTGCAGAGGGACTTTACTATCTTCTCCCAATTCAGGTATGTTACTTGTGTAAGATTGAGGAATATATGAGAATATACAGACAACAAAGATGTTCTCTTGTGAGAGCAAAGAATCAGACCCCAGATTTCAGGGTTAAGTTGTGCCTGGTCCTTTCATGTCACCTAGCCTGGTTCCTAAATACTGTTCCTTGCTTCTCCATTTTCCTTTGCAGCTATATCTGCTGCTGTATAAATAACCACTGTCCCCGTTCTATCTCTACTTCAGTGGAGTTAAAAAAAATCAAGCTAGCAGACTTTATGTTGAACCAAGTGCTTTCAAACCCCATTAAAGATGTTAATAATTAATGCAGTGATTGTATATACTAGCAGGAAACCATTCTGAAGCCTAAGAGGGAAGAACTGGTAAATCAGGAGCCATCATCTTCGTTGCATCTTCTTGTACAAACTTCACTTCAAATGCATGACGTAACTCTCTAAGGTTTATATGCAACAGTTGTCAACATATTGTACCCTCTGCTAAAGAAAATCAGTATCTCTCTCTTCAGGTATCTTTCATTTGCCCTGACACTTAATCCATCAATATTTATTTCACTTAGAAAGAGTAAAAAATAAAAAATAAAAAATAAAAATCAATAACCAGAGTCCTTGGAAAATGAAGGAAATAATAAAAAATCTTCCTAAGTTCAACAGTTCTTATTATTATGAACAACACGTGCCCGCGGAGGCTGGCAGGGCACGGCTGTGCTGGTGGTAGCGGGAGCAGAGTGGCAATAAGCTGGGAGCTCCCACAGACGTCACTGGTACTGGTTGGTGGCCACCCACAGGCGTGCCTGTGGCACGTTGGACTGCCTGCAGATGCCGCCCGCGGTGTCAGCGACAGGGTGGCAAGTGGTGACCGCCCGCAGGCACCGCCAACAGTGTCAGCAGTGCCTTTTTGCAGAGGGTGCACCGCCATGCTCAGCAGGTACATGTGCACCTGCGTGCACCCTCTATCATGGTGGCTTTCTTCTTAAGATCAAATATTTCAGCAAAACACTGCAACACAACTGATTTTAAAGACCATCTTAAAATCACATGACAGTAGCACAGCAAGAGGTGGGCCACTGATGCACCGGTTCTAGGTATCCACCAGTCCTAGGTACCCACTGGGCATGACTACATGTGCGAAGTTTACTCTAGAGTAAACTCACCCCGGGCAGGTGTTTATGTGTGTGGGGAAGTAGAAGCACATTTGCTGCTCATGGCAGCAGTCTGTTCCTGCCTCCACCAGCCCTTCAGCAGCCAGCTCTAGGGTTCCTTTGGGCACTAGCCCAGGGGCTGGCCGGTAGTTCAGGGCCAGGAGATAGCTGTCTCCTGGTGGGGGCTGTGACATTGCTCCCTGGTCCCAGGAGCTGCCTGCTGTTGGGGGGCTGCACCACTGGAGCCTGGGCAGGGACAATGTCCTCCTGCCCCAGCAGCAGGGAGCTCCCAAAGCACCTCTCCACAACTGTGATTGCAGAGTGGGGGCTAGGAAATTCTCTCCCAGTCCCCAGTAAGAATCTCCCAGCCCCTGCATCCTGATTGATGAGCTGGAGCTGGGAGCTCCTTGCTGCCAGGCAGGGAAACACTGTCCCTGCCTGGGCTCCAGTGGTGGAGCCTGCTCTAGCAGCAGGTAGCTCCTGGAGGCAGGGAGCAATCTCCTGCCCCTTGCATATTTGCTCCCAGTCAGCTATATACATATGCCATACCACACAGTAATTACTCCCAAGTAAGTTTGCACTTCTATTTACAGGTAGTAAATTTACTCCCGATTAAAGAAAATTACTGTGCAGTAAGTGTCTGCATACGTAGACAGTGACACTTACTGCACAGTAATTTGCTCTAATCTCAAGTAAAGCATCTCATGTAGATGCACCCAATGAGAAGGAGTTCAAGAATGGCAGCCACTGCCACTGTTGGACCAGCCACTGCCACAGTGTGAAAGGGCACAGACCCTGGTTGTTACGCCTCGGTCACTTGCTGCAGTCTAATGATTACACACGCTTCACACATACACACGAGCTCAGAACCTAGTGTGAACCTCAAAGTAATACTAATATTTGGAGAACATAAGAAAAGCACATTGATCAATATGGGACAGAGAGCAACAAATAAATCCCCAAAGCTGCCACTGCCAGCAAGATACTAGTTCTGTACAGGATGCAAAGTTGTTCTTAAAGTAATCGCTAAAGACTGTCTGAAGGGCTTTACTACCCTGCAAAGAAGTTCATTGCTTGCTTTGCCTGATACAAGCCCATTTCAAGACTTAAATCCTAACACAGAACAAAACCCATGTATTTTTAGATTTGAACTATGCTGTAGGTTTAAGAACTTGGTTTTCAAAGAGGTTCTCAAATCAGATTCCTTTCAGTCATGTGCAAATATCTCATGCACAATGTGAAGAATTAAACACTTGTGCATACTTGTATTTTGGAATAATAATGGGGATTAAAAGTGATCTCAATATGATGGATAGAAAACATTAAAGAAGTCTTGCAATACATTTCTGTTTTTACAAATAGACCTAATTTCCAGTTTGGAATAAAGAAGAGTACCTTTATGGTGTTCAGTATTTTCAAAATACCACATCACAATCATTACAGGGCTAGTCAAAAATTTTGTCCAAAACTATTTTTAATGAAAAAAATGGTGTTTAAATAAAATTGTTTTCTTAAAAAATAGTCAGCTTTCCATAGAAAAATGTGGACCTTTTGTCAAAAACCTGAAAACCAAAAGCTTTAAAAACTGAAAAATGCTGATTATGTTCTATTTCTCGCCAGAAGTATTCAATCCTCAATTCTGGGAGGATGAAAAGATGAAATTTCTTGAGGAACATAAGTGTATATTCTACTAACTTTAATTAGTAAAACTCCTTGGGCACAAACAGAAGTGCAGCTCCCTGCTATAGCCCACGAAGTGCCATGAGTTACAGCTATCCCTGGGACCCAACAGACGTGTGCTGCAGTTAAGAGCGGCTGTGTCTCTGCAGTCGCTCTCCCCTAGCAATGCCTCTCTCTGCTCCCAGCCTTGGGAATGGGAGGAAGGGGAAGGGAGTGGAGGCTCTAAGGTGGCCCAGCCGGCACTGGAGAGTGAGGCAGGTAGATTAGAGCTCCCTCCATTCCCTTACCCTCCGTCTCCCCCACGCTTCTGGAAACAGCATGGGGAGCACGGCAGCTGAGCCCTGCTCTCGGCCCTGCTGAAAGAAGTTAATGAAGGCGCTCCACTTTGGACTGCCTTATAATGAGGGTTCAGATTGTCATGTGATCAGACATTTTTAAAGTGCTTTGCAGCTATGCACTTCTGTCAGTACACGCATGGCTGCATGGCGCTTTCATGATCGCGTGACAAACTCACATCTGTCAGTGCCTGCTTGCTTCACTAAAAGGGAAAATCTGACAAAGAGAGCAGGTTACATAGCAATCCACTATCAGAGCCACAACAGACCCTGGCTCTAGGCTCAACCAACCCAGTACATGGCCCAGTGAAGTCACTGGCATTCTTTTAATGGACTTTAATGGTCTTTCAATTGAAGTGTATTCTTTGTCTCTAATTCTGTGGCAGTTCAAGAATACCTGATGGGCAAAATTAACCCCAATGGCTGTGTAACACCTCAGGTCCACTTAAGCCCCGCGTTAAAACCTCTAAATCCTACATTAAGCCCTTAATATGGCCTCAATGAACTGGGATGACCTCCAGCCTCATATCTTTATCTTACGTATCAAGATTAAGATAAAATATTAACACCCCTCCTTCCAAATCTATTAATAAAATATATCAAAAAAAGGTTTTAGTTACAGCTGGATATATATTTTCTTCATTTCTACCTTCCAACTACCCTGCACTTGCTGGAGCGGCAGAAACCTGTGTGTCATGTTAGATTAAATCTACAATACCGAACAATAACTGCATAATAACGTCTGAGAAACGGCCTGAAAATAGAGCTGGGGATTCTAAAAAATCACAAAACACACTTTTTACACAGGAGGCTTCCAGAGATTTCATATCTGAAGCCTAGAGACTCCTTAGGAGCAGCTAGACATGAGGCTATCAGCAGGCCTGGATTATTTCACATAGTACGGGATCAGAGAGCAAATCAATATTGGCTGCTGGATTCCAAACGCCTTCATGTGCGTCATTTAAGGAGGTTCAGCTCAGTCATAAATTCGTCACATTCAGAAATCTAAGTCTGCTTCTGAATTCAGTGAACCTCTGTGCACAAACCCTTAGCAATCAGTGTGCACCATCTCCAAATTACAGTAGGAAGCTTCGAGAGAGACAGACAAGATCCTTGTTGATATCAAAAGGCTGATGCTATTAGAGAGAATACCGAACAGCTTCATGGGTACTGAACCTTTAGAAGTGCTCATGAATTGCTCTACTAACAGCCTGCCAAATCACAACATGTAAACTGGATGAAAATCCAAGTTATATTTAAAATGGGGGTGGGGGAGAAAATCACAGCTATGAGAGAAAGCCACTTTATCTTTGCTGTTTGCTTTAATGTTTTTCCAAGAATTTATGCAGCCAGCCGTCTCTCTGCAGAACACTCGCTTCTTTTTCTTTTTTAAACAAAAACCAGGCCCTCTCCAGCCTTCTGACTAAAGAGACAAAGAGAAGAAAAGGCAAAGAAAGGCTTCAAAATTTAATGCCAAGAATTTACTTTTAGAAAAAACAATCTTCCAGGCTTTGTGTGCAGAGCTCACAAGAAGATGGTACAGCTCCCAGTAATTATGGAGTCCACTACAAAACCAGTTGCCATTAGCATCACTCAGCACCAGTGCCACCATCAACTGTTTGCTGCGAGTGCAGCTAAAGGTGTCCGCTGGAAAGGAACTCAGACTGTAAAAGCAAGGGAGAGGGAAGAGAGCAAACAACAGACTCCGGTTCTTATGCTATTGATAATTTCATAGCTTAGCATGGCCTTGTCAGCTGTGTCTGCACATCAGGTTGTTCACAACCATAATGCAGCTGAGTGGAGAGCGTACAAGGGTAAATTAATTGGTAGATCCATTACAATGGCAGAAAGGACCAGAGAGATTGTATTACCTCCATTTTATGTTAAAGTGGTGGCGTTATAGTGCCAGCTAATTTCTTAACTTAATTAAGCACGAGGATCTTCTTTCCGAGTGAGACAGGATGTCTTTGTGACCAAACAGTTCTATTTTTCCCCCTGCCCCTGCAGGGGAAAATTGTCAGCCTTTTATTGAGAAATCACATCTAGGTGAAGAACAAGGCTGTCTGGCAGGGCAAAATAGGGGCAGAGGGAGGAGAAAGCATTTGAGAGCATTGAACAAGGCAAGACCCAAAACACTGCCTTCGCCACCCTGAACATGGCCACACCTGAATCCAGCTCAGGCTTCTAATCAATCATCTGTCAAACCTTTAGCTCATTCGTGACCGTGGCAATTGTTAATGATTGGCAACTACAACGGTTTTACATTTTCCAGCATTTTCCAGGTCTGTGTAGTACAACCAGCAACTGACACCTCCTTTAGAAAACACTCGGATACTACTCAAGGAAAGATCTGCAAAAGGAAGTCTAGGCCAGACCTTAGGTTTTGAACTAAATCCCTCTGGCAGAAGGAGGAACCAGTGAGCGGGAGCATACACACCTACTCCACTGAACATTTGTTTGTGATGAATAGGGAGCAGAGATGTTTAATTTACTAGCATTTCACTTCTGGAGAAATAGTCAACCTTTTGGCAGAGACTGCACCAGAAAGACTAGGCCCAAGAGAAGCTCAGATCAAGAATAAGTAGATGTGCTGCAGATCAAGGCTGAGATGCACGAGCAGAGAAAGCTGGTGTGAAAGCTACTGTATGTAGTTGCAAGGTGACATAAAAAGCTAACTCAGGATGGGATACAAAGCTTCGGCACAATCAAAACTGGAAGGAAAAAGGGAGAAGAGAAAAGGAAGAAAGAGAATAGAAAACACTAGCCAGCCAAAAAGAGCTTGAGACCCACATACCAATTCATTCACATATGGATTATGGATCCATATACTGCTTTAGCAATTGCCCTAGGGAATATCTGGTTGTATAATCTTTGCTTCCTCTATCCATTTCCTACAATGGCCTTAATGTATTTTCAATGCGATTTTATTTGATATAAAATATCCATTAGCTGATGGTTTGGCAAAATTAATCTCAAGCAATTCCTCTGAAGGAACTACTGCTACGCCATCCTCGGCATGCTAATTATAGGAATAAAAAAAGAAATGGATGTGCAGTGCCTATCTTTTCTTCTTTAAACCATCAGGGAAGTTGGCTTTTTAAGTGTATGCAACTGAAAATTTTAAGTTTCTCCTTTACACCTCACTTGGACCAAGTTGTATAAATGTGAAGTTTAATTTTGTTTGCAAGAAACAACCTGAAACGTTTCTAGAATAAATGATAGGAACAGAATTGTTCTGGGTGGCATGGCTAGTTTTGGAAAATGCTTGCTAAGAGGCAAGACTGAAAAAAAACCGTAGCTTGCAAAAGTAAACTTGGAAGCAGTTGTAAAACCACCAGAAAGTGACAGCATCCATGCATCTGACTGACTGAGGCTCCCACTTCTAATACGCAGAAATGTCCAAAATAACGTGTTGAAGCAACCATGCCACTCATTTCCACTGTGAAAGGAAGAAAGGGTCTTGTGTATATTGATTAAAAGGGATACTTAGCATGCTAAGCCAACTTCTGCCGCAATTTGTAGATGGATTGAGAATCTTTGGGCCCGTGACTCGTAGCTTTACATGGAATTAGTCACAGAATTATTCTCTCTGCCTTGCAAAAAGAAAGACCTTTCTCATGAGAATGCCTGCTTTACTTTTCAAACATCGCCTGTCGGAGAGGGAGGATTTCTAATTGACAGTGAGCCTTAAAAGTGAAAGAAAGCTAACCACTTGGAAAAGCTTTTGTGCCAAAGTTATGGAAAAGGAAAAGCTCACACAGGAAAACCCAAAAGAAAATAAAAACACCAACAACACAGATAAGGCATCTGTATGCCAGCCTTCTCATTTTGTGTGTCCAGAGCAGCAAACCACAGATCATACTAGTCACGTAAAGCTGGCATTCTTTCCAAAAATCGGGTATTTCCTTTGGATCAAGTAATCCTAAATCTCGCTCCTCAAAAGAAGGTTTGCAATTTCCCTTTGCCTTCCCAAAACAAGATCATTGGTTTTGTGGCCTAAAAGTATCTCTCTCTTTCACATGTCTTAAAATACCACACAGTGGCATAAAAAAAAAATCTCAAATAGATCCAGCTTTAAATAAATGAAACACAGACCAGGATTATGTAAAAATATGTTTGTAATGTGTTGCTACCACTAACTAAGCTTCAGAGACACTTGGTTGCAAGATCTTTTGGGTGTGCTGCTGGTACTTTTTTATGAGATAAATTAAAAGGTGCTTGCCAGCCCCTTGCATCACTAAGGTTTATAAAGTTTGCCAACTGCAGGCACAACTTTGGATCCCTGAGTTAAAACAGCTTCAAAAAATATATGCGCATATTGACTTCTAATTGCCTTTTCTGGGGGGGAAGGAAGGAAAATGAAAAAGGTATCTTGAATATACGAGTCATATGGAAGAATCTAAAGGTAGCTGGGTGTAATATCAGGACTCTTCTGAAGTAAGAAAACTGAGAATTCCTGGTTTCACTTTTAAGATGTACAGAATCATTCTTCCTCCTTACCACAAACCCAATATCTGCCTTACCCATGTTCCAAAACATACGCTCAATCAAAATGGTTTATGCTTGTCTTCCCGATGAGCCTTAGACAGTTCTGGGAATCAACATCAACAAACTTCAGACTTCCAAGATAATATTGGAGGATCGATGACCTAACTGATTTTTTGCATTTTGTGTTGGGGGAACCCAGATGCAACACAGTATAAAGCAAGTAATCGACTCAGTTGTCTGCAATCCCAGGTAATCCTGCAATGTTGGAGACCTCTTTTGGTTGAGCAATGCATCTGAAACACATATAGGATGAGTTATCTATAGTGCACAAATGTGTTCCTCCTAGCATGGAAGCTGATGTTTCTTTTCTGCTATGGTGTTTCTGCTCTTGAATTCAGAATCTACCATCCAGCCTTAGGAAAAGCAAAAACATCCAATGCACCACAACAGACATGAAAAGGAGAAGAAAATTATTTAAAAACCTCTTGTAAGGTTTTGAAATTTCCTGCAGTTTCAAATGGCAGGAGAAAGCAAAGCAAGCTTATACTAGCTTAACAAAACCCCCACATGCCTAGATAGGTGCATCAAATTGCAGACTTTTCCTTCCACAAATACATTTCAAATCCACGTATAGCCCCAGGGCATACCTGGCTCAGCAGTAATGAGACCTTGCAAAGGCAAATACAAAACTGAACATAAACTGCACGGTCTCCATAGCTCTCTAGGTCAGGGGTTGGCAACATAAGGCCCACAGGCTGGATCAGGCCCAGAGCTGGAAGGCTTTGCCTGCCCTGCACTGGTACCAGACAGCAAGGAGCTGTGCTGGAGCTGGGAAGCTTCCAACTGTGGCCACCACTGCCAGTTCAGCCTGCCCTTCCAGCTCCAGCTCCACACAGACAAGTGGTTTTGCTAGCAAGTCAGAGATCTCCCCATGTGCATGCTGAGGCCAGACTCCTGCGTGTCCTTGCCACTTCTCCCAACGCCCTGCTGCCAGCTGCAACATGGGAGCTTCTCCCAGTCCACAAGGAGGGTATACTGGGGTCAGGCACCTTCCATCTGTGCCTGTGCTGCAGCAGATGGGGGGGTGCAGGGGGCAGGGGAAGTGGCAGCAGTACGGGCACAGTTTGCAATACCTGGTCTCATTACTGCTGGAAGCTGTGCCTGCACCACAGCCAGGGAGCAGGGGGCCCTGGGGGAAGTGGCAGTGGAGCGGGCTCAGCTCCCAGCTGGCTGGCCCCAACATGAAAGCCCTTGCAGCTGACACACCACTGAAGCCACCTGGCCCATGTTGGACCAGAGCCAGGTCATTGCAGCCCCTGGACTGTAAAAGGTTGTTGACCCCCAATCGAAACCACTAGGGATGGAGCCCTCCATCTGAAAACAATCCCCATCCCAGGAACAGGAACATCAAATATATTTTCAAAATTCTTTATCAACGTGCTATCAGCTTTGCTGCATTTGCCACTAAAGGGAAGAGCAATCAAGTCATTTAGCAAGAAAGGGAAAGGAAAGACACTCCTACCACCACCCCCTGCCCAGCCCAAAAAAACAACCAGCATTAGCAGGAGATGTCAAACGAAGGAAAGGGAAAATGACTGTCATTACAGTTATTTCAAAGTGACATGTCTCTAGTAAGCCTGTAAGCTGTATGCAGGTCTGTTCTTATCCTCTTGCACTAGGGCACCGGTTGAATAACATGTGTACAGTCCTTTGACTGTATAACTCTCTTTTCAGGCACAAAGGATTGTCTAGTGCAGGGGTGGACAAATTACAGCCCACAAGCTGGATCTGGCCCGCCAGACACTTCCATTCAGCCTGCAAGCACCCGCCAATTAATTGTACCTCACCCAGCCCTTCCGCCCATGAGGGTGGGAGCGAGGAGCCCACATATATACACCCCCCAATACCCTATTGTAGAAGCAACCAGCTCAGCTAGCAGCAGCTTCTGGGCTCCCATGGTGCACAGCTCCCACCGCAGCAGCAGGAGCACCAGCAGGCTCCAGGTGCTTGTGCCTGGTGCACGTGCCACCGCCCAGCAGCACATGGCTCCAGCCAGCACTGCATGTGGGAGCAAGGAGCAAAGCCCAGCTGGGCCACCTCTATCGTGGGGGTGCTGAGCCACACACATGTATTTCCCACACCCCCACGTGCTGGAGCCGACTGCTTTCCCTGCCGCACAGGTCCCAGGACTCCATCAGAAAGCAGAGGCCAGGGCTCCCCTCCATTTCTGGCTGAGTCCTGGGACCTGTGCAGCACGGGGCGGGGAAGGCAGCCAACCCCAGCATGCGGGGCTTCCTCCCAGTGCTGCACGAGTGTGGGAACTGCTTGTGTGCAGTGTGGTGCCTCTGTGATAGAGGCAGCCCGGGCAGCCTGCACTCCTCACTCCTGCGTGCAGCGCTGGCTGGGGCCACACTCCCGCGTAAAGCGCTGGCTGGACCCGTGCACCACTGGGCAGCAGCACCTGTGCCAGGCATGAGCACCCACACCTGCTGCCACTGGCGTGGGCTGTGCATTATGTGGGGGGGAGCGAGTGTGGGGTCCCTACACTCCAACACAAGCCCTCACACCCCACAAACCCCACACACCCACACCCTGCCCCCACATATACACACCCCACAACATACCTTATTGCCCCCCACATTTTACCATACACACACATCCCACACCCCTACACACAATGTGCAGGAGTAAGACCTTATTTTTGAGTTATTATGCAATCATCTTTATATAGGCTATGCAAACACAAATCATGGCAAAAATATTTTTTGTAATAAAATTTAAATATGTTATAGTAGGACTTTGACTTTTAGTGTATGATTTGGTTTTCTTCTGGTTCCAAGATGGCAACCCTCCCCTGCCAAAAGGAGTATTTCTGGGTGACGGGAAGGGACTTTCAGTGGCAAAGGCCAGGGGTTAGGGGTGGGACTTCTAGTCCCAAGATGGTGACCAGGGGATGGGGCACCTGTCAAGGGGCCGGGCTACCCATGCGGCTCTCAACAGCTCACCAGAACTCATTAAGCCGCCCTCCGGCCAAACTAATTGCCTGCCCTACTCTAGCACTTAAGGTGCTGCTTTGGGCCAGGGAAGATGCATGTTCAGGTCCTTCTCTGACACAGGCTTCCTGAAAACACCTCCGGCCAGACTTACCCTCTATAAATGCCAGAAACCTCCCCTGAAGTCCAAATTGTCCTGCTTCTGTACATGCCCAGAACTGTTTCAGACTCACCAGGGTGGGGTAGCATGGTACCACATTAGGTCTCAGCCCAACTGTGGTTCTCAACCTGGGCGTTTTGCCCATCTCCCTTGAAGGGCCCATGCTCTGAACACCTCAGGACTGTGCCTGACAGAACGCAGGGGCAGCTGCCATAGTTGTTCAACATTGCAGTGACCTACAGGTGAGAGCACAGACTCAAGCTATAACAGACCGAGTTCAGCTCTGCCTGAAGGGGTTCAAACCGTATCTCCGGGCTCCCAGGGAACTGCTGCCAGCTGATCGAATGGATCCCACCCCACTGACTAGAAAGAAATTCAACAGTTACTGGACCAGAGAGAGGAAGCAAACAGGAGTGTGACGGTAGCCTAATGGTTAGCTTTTTCACCCGAGGAAAATACTTGGATTAAGCTTACTGATTTGTTGACCAGAGAAGAGGTGTTCTGCCATGGTGAGACTGATGAGGTGGTTAGCTGTGTTAGTCTAAAGTCAGGCAGAAGTATGGGCAGCGTGGCACCTTAGAGGCAAACTGGTCCAGAGAGATACAGACTTTCATAGCCAGCAATCTACTTGGTCATACCATCTGAGACGTAGCTTGTTGCCTAAGAAAGTTCATGCTTCTCTGAAGTTAGTCTCTAAGGTGCAACCCTGCCTGTCTTCTGCCTGGTCTGTGGACTGCATGCACATTTACACCATAGACCGCTTAGCGTAGGCCTCTCTTAACTATGCTGCAGTATAAAAGGGGAGCAATCAACATAAGCATGACCACCATCAAAAGCATACCTCTCCCTGCAACTGCTTTGGATAGAAACAGCTTATATGTTTAAATCCAGAAGAAGATTCCTGGCTGAAAATCCACACTGGGGATAAAGACTTCCATGCTTTAAGTATGTTTTAAGCAAAGTAAAGCTTTAAGTACGTGCTTAAGTCCTGAAGACGGACAGCATTCAAGACATAAGTTCTCTTCTGCATTTCCTGGCTGGCTCTCCTCTCAGTATGCAGGCTGTTGTGAATGTTATTCATTGATGCCTGGTTTTCCCCATGCATTGTACGGGGAATTTAAGCACCCAGCCCTGTAATGTGGGTTATACTCCGGTAGCCAGGTACTCAGAGTCAAGAGTGGGAAGCTGTTAGCACTGCAATACCTAGGTCTCTTTTGTCTATCTAGTCCTTAGGTCCCCTGGGCCTACCTGCCAAATAGAGATGATAGCATTTCCCTCCTCCAGTGGATGATGGGGGCCTGATCCCAACTGAGCACTAAGACATGAAACCCTAGATAGGGGAAGGCCTTTTGTCTGAAAAATGTCATCAAGGCTTCCTGAATTGTTTGGCCTGCTACCATATGTGATCTAGATATACTCTGCACAGTTGTACACCTAAACACTTGAACATTCAGCCCTCGTTGCTGCATCTTATTTTATTGCAATCCTTAGCATGCGTGGTGATACCCTAAATGATTTAAATAAATTGATACCAACTGCGAGTGCTGAAACACTAACTCAAAAGAGCATAGCTTATTCTGCCACAGTCCAAGGAATCTTCCTTATATCAGCATAATATCAGTATAATACTCTCTCCCTTATTAAATATGTCAATTGACTGGAAAACTGATTCAGAGATTCCTTCCAAAAAAAGGGATTTAAAAGATTTAATAACAATCCAATATACTCATAACTAATTTCTTAAACCATTTCCTGAGCAGATAAGAGGTGATGAAACAATAGCGTGTACAATTCACAGATCACTTTCCCCATTTTCTGCACCAAAGGACACTGACTGTGACCAATCAAATGACTAAAGTATGCTGTCATGGCATCTAGATGCATTACAAAGGAAACGCTTTATTTTATGTCAAGAGTTGGGAAGGTAGGAGGGTGGGAAAAGGCGGTAGCTTAGCTTTTACTACCAGAGATCATGACTCCTAGGTTCTGGTCCCATCTTTCCTGGTGATTCACTACCAATACCTTTCCAAGTGTCCCTCATGGCTCTCTCTTGATAATCCACAACGCTATTTGAAAAAAAGAAACTGCTTTGTTTTGCCCACAGCCTTGCATCCAAGCAATCTCTAAGGCTTTTCTCAGTCCCCCTTGAAGGGTCAAAGTACTTTGTTGGCCCTACGTAATATCAGGCTATTACTATCATTAGCAAAGATATAGGATACCTACAGCTGGTCTTAAGAAAAGGTTTTTCTAAGAACCTTACAGAAACAGAATAACAAAATAAAATACAATTAAAAAGGAAGTTGTTTTTTGTTCTTTCCCGCTGGGTTAGCATGAGAGTTACAGAGCAGAGTCCTTGCAAGCCAGGGGAATCTATTTCCCCACTACATCACTGTTTCTCCTTATCATCCCTGCACCAGGCTTGTGGTCACTCATTCCCAACAACTACTGCCATGTTATTAAAGAGTGCCTACCTCTGCTAGTAAGCAAGCTGCTAGAGTCCACGGGCACTTTTACATGTGCCCTAATGTATTCTGATTAGCTCAATCAAGTCTGCTGGAGCAAGCGTCTCACATATTCAGCATCCCTGCATTTCAAAATGGGAGTGGGGGTGCTTAACTAAAGCTCGTCGATTGAGCTTTACCCTTGCCACCATTTTGAAACACAGGATGCTGAATACATGAGATGCTGGATCAGTATTCAGGATGCTGAATCAGTATTCAGGATGCTGGGCATGAGATGTGGGCATTTTAATTAGAGCTTCAGCTCCCAGGAGCTACCCCAGAGTACATGTATAAGGTGCCCCTTGTGTCCAAAATCAATTGAGTTTTCCTCTTTACGAATAAGGAGCCAGGTATTTAGTTGATGTAAATGATTTGGTAACCTTCACTTCAATGGAATTACACTGATTTCCTCTCGCTGAAAATCTGGCCCATGGTCTGAGAAAAAATCAACTGCAAGATAGAAATTATGTGAATCTCATTACGCCAACCGCTGTGTCATTATACTACTGTGAGCTGGCTTGTCTTAATACATTGCACGAGCACAAGCAACTAAATCATTTCAGCTTTCCATGCAAAGTATTTTGTCATTTGCAAAAATGATACCTATATAACCTCATAATGAGTTTTGGGGGATGAATGGGATAGAGAAGAGCAATCTAGTCTTGTATCAGCCTTCCTTTCATTCATGATCAGTCAGAGAGGTACCATACAATTATGAACTGTTCAGGCAGGTACCTCAGTGCCTTGAGATGGTCTATTTAGCCAGGGAAGCTCGAAAAAGATGAATTTGTTCAGATGGACATTTACTCATCAAGGCATGCTTAAAATTTTGAGCTGAGCTTCTAGCATTGTTATCAAGCTTGTCAAAGTCAAAAATTGATCCATGTTGACAGCTATGAAAATGATTCAATGGCAAAGTATTACCCACGTCAAATTTAATAACTGAAAGTGTCTACAAGTGACAGTCACAGAGATCTGGAAAGTGGAATGTCATTCCAACAATCTGGATTTATCAAAGGGAAAGAGAGTGTGTGGTCCTAGAAAATGCAAACGTGTGATTTAGCAGCAAAGTCTAGTAATGGCAGAGCAGCAGAGAGCAGCATGGGAATGCTGTACTGGTCATGTGACTGATTTACAATTCGTAAAGTATCACTTTGACCTGTCACTTGTATATTAGACGCACCCTACCTGTCCTGTCAACAACTGTCAGGTTACATTCAACAAGGCTGGCGAAATCAGAGAAAACACGATCGCGTAATCCCGGGGCTGGCAGCCTTCCAGCATGGGAGGGCTGCAATAACGCAGCTCAGTCATGACGAGGGCCAGAGCGTGTCATTTATTGTGGGGTTGATCTTCAGCAGCAATGTGACGGTGGGTGACTCCTTCACAGAGCACATGTACAAGGACTACCGGACTCACTCCAGCTCCTTGCAGTTTCTGAGCAGTGGAAAAGACTTGCCAGAGCAGCCCTCATTCCCCTGCACACCCTTGGGAGAGAAAGTCCTCCGCCCTGCCCAAGGAAGCGTGGGGGAAGGCAGCCTTTGGTCACGCGCAGACTGAAGGCAGGCCTACCCCTTCGCCCCTGCAAAAGGTTTCTACTCGCAGAGGGCCCCCAC
Organism: Caiman crocodilus; assembly: GCA_030014935.1. Lineage (NCBI taxonomy): Eukaryota > Metazoa > Chordata > Crocodylia > Alligatoridae > Caiman > Caiman crocodilus. The sequence goes on from JAGPOW010003447.1 coordinate 23,917,531, forward strand.
TGCTGCAATCTAGCAAGCACAGCCCCCATGGCGCATTAGTCCCTGCTATGGCAGCTGCTCCCCAGTGCGTGGGCCAAGCTCCAAGACCCTGAAGGCTGAGGAGTCACCCGAAGTGCAGGGTGCTTCCAGGTATGTGAAGGCAGAGGTGGTCATGCAATGCACTCTACACCATGCACGGGGTAGCTGCTGCAGCAGCAGGGAGAGAGGCACCGGCGCCCCTCACCAGCACGGCGGGCAGCACAGAACGGCCCATTACAAGTCCCTACTGCTGCAGCTGCTGGCAGGTACATGAGGGAAAATGGATTGCCACAGCTCCTCCACACTTCACATTACACTTCTGAAAGCACCCTGCACTTCAAGGTGCTCCTTGGCAGGCCACATCTGGCCTGTAGGCATTGCTGACCCCTCCTCTAAGTTGTTTTCACATATAACGGGTCGAACTTTCAACAAATCTAGGGACAGACATCCAAAAAGCCGGAGCCTAAATTGATTCAATCTTTGCAGGTTAGTCTAACCTACCTAGATTGAATCAGTTTGCAACCGTCAAGACGTTCCCTCTGGACTGAGGAAATGGAGGCACATGCCTGCAGTGGATCAAGCTAGAGGTCAAGGGACGCAAGAGCAGCTCTCCCTTCGCTTCCACATTGCTGAGCTGAGGGGGGTGTGGCCAGGCTCTGGCAGGACGCTTTTTTTAGGGACAGGTTTAAATTCCCACCCTGCCTGCACAGTCCCACACTCTTCCCCACTCACTGCTCAAGGGGCAGGAGTATTGCCAGCCCCTGGCTAGCACTCTGAGGCAAAAGGGAGGGGTGCAGTGCATGCATCTGTTGATGATACTGAGTTTTTCAAGCTCCCTCTCCCTGCTTCTTCATACTGTCTGCAAGCCTGACAGTGAGAACGCCAGCAGAGAACTGATAACACAGAGTTTATCAGCCCATCAACAAAACAAAACCTCTCTCATGAATTCAAGTTCTTCTTAAACAGCTTTTTCCAAGGAAGGGACGGAGGGATATTACATCAGCTGACCTGCTGATTATCTCCAAAAAGTCCTAAGCAACCACTGTTCTCTCTGCCTATCCCAGTGAAACTGGAGACACACATACACACCTCTCAGCATTAGCTAGCATACCACATGCCTAGAGTCTATGGAGCTGGGGTTCATGCTGAGAGATGGGAGGGAGAAAGGGGGGAATCCCTGCTTGAGCCGTGACCAGTGTGGGGGGGGGGGGGGCAGGGGGAAGCCAGGCAGACCCTGCTGTGCCTGCAGTCTCTGCCAGAGCTTCAACTAGGGAGCAAAGGGGTGGGGCCAGCCCAGCTCTCTAGAGTAGACAGCATAGCCCAGGGCTGCAAAGCATCTGGGATGCTGGGGACTCTGGTTTAACTTAAACCAGGAAGGGGTCTGGGACAGACAGTGCAGAAACCAGTTTGACTCAAATCAGTTAAGTCTGATACTACATTCAAACAGGTTTATCTTAAACCATTTTGAAACTGGTTTATGTGCACTGAACGTATGTTCTGTTACAGGTTTAACCACTTTCTGATCACTTAAACCAGTTTGTGTGTAATGCAGTGGTGGGCAAAATACAGCCCACGGGCCAGATCCAGCCTGCGAGGCCATTCTATCCAGCCCACGTGGCCCCTAAAAAAGTTTGGAAAATGAATATTTCTCTGCCCTTGGTTCCTGTCAAAAATGACAGGAACTAAGAGAAGTAGGACCCAGGGGAAGCCCAGCAGGCTCCAACAATAGTGGAGTTGGGGTCCCACCCCAGCCAGAAGTCCCAGCTGGGGTTTCTGTGCTGGGAACATGTGGCTGCCTGGGCACAGGAAGCTCAGTTAGTGGGGGTGGGGGGACCTCGCGCAGGGAAGGAGCGTGGGGCGGGGAAGTGGCCCCTCCCCACCCACGCCTGGTGCCCCACGCTGAAGCTGCTCACAGTCCATGTGGGGCTGCCTGTGCCTGCTCTGGGCAGCCCCACACAGGCTGGGAGCCAGTGGGAGCGCAGGGCCCACACTGGTGTTCAGGGGCCAGTCCTAGTAGGGCCCAGAGCAGGGTGGCAGGAGCACAGGCTCCCAGCTGGCAGGGACTCTGTGGAGCTGGGCCAGCTTCTCCCTCCCTGCTGGTGCAGCCCAGCCCAGCTCCACAGACCCCTGCTAGCCTGCACCCCGCTTTGGGTCCCACTGATGCTGGCCCTGGGACACTGATCCCAAGACATTGGGATGTTTGTCCCAAGATGGTGACCAGGGGGCAAGGCACCTGTCAAGGGGCAGGGCTACCCATGCAGCCCTCAACAGTCTGCCAAAACTGGGTAAGCCGCCCTCTGCTCAAAATAATAGCCTGCCCCTGGTGTAATGTCTGTCCCTAACCCAAGAGAGAATTACCCCCAATTGGGGCCAAGTTTTGAAAGAGCTGAACAGTCATTTAGAGATCTGATGGAAGTGGTTAGACTTACCAAAGTGTTCAACATCTAATTGAGTATAATAGATGGTGCTATTATAACAAATCCTAAACTGTCTCAAAAACAAAATAAAATGTTTATGAAACAACACACATTGGTATGTAACCCAAATGGTACTCTAAGATGTACCCTCTCCAACTGAAGGGATCAGAGCAGGTGCACAAGTGCTGTGAGAGGTGTAGGGACCCTCCTTCCACTATAGAGAAGAGCCAGATCACCAATGGGGACTTAACCATATACTTTTTAATGAGAGAAACAGTGGTAGGAACGTATATAAACCAGGGGGCATAGGGGACACTACAATACTCCAAGTGGATGGGATTCAATAAAGGTTAGGCATTTACATTCATAGACATATTCATCCAGTTAACAAAAGACAGGTTTAACGAAGTATAAAACGCAAACAACATAACAAACACTACTGGTTAACAAAATACAAAATGCACAAAATACAAAATGCCAAATAACAAGAGATACAGGGCACAGGTACCTGGAGGGGGAAGACGGAAAACACAATAACTTCCTCCAGTCCGAGAAGAGTTTCTCCCCCATCACTTCACCTGCCCCAGCCAGGACTTGAACTCAAATTGCTCACTTGGTAGGCAGAAACTCTATCACATAGAGCCACTGCTACCAGGACTGCTGCTTTTGACCTTCCAGGAGCCCCTACCTCACATTGAGCTGCCTTGTGCTGGAGAAACTGGAAGCAGAGCTGGGAGCCTCTCAGGTCACTGCACAGCTTTTTGCTGGAGCCCGGTGCAGGACACTTCCAGCTGGCCGCAGCCTCTTGCTGGGGATCCTGGAGTCCAGCAAGGAGCCTCTCCTGCCGGCCGCATGCCGTGCTGCTGAGAGTTCAAGCGCTGCCCACGGTCACGCTCCTTCAGGCTCTTCTGGGGCAACTGCTCCTGCCCCACTGGCCCACTTCATAGTATCATAGTATCATAGCACTTCTTGCCAGCTCTTTGAAAATCCTTCCTCATCATCCCTTGCGGTCTCCCCGAGTCAGCTGTGCCGCCTCTTTTACACCCCTCCAGGTGACTCAAGGGGCCAATCAGGGAATGTGGACGGCGAGGCTCCAGGGCCTGATTGGTGAGGAAAGGGAATCCCAAGCCCTCCAATCATTTTTTACCCTTTTAAAACCCTTGGGCCAAATCACTACTAGCTAGCCCATCACGGGTCCAAAAAGAAAAGACAGGCACAATAATTTTGGCCTCCTTTCAAATGGAAGTGAAGCTGGCCATCCGGAAAAAACTGCTAAGGATGTGGAAAGATGAACAAAATTATATCAATTTAGAGGGGAAGGAGGAAGGAGAATTATTGTGCACCAGCTAATCCGCAGTCAATATTGTGCGTTTTGCTCTATCCCACAAAGAGCGAAAGCTAAACAATGCTAATTTAGCAGCTCCTTCAGGGCAAACTGTACCAGTTTAGCTACCATTTATCAAAGAATAGAGTGCACCTGTGAAACTGTTACTGCAGACAGCTGACCCACAATAAATGTTCCACTGCTACCCCTTGGTATATTCATCTGCCCACATCCTGCAGTACATTTTCCAAGGACAGAAGTACTTAAAAGAAACTGGCCTAGACACAGTGCTGGAGAATATCCTGCAGAGAAACACTGCTGAATTAGCAGAGGGAAGAACTAGCATGTCTTCTTCATCACTAATCTACTATGACTTTTTAAGAAATAAAACTACAATGAATGAAAAGTAAAAATGCAGATTTTTTATTACTTCGACCACTCCTAGCAATGAGCAGAAGCAGCAAAAACATCTCTTAGATTACATATTAGTTTGAGCTGCATGAGAAATTCTCGCATCAAAGAAAAGGAGGACATAACAAGTTACAATGCCTCTGTTAGCCACCAATCCAATATGTGATCTAGCTGGGCTCCTTGTTGTGTGTGATCCCAATGTCATACTTCCCTACTGCTCTTTTCTCTAAAAGACAGGCCCAAATTCTACCCAAAATTACTCATTAAGATGAGTAATGATTCTTATGTGTCCACAATGCAGGGAATTTAGAGCTATAGTCACGCCCAGAAGAGAAAAAAAATCAACAGCCTCAGCTTTGCTGTTTGAAATGCCAGACAGTTTCCACAACAACGTGCAAGAAAGCACAGGTATCTCAAAGGGATATGGACTTTTGGGAGGCAGAAGGTGTGGGGACTTTTACCAACCAAATCATCAGCGCAGATGAAAAGCAAATGCAGGTGGAGAAAGCACAGATAGATAAATAAATGAGATTTTCATTTACACTTTATTTCTTTACTGGTTTTATCATCTTTAGAAATTACAGTAAAACTATAGAAAACCTATAAATTCCCTTCCCCAAATGAATCTCGCGCACACACACACACACACACACACACATACACACACGCGTACGTTTTAAAACACAAATGCAAGCAGCCTTTATTATTCAGTCTAATCCATGATTCTCCATCTAAATCGTATTTCCTCCAGTGAAAAAATATTTTGTTATGTAAGATCGTCTTACATATCTTTTGGACTGCATAGCCTTGTAGTTTGTATGCAATGCACATTTTTAAAATCACATGATCTTGCTATACAAAAGCTGTGTTCTTCTGACAGCCTCTTTAAAGAGAATTCCCATGGTTTGAACATGATGCACAGATTTTTTTTTCCATTTAAAAATGTCAATGGGCCCAATTCTATATAGTGATGTCAGTTCAACCCATCCTTCTAAACAGCAGTTCGACAAGTGCACTTTAAAGGAGAATTCAACATAGGACTACCTTGCACTTGTTATTCAGTAAATAGTTCTATTAAAATGGGGCTCCATTGTTTGTGGTTGTACAATCGTTCCAAGAAATGCTGGTGAGTGAAGAGAGATAAAGGCACAAATAGTTCAAGCAAGCTTCATTTTGATTCAATCTGCAAGGTTAAGGCCTGTTCTATCAATACAGCAGCAGTCACTCATCCATAAATTACTTGCTAAAATCAAAAGTTAATTCATCTGATTTACTTGTGGCCAGTTGAAATCCAGTAATGATTTTTTAAAATGATGCAAAGTCATCAGCTTACACAGCAACCTGTTCCATGTCGTATCTACTCGCTTCAGGAAAGCTATGTTGTACCTACTCACTTCAGCAAGTCAGGACCAATTCCGACTTCTATCTGGAGTGTGCAACAGAAATCAATAGCAGATCCACGCACCTATCTGAAAATAAAAATTGTTTCTAGGAGAGTTGGTTTGCAATAAGTATTTTTACTCTGGTTAGCCCTGTAGATCCAACATAAAGAACAAGCTGGAACTCCATATTTTTCTTCAATCAACAAAACCATTAACTAAATTCCAACTGTGTTACTGGGAATGATGCACAAGTTAAAAAAAATTCAAAGAGCTGGATGTTGGGATCGTAGGCTGAAATTGGCACTGCAAGAGCAAAAATCCACTTACTAGTCTAAATTAAAACAAATTTAATCTGAAATTCAGAAATGGGCACATGGAACCCTCTTTTGCTATTTTTAGAGTGATTATTCAGAGTACAATTATGCATTTAGCACCAGATCAGGTCAGTATCAAGCATTCGCTCCAAATATAGAGAAACTGACATTAATACAGGCAGCATTTGTGGAGTCAGTTTTAAACAGAGGAAGACTGGAGGTAGACAAAGAGGCAAGAAGGGAAGTAGTATCTAGTCTAGATATTGTTATTAAAAATGTATACTGTAGTAGTTCCCATAGCGTCCATAAAAATCATGGGCATACTGCATTGGGTGATGAAGAAACAGAAGCAGGCTTTGCCCTAGACATTTTATGATTTCAGCTAAAATAAAATTGCCAGCCCAGACTTAGATTTGGCTCAAGTGGTCTATTCTGTTCAAAACAGAAACCAAATCTCACACACCAGCCAGAGTTCCAGCTCTGAGCTGGCAACGTGCAGGACTTCTGTAACTCTCCAGCTGCCACAGATTGCTGTGCAAGAAGTAGCTCCTATAGGAAGCAGATTGCTATACTGGACTATGCACACAGCCGTAATTCAGTTCTTGTTTCTGCTGACTTTATGACCCATCTTGTAAATCAGCAGTCAGAGGGGCACTGATCTTATTTAAAAACATTCACTGGAAGGCTGTTTCACTCCTTACTGCACAAAGCAGAAGTGGTCATCTGTGAAGGGACCTGAGTTTTAAAAAGTCAGCATATTATCTGGTAAATGCAATAGTTAACCTTTAGCAGCCATATTTAGCTGCATATTTAGCCATATTTAAACCTTTAGCTTTAACCATATTTTAAAGGTGTGAGACACACGCTGAAAAATGAAACATTGACAACAACGTTCCCCCTAAGATCAATATTTTCTTCAAAATGATAAACTCCAATTATTCATTTAAAACTCCCGGTGGAAGGAGTAACTTTAATTGCAGTAGTCTCTTTTCTAGGTTTGGAAATAAATGCCTGTTAGCAACCATGATTTCAGCACCTCTTGCAGAATTAATGCATGCAAAGGAAGGATCTACTTTTCCAATGTAAATAATGAATGATATGAGGTAAAGTCTAGTGGTTGGGGTTTAGGGTACAGTATTAGGATTACTGGGTTCTGCTGCTGATGGATTTATCTTGAGCAAACCACTAAAGCCTCTGAGTGCCCATCTGTATATTGGGTATGATACTTTACAAGCATCTGGAGAAACCTAACTAATATTTGCAAAGCATTTCATGACCCTCAGCTAAAAGGTGCTATACAACTGCAAAGCGATAATAAAGTACTGAACGGAGGCAAAGAAACCGTGATTTGATTTTAATGGCGTTGATGTTGTGTGGATGCCAGCTGGTTCTGCTGTGATGGGACTTCAGAGATACAAAGTATTTTACACCGATCAGCTCCTGGATAAAAAAAAAAGACAAAGAGCTTTGACTAGACCTGGGGATTTTCTCCTGAGTGTCTTAACTACTAGGTCAGGGGTTTTCAACCTTTTTTGGCTGGGGTACCCCTGGCAGCTAGTCAAGAAGCAAGAAGTCCCCCAGTGGCTAGTCAATGGGGGGGAGTTTCCTCTGCACAGCGTGCAGCAGCAAACCTGGAAGTGCTGCCAGCTTCTCCACACTGCTGCTGTGTACCCCCTGAGGTTTTCCAAAGTACACCCAGGGGTATGCATACCCCCAGTTGAAAAACCCTGCACTAGGTAATGGGGTCATGTATACTTCTGTGTTCTTGAAATCTTTCCACAAAGTGGAACCGCTTCCACGGGCACCCCTATGTTAGAGCATCCCTATGTCTACCCTACATTGACACCCTTTATAGACAGGGAAAAAAGCAATTCATTTGGCTCTGGTTTCAAGTCCAACAACTGAGGGTTATTGGACATCCCTACATATGAACAGGATCAGTGAGATGTAGTCCTTCCTAAAATTTTCTAATGTTATACTGCCACTGTTCCCACTTCACTGGGGACAGCAATAGCAGACGACTAGTTCTCCAGAGCCACTGGCCACTTGTCCACACAAGCCATTGATATTTTTATTGCCGTTTCACCTACCTTTGCTCAGAAAAGTCCTAAACAACAGGACTACTCTTCCACGCTAGCACTGCCACCATCAATAACATCAGTGGACCTCAAGCACTAGTAGGAACAGGGGAGATTTCAGGGAACAAACTAGAACGTAAATAATGCTGTAAAGCATGATGCCACCTCAGCTGTCAGAATATCTCTCTAGGATTCTTCTCTTAGTGCCTTCAAATCATGTCAGCTCATTTTACAAATAAAAGACCTTTATTCTAGCTGCCAATGCTACCAACTTTCCTGACAAATGTAGAAACCAAGCCACGCTGGCTTTGAATCCTTCATCAGAACCAACTTCTGGTGGCATTTGCACCTGTGTGAGCTTGTTACTAACAATAGGGTTACCCAGCTCTGGAAGAAGGCAGAGTGCGGCCCTGGAATAAACTTGTTAATGATGTGTGATACCAAAAAGAGTTTGTCTCTCTCTTAGCACTGCTGACTCCAACGTGAATTAAAATAATACTACACATTTATTTTTGCTACAGCAGGTTGATCTCTGAACAAGTATAGGAGCATCTGTTGAGTACGGTCGGGTCACATTTTCCACTCTGAAATGTGGCTAGGTAAAAGCGAGTGCACCCCACAAGGAAAGTTGGGGAACTAGCAAGAGGCAAACAGCTATTTGCTAATCCTTTGTTTGCTTTTCCTTATAAATTATGTGCAAGTGCATTTGGTAAATGATTGAGGCATTTGTGTTTTTGAAAAAGATTATTCCTTCCAAAAATATCTTCCCAGCCTGCTTGGTAAATTTATGATGTGGTATTGGTTTGTGCTACAAGGACACAAACATAGATTTATATATTAGTTCACAACAGGAAAAAAAAAAATCACCCAGAGAAGCTGGTGCCCAAGGGAAAAAAGAGACACTTCAGCCATGGCAAAAGGGAAAACAAGAAACTCAGGCTCCAAGTAGATACCTCTCTTGCATTAATACTCAGAACACTAATAAAGATAAGTCTTTTTCTAAAGCTGGCTTCTGTGCACTGGTACTAGAAAATATTCTGTGAACCTCAGAAAGGAAATGAATGTGAAGAACAAGGTGTGTCTTAATTAACATCGTGAGCTCTGGGAAATTAAGGGTGAACACAAAGTACAGCATGTAACAATCCAGGTCCTTTCTCTGTAATCCTCTAAAATTGTAAATAATTTCTATTTTCTGAAGACTTTGTCCCAGCCCCAGGTAAGAGTCGACTGACAGAGCCTCTTCAGTGAGCACCATGGCTATGGCATCTTCATTCAAGCCTTTAATTGTGGGGAAGGAAAGATTATGTGATTTGTTCACTGGAATGCTTCTGTAGAGAATTATTCTGGGCCTATCATTCAGCACTGCATGGGAATTGCCTCGTCTTCAGATTAACATAGTTAATCTTTTCCATGACTATTACTTAACCCTAGGTCTGCTTCTCATTTCTTCCCATGTCCAGAAGGCCAAGAAGTGGCTATACGTGGTTATATAAAATATTTTGAAATATGACAAATAAGTACAGGGTTTCCCAAAGACGCTTCCTGTCCCCTACCCCCAAGTCAAAATCCAAAGGGCACAGAAAGTGCCAAGTCAGTGGAGAGATCCCATCTCCCCTATACGGGGAGGGATGGGGGAAACAGCAACTTCCTGCCTTTGGGATCGGGAGCTACTGCCTATCTTAGAGCAAATCTAATAGCTGGTCTGAATTACAATGTGGGTCACAAATAATGAGCATGACTGCTGAATGGATAACTAAGGCCATGTGTGCTGCCACTGTGGGAACTGAGCATGAATGCAACACAGTGTGGAGAATAAGCGTACAGAGCACAGATGTACAAGGACACCGTCTTGTACACAGCAAGAGAGGCAACTGCTCTAGTCCAAAGCTGTTGCCTGACACTAAGTGGTTAATGCTAATAAAGGAGCCTACTTTCCCATGTTGGGTATTTAAGGCCAAAGTGGTGATAGAAAACAACTGCCCAGCTGAAGTTACCAACCTAAACTTTACACATCTCTTTAAAAAAAAAAATTAAACATTCCCTACGTACCTAGGGCTGTAATTAATCTGACAAAACTCAAGTAGCTTGAGGGCAGCTCATACCTTAGCCTGCTCAGGAGCCAGAAATTAAGTGCTCATTTACATAAATCCCTGGCACGACCCTATCTTATAGGCCTTCTCAGAGGACGCCTGCACACAGGCAGGCTGGGGCTTCTCTCTAAGTGCAGCACCAGCCACCACTTTCTTTGAGAAGGCAGCTGACAAGGAAGTTGTGGTACCAGGCTTTCACATACTAGTGCATTAGTTTGAGCACTTGCTTTGGAAGTGAGCATCCCAGATGTAAACCCTTCCTCAACTTGAGGGGCTCAAATCCACCCTCCCTCTTAGGAGTGTGCCCTAATCACCAGACCTACAGCTAGTCTGTGCAGGGGCGTTTTCCACCCCTTATGGTGAAGTTGTTCACTGTACAGCCAAGAAACTGGGAGTCACTGGACCAGGCAGGGAAATAAAGAGAGAGAGCTCAAACTCCAAAGAGGTGGGAACCCTTTACGTGGTCCAAGGAACTTTACCCAGGACTCCCATTTCTGGGAGCTGCGTCCTAACCACTGGACTATAAGGGATAAGTGCTGCACCTCCATCACATCCATCTCCTTCCATCACCTTTTAAAGAAATGAGTGAGCCCTCTTCAGGCCTTGGAAAGAAAGGGGATAAAGCCCTTATCTTCAAGAGAAAGTCTTAGGTTTGAGACCTAACCAGGAGTCGCCCTCCGATAGCATTAAGTGAGGTGTCTAAGCGTCAAAGAGAGGTGGGATCTGAAGCACTTCCCTATGCTTGGCATTTTCTGTTGGCGTAACCTTAGGTGTCTTCCTGAGGAACGTGCTAGCTCTAGGCAGCTTCCCGATCAGCCTGCTGCTTGGTTTGGATCCTCTTCTTCCCATGCCCTGTACAGGAAGTCATATTTAGGGACCTACCTAATTTGCAGGCGGCCCCAATTTCATAGGCAGAATGTGGGCCCCTGCAGGCATTTCACAGGTGGAATCACACCTCCGGTTGGTTGACGGCCCCAGGTGACCCCACCCCTTGCTGCTGATTGGCTGTGGGGGCTGCCTGTCATGTGGCCCCACCCCTCACTATAAGAGGTGGGAGTGGCAGCCATCCTGCCTGCAGCCCTTTGAGCAGGCAGCGCCATTCCCTCCTTCCCCACCTCCCCAGGCTGTTGCAGTCCAGGCTGCGGACTGGTGCCCCACTCCGAGGAGCCAGCATTTTCTTTTTCACAAGTTCCCCACCCCTGCAGATTTTGCAGGCATTGCCCATGAAATCTGGGCAGTCTTGAATTTGGTAGGTCCCTAATGATATGTACCTAACACATGGTTCTGCATTCTCCTCTGGGAAAGTTAGACAGGATAGCACCTAACTTAAGTGCCAGAGTCTTTTACTAGCTCTGGCTCTCAGCACTGTTAGGATGGGTATCACCCTACGAATGAGGAGAATCCAGGGACTGTGTTAATGAACTAGCCACCGTTATCTTGCAAGAGCAAAGACAGCTTTACTTGTTTTAGTCTAAGTTTATTTAGGGTAGAACAGAATAAAACACTCCAGCATAATTTCAGGCCAATGCAGGGCAGCTTACAGAAACACACACATGCACACATCTGATTATTCCTCCATTCATTTTAAAGCTCCATGGATTACTCTTATTTTTGCTCGGACTTCCAGTGGCTGCATTTTCCCAAGTTCACTGTCTTTGAAAGACCGGCAAAAAAGGGTTAAGAAAACATCCTTTCTACTGAAAACCTGTGCAAATACTTCTTCTTTTATTGTCCTGGGCTTTTTCCTGGAAGGGTGAGGATGTTAAGAGAACCGAGCGAGTGCTGTGACTGTGAGGTTGCTAGGACAACTACTAATTATTATTGAATTACTTGAGCAAAGTAACGTAGATCCATTAAGTGAAGGAGTCAAGATTGCCAGCAAGTTTTCTTAGCCTATACTCTAAATAATAAATAGTGCTTTTAAGGGGGGGAGGGATGGATGGCTCAGAAAATTGGTAATCAGATGTGGAGCCTGCCTTGTTCTATTTCGATGGCACAGGGACATCTTAAATTGGTCGCCAGAGCAACTGCCACCTGTTTGCTGTTCAGGATCCTGCATGTGTGCCCCAAGACTTGGTGCAGTTCATAAGTGGAAAGATATCTACAACATAGCCCCTTCACAACTGTCCCTTCCTGTTATTACTGCAGAGGAAAGCATGAGCATGCAATTTAAAGCCTACAGTTTAAAGCCTATTAACATAGGTTGGTTGGAGAAGACTTCTGCACAGGAAACTTCAACCCCTGGTGCTGTCTATGGAGAGACCTTTTTTGTATAAATAAGAAGTAAGATGGAAATAAGTGGTGATTATTTTGGAGGTGTAATGCATCCAGTATCAATCATGAATAGTTTTTCACGCGAGGGTCTCACAAAAGTTCTATTTTCAGGTAGGGTGGGATTGATCTGAACGCAGCAAACTCCAGGAGCAGGTGGCAAACGTGAAAGGAACGTTAATAAGTGCAAAGCCGAGTACTCAAAACATTTGGAAATGTAGAACTAAGGTTGCCTGCAGCATGATGCAGATGTAATCAAACATGACCATACACTTTTTTTCCCTCCCAGACCACTACCTCTGTCAGGATACAGGATGGCCAGAGGATTCATCCACAGAGGATTTGTCTTATACACTGAATGAGGCAAGGAGTCCTGTAGAAAAACTGGGCATAATTATGGATTATAATAAATACGTGCAAAAGGACAAATTGAGATTGCACAGCTGCACTAACTTCTGACATGTCATGTTTTCTAATGTCCAATTTTAAAGCTTTAGGCTTTTTTTAATGTAGACCTTTGCTTGTAATTTCTTATGTTTTTAAAGAACAAGCTGGAGAGAGACAACACATTAATTACATGCCAGTATGACTCCCACACTGTTCATTAGGAGGGCTGGAACTTTTCAATGCATCACAAAGTAGGCCACTTGAGCTATCATTATACCTGATAGAAATAGGTTATCAGCCACTGTATAGAGAAGCATGTTCTCTTGTGGGATACCCAGATTTCATATTTACTGACACCACAGAAGTGGCAAAACCCAACCTGGAGTCCCATGCCAGTCTCTAAAGAGGATTGAATTCCAGTAGGCACAAACTCTTCTGTTCATTCCCATAAGCACAACACCTGTTTTGACACCTCTGCCTCAATTTCTCTCTACCCAAGTAGAGATCTTGGGTATCTCTTGGGTACCCAAGTAGAGATCTCTACCCAGCCTCTTACTTGTTTGAGTGCAGTTTTAATCTCTCTGCAGCAGCACTCCTTAGGCCTTACCCATGTTCTTGTCTTGCCCAGAAAGTCTCGGTCTTGCCCACTGACTTTCCTGTCTAAGTCTCGGTCACCGTACCACTCCCAGTGTTTTTGCAAGGCACTTCCTGCTTCCACTTCTCAACTCCTCATATAGTGTCTCAGTCCCTTTGCTTCTGCTTCCATCCCTTGCTCCCAGTTTCAGGTCTCACCTGGCTCCCACTTTGAAGCATAATCAGGTACACAGACAGCTAAGTAACGCCATTAGCATACACAAAGCCATGAAAAACGAAAAGGCTGGATGAGCAGTGGTCCCAATGAAAACAGGACCTCATCAAACAAAACATGCCTAAACCTGCATGTTTGGATAAAGCATTCTACAGAAAGCCTACCACAGAAACCAGCCACTACTAGTTGGATGAGCTGCTAAAAAGTATTATTCCCTCGATCTCTAACTTCTACAGACTGAAAATTTATGCTCTAAACAGACAACATGGAGTCAGATTCATAGGACCTTTGGCATGATCAGCACTTGAGGCAGATTAATTTGATGTGTAGACAAAGTGCTACCTGTTAAATTCTGTGCCCACAATTATAGTATAGTTTAAGCCCACACACCCCTAGGTGAAATCTGGCTCATGTTACTGAACATAGCTGCCCTTCTATTGCCTACCACATGATACAACTGCCAGTGTCTGTTCAGAAGAGGCTTAGAGCTAAGCTAACCATGACGAGCAGCTGCTATAGCTTCTGGGGCTGGGCCCAAAGTGGGGATTTCATCCTGGGTTATCCCACAAAATAAAAAAAAAATTCTGAATGACCAGAATGCTTTGGAGATCTCACAGGTTGGTTCTTCCAACTGAGCTTGCTGTGTGCCAGCATCACAGCAGATGTAGAAGGGAAAGTTGACACTGCCTAAAGAAACATGAAAGTGCAGTCAAAACACTTAGGACGAAATCATCCTTCCAGTCCCACTTCCAAGTTCAGGGTAGAATCACTTGAATAACATCCTCAAGAAAGGATAGCCCATAAAAAGCTGCTCTAAAGTTAACCCCAAAATTAAACTGCCCTGTCACCATTTGGAAAGTTGGAGTTCAGAGGGGCTGCTCCCATAGGCTAGGGACAGACATTCAAAAAAGCTTAAGCATGAATTGATTCAATCTAGGCAGGTTATGATTCAGTTTGCAAGTGCACAGACATTCCCTCTGGACTGAGGAAATGCAGGCACATGAAGGGCAGGGGGAAGCCAGGCAGACCCTGCTGTGCCTGCAGTCTCTGTCAGAGCTTCAGCTAGGGAGCTGAGGGCTGGGGCCAGCACAGCCCAGGGCTGCAAAACATCTGGGATGCTGGGGGACGCTGGTTTAACTTAAACCAGGAAGGGGTCTGGGACAGATATTGCATAAAGCAGTTTGACCCAAATCAGTTAAGTTTGATACTACGTTCAACCAGGTTTATCTTAAACCATTTTCAGCCATTTTGAAACTGATTTATGTGCACTGAACTTAGGTTCTGTTGTATGTTTAAACCAGTTTCTAACTTAAACTGGTTTATGTGCAACTTCTGTCCCTAGCCAGAGAGTACATCACAGCACAGCTCAGGACACTGCATTAGATGAGCAGCAGCTCCACAAGGAACACTGGAGTTGCTACAGGCGAATAAACCTGGTGAACCCTTCCAAACACGCCAGGCTTTCACCTTCCTGCACTAGAATTAAGATAAATTTAGAAGGCAGGGGTCCATCTTATATGAAAGCTGGAAAGGACTTTGAAAACAAAACACAACCCTCCTCCCCCCAACTAATGTGCATGTAAAGCAGTCCCTTGTCACCATATGTAGTCAGCTGTCACCTCATTTTACAGGGGTAGCAAAGGGGGAAATTGCTTGGAATCACCTTAGTAAAGGACTAGTGCAAAAGCACAGCCAAGAACTTTAAATATATGTTTATTATTGTGCTTTAGCACTTTCTGGTCTAGATAACAAACAGCCACAGAGCTATAGGCCTGCATACTGCTTTGCGTGAGAAAGGAGTCAAACTGGAGAAGTGGCACAGGAACTCAGACAGAGGGAACGTCTTGGTTGTTGATTGGTCACCATGGTGCTTGTCTGAGCAAGCAAAATGGAGAAACTTGTGCTGCCACAGACTGAGCCACAAAACTAGAAGGTTTGTAACCTCACCCCAACATGCTAGCTGAGAACCTGTATGCTGCTTCTCCCCAATGCTTGCACTTTGTATGCCAACCCCTTCTGAAAAATGCAGATGCTCAGTGGTATTGTTTGCACTTCAGTACTCTAAATAGTCATAACTGGGGATTTCAACAAATAAAGCTGTAATGCAAGATGTGCGTTTTCAGGCTCAGCCAGTTCTCCAGCTAAAAATTATCCCCACCCCATTTTCAAAATAGTCACACTGAGAAAGAAATTAGAGAGGAGTAAGTGAAATCCTAGCTGTTCAATCTGTCACGTCCAGTCTTTCTTGGTCAGAGTTTATTTTAGATGCTGTTGTATGTACATTAATTGTTCGGCTCTGCAAATGCTCTCACGTAGACAAGACCTTGATCCATTTTTACAATAAAGCCTGCAGGAAGCTGCCCACTGATAACAGACAGGTAGAGAGCCAGCGGGGATTACTGATCGTTATACATTCATACACAATCCTGTTAAGATTAATTGTAGCCAGCCTCAGGAAGTGCTCCTAACGGCACGATCTCACTGCTTCTTGCTGGCTGCTCGTGTTCAATTTCAAATCAGGATACATAACATATACTCCTATATGGCAATACAATACCTGGCAAACTAGGAGCCCTGCACTGGTGAAGAGGGTGAGTAGACGAGAAATAAGAAAGCTAAAGCAACCCCCACACAAAAAACAAATTGTATTTCGGCCTCTGCTGGGAGGCAGCTAGGCAGCAGACCTCTCCCCTCCAGTTGATCCTTCTTGCATACTCTCGCCAGCAGGATCCACTAATAAAGGCTTTTTTTTTTTTTTAAAGGAATGCATAACAAAAACACTTTACTGAGTATTTTTAAAACAAAACCCAAGCCAGATTTCAGGCATGCAAACTGAAATGATTTACAGTGTTAAAGGGCATGCAGACTCAGCAAGCAATTTGATTTTTAAACTTACTTCCCCCCCCCCCTTTTTTTTTCCAGTTGAAATGGGTATCTGCAGTGGAGAGTGGTTTTAAGGTTTCCTGGCACTGGCAAGGGTGAAACGAACCCGTATTTTCAGGGGAAAAAAGCCGTCTCTTTGGGGCTCGCGTGGTGTCAGGCAGTTGGCTTCAGGTTACCTGCGCCCCCTGCCGAGCCGCGCTGCCAGACTTCTGGCATCAAACAGAAATCCTGCTGACTCATGAAGTACAACTGCTGCCTGGAGCACTTTTTCCATTTAAAAAAACCCTAGCCCTAATAAGTAAATGCATTCTCATAATAAAAATCTGATTGGTTGCTAGGCAGGAAAAGTCTTTGCCCGTTAGCAAAATAACTTCTTCTCGCTCCCTGATTGCTGAGCGTGCCTGTAATCAGGAAAAGGAAAGACTGGAAATAACCAGCTTCCCTTTTTATTAAAAGGATACTGGTAACAGCAGTAATGAGCGTGGAAAGCATTACACGAGAGTGGCTCCAGTTATAGTTTTCTAATTTATAACCCCTTTGCATAGTGCATAAGCCTGGAAAAAACAGTGTTAAAAGTATTTGAAAACAGGGTACCAAGACTTGGTCCCAAAACTCTTTCAGTTATCATGGAGTTGGACTGAAATGCTTTTAAAGAGACGCCAGAAAAGCTTTTGTAAACAAAACCAGACACAAGAATGTAAAGATCCTCAATTATTTACACAACGTTTGCACAGAGTATTTTTTTAAAGAAATACATTTTAAAGCGATCTTTAAAGTAATAGTTCCCCATTTCTCACCATAACCAAGTAAAAAAAAACAACCACCAAACAACAAACCCCCAAACCCAGTAAAACAAAAAGAAAAAGACCACCGCAACCACCACTCAAGTAAATTCTGACCAAGTCTTTTTTGCTCAGGCAAATTTCCTACTCAATTCAACAGGTGTTTCATTTCAATAAAAACCATAAATATTTAGCTCAAGAAACACTTCACGATCCTACAGCTGCCAGCAAAGGACCGAAGTGCTTTGCAGTCATTAACTAAACCCCAGATCCTCCTTGTGTGCTATGAGGTCACTGTACCCAGAACGGAAAGCTAAGCTGTTTGGACATGGCACTTTAAGGCCACACAATGGCAAGGAAGTGGAAAATACCATATTCAGCTGAGAACTGCAGGGATAATTTAAGTGCCTCTTTTTTTTTTCTTTCCTTTTTTTTTTGCTTTTCCAAAAGAGCAGCCCCACAAAACGGAGATGCGTTTATTAAGTGGGGAAGCTGATTTTCGGAGCAGGATAGAAGCACGCTGCTTTGATTCCTGGTCTAGAGCGCAGCAGCTTGGCATTGTTATTCACGCAGCTGAGAGAGTCAATTGACTTAGTGGCTCATCATCCTTCACTCCGTAAGTCTTAATAATCACCTCTCCTTTTTAATGGTCTTAGGGCAATTTGGCTGTATGCTAGCTTCTCCTGATCTCTCTCTTATTTCACAGCACTAGAGATCTTTAGCTGTTTTCAGAATCATTGATCCGCCCAGGGAGACCAGTCTTCAGTAGCAACCGGGATTTCAGCTTAAGTTAAACAGGAAAGGTAGCGTGAGTCAGCTGAAGATTAGCTCTTCTCCTGCTGTATGCATCCATAACTTGGGGGAAAAAAATTTCCTCCATCTTGCCATTCAAAAACAAAGTACCTAGTATATTATTTTGGGGTGTGTTGCATGCAAAAAATAAATATATATATATAATAGTGCTAACATTAGAATTTGGGGCTGACAGGTTGGGGCCGACATTTACAGTTTTAGCACAAAAGTTCTCATGAAAAACATAGCAATTAGGCCTTAGATTGCCATAAGCAAGGGTGACAACTGTGGGCGACACTTACCCGAGACTTGTACCTTTCAAGACCTGTGCTTGAGGTTTTAGATTTCCCTTGCAAGAGTTAATGACACGACAGTTCTAAGGCAAGGGAGGGGAGAGAAGATGAATAGGTATGAGATGAATGGATATGCCTTAGGTGCTTGCAAATGTGTTGGGAGAGCCCGAATTCAGGTTTTGGCAAGTATGTAAGAGGAGGAGCCGATTTTCAGATTTTTTTTTTTGGTCCTAAAACCCAATTATCTACATTTTTCTGTACTTGCATATACACTCGGTTGTTCTGGAGACAGTTGTGCCTACATGCACAGCAGAAGGCTGAAGGGCAAAGGGGAGAAGAGATGGAATTTCTAGAATGCAGCTCCTTTCCAAATTTACACAGGCAACTCTCCACAAACACAGTCGCCCCTGGGCACGATGGAAGGGAGTTTGGAGGGCACACTCCACATGTCCCAATGTATGCACCCTTCAAATGGAAGTGGGCCCAATTCACACATTACTTCTGTAGTTTCGGAAGGAAGGAAGGAAGTTGCACGGGCTAAGGAAAGGAATACAGGCATGCTAGATCATTTGTGGCAGCAAAATATCCTTGTATTGAGACTCTTCCTATGAATCTTGTTCTCAGTGTATTTTTCTACTGATCACAATGGATGTTCCTCTTTCCCAGTTATTACAAAGGCCATAGTGTGATGCACATATAGCTGGCCACTTCTACACGAGATGCTGACTGTGCTATTGTTACTGTGCAGTCATTTACTACTTGTTTCTACAAGTATTATGTATATAAGCCAATACTAAATGACTGTGCAGGAACCAGAGTAATTGCACAGTAGTGTCACTGAATGGCTTTTAGGTGATGTTGACTGCAGTAGCTCATTACTACTGTGCAGTAGTAAGGAGTTACTGCGCAATCAGTGTCTTGTGTAGACGTGGCCACTGTTGCAAAGAAAACCATTCATACAGACCTCACATAATATTTGTTCTCATCACCAAACACTGTAATTTGTAGGGATTTCAACACACCTAACGTCTGATTTAAACATTTTAAAAAGCCTCATTAAAGAACATTTCCAGATCATGCCTGGTAATACATGTAACATAGGATGATAAAGGGCTGCAGCTATGTAAAAGAAGGGAACAGTGGGAACAAAGACAATCTAGAGGAGAAATCAAATTCCCAGGAAGGCTATAAAAAGATGCTTTTTAATGATTATCAGGTCTATTAGCCCCTCAGCTTCAATTCTTACACCAACAGACTGCAGCTCAAAAAACCTGGACCTAGGTAAATTGTAATCAATCCAGCGAGGCTTGTAGAATTGTAATGGCTAGTAGCCACTTTTTGGCCTTGGTGGCTACAGCTCTCTGTAAGAGCCAAAAGCAGTGAGCATATATGGGAGAGGAGTCCAGCCATTAAACAACCTATCCTTCTTCCACACTAAGATACATTACCTCTGAATAAAGATAGAGAGGAGGGAAATGGTAGTTATGGTCATTCTCAAGCAGAAGATGGGATATCAGAGTCCACCGTAGCCTCAAGAAAGAATCTGAGAATTAAAAATGAAAACCTGGATGGAAAGATATCCAGGTTAGCCTCCTGACCAACCCCTGGGTTTCAGTATTTTCCTTATGCAAGCAGATGAAGGGAACTTCAGACTTCCTGGACACTTTCCTAGGTAGCTTAAAAAGTTTCATCAGACTGAAGCTAAATTAGGCTTTACCAACAGCCACAGCAGTGCCTAAGACAAGTTTGACTTTAATCAGGCCTCGTTTATATGCCAAACATGGACAGTTGTTCTCCAGGTACAGACTAGCCACTGAAATGTAAAGAGCTGTTTGGCTTTGGCAGGTAATTAAAGCCTTTACTGAAGACCACATTTAAGTCAACAAAAATGACTTTTAATATGCATACTTGTGTGTGTGTCAGTAGAGAAATGGCTTTTATTTTATTTTTATTTATAGGGTGTTTTATCAGAGGGGGACGGAGAATGAAAGTGTATTGGGGGTCAGAAGACATTTTTTGAACCAGGGAAAGTGCTGTCTCCCAGTTCTAACGTGCTACGCAGGCATCCACTTCTTAGTTGAATTCACAGCTAATCTCCACAAAAACACTCCCAGTGGAGGAAGTCCAGATTCAATTTCTGTCTTCTTTTGAATCATTTGTGGATCGTTAAACATTTTGTTTTCGAGTTTTGTTATCTGTTGATGGGAAAGGTCTAATCCTTCCCTGTATTCCTCCCTTCTACCATAAAAGTTAACAATGCATTGCCTACTCTGCTTGCTGCTTTGTGTCGCATTGAGACAGCGCCAGTCAAGATGAAATTCAAAAGAAATTCAAACATTTTAAAGCATGGGCATGCACAGTTAAGGCATCACAATAAACTTAACTCTGACCCTCTAACTCTGGAAACAGGATGTGTTGGTTAACTTGCATGCCCCCTGCTGGATAGCGTTGCAGCAACAACACCAAAATAGTAGACTCATTAACAGTAGCCATAATTATTACTCATTAACAGTAGCCATAATGCTCCTCTCCCTTTTACCTACTGCCTTGGTAGTTTTGTTTTTCAAATGAGATATCTAGCCACCAGATAGTAAAATGGGTGAAAGTTTGGCCCTGGACTAAAGAGTATGCATCTCTAAAACTTGTAAGTAAACTGAATAAACAGTCTTATATTTTTAACCTTTGCTATTATCAGTGCTACCCTTTTGCGATTAAAACAAATACTTCCTCCGTGAACAGCTGGTGGTTAACCAACAAGCAAATGTTAACTATCAGCCACTCTAACACATGGACAAGAGTGAGAAGAAAGATGAGAGAGGGGTAGAATAAATAACTTACAGATTCGAATTCGGAGATGGACCTCCTGCAGAATTTAACAAGAGTTCTTGAAAGCGTGTGGAGAGAAAGGGATCCTGGAATCCTCCCTGCCTGTGTCCTGCAATTGCAGACTGGGTATAAATTACAGGGCAGCCTGGAGACTCTTGCCTTACAGTAGCAGATAAAAAGGACTAGCTTCAGCTTCCAGAGCTGCCCAGGATTTTCTGCAAAGTCCAATTACTTAGCGTTTGAAAAAAACAAGCACGGCTTTATACAGAGAGCTGTTACATATATCCCGCACAGTAATAACAGCAAGCGGGGTGGAACACTGGCACCATTCTGCACTGGGGCATGGACAGTTGTTTTCCTGCTGCTAAAGTGCAACGCGTGCTCGACCGAGGCTCAGAACGTACGAGATGAACACCGCAGCTACCAACTCCGTTTCTTCCTTGGTAGCAAAGAGCAGCTCCCCACTTTGTCCTCTGAATTCTCACCATTACAAACCATCCCTGTATTTCAGACATGCCCCAACAGAATACTGACACCAAAAACTGCCAAAAATAGCCCACAAATTGGATGGCTTCTTCTATTTATAGGCTGCCAAGTTTATTTTACAGTAGCTGTGTAGGCGTTTTAGTGGCTCTTCATTAGGAGAAGCAGCATTTCCCAGTAGCTGGGGCGCAAGGCTAGCAGCCAAGAAACCCGGGTTCCAGTCTCCCTTTGAGCCACTGCAGATAAATGTAATCACTTCTCTGCGGCTCAGATTTTGCCTTGTGTATTTATGCTGCAGTACTCTTTGGAGCAGGGACTACATCTTATCATGTATGTGTTTAAATATTACATAGCACAACTGCCCTCTGATCTCACCCGGGGTCTTTAGATGCAGCAGGAATACAGATGTTAAAATAATGAGTAAGGTAAATGGCCCTCCCTAAGTTTTCTGCCATTCACACGTTTGAGCGAGCACAGCAAGGAGTGCAAGCAATCTCAAGAGCCGTCTTGTTGGAACACTGTGTTATAAACAGACACACTTGAAATAAACGTAACTTCATTGAACAGTAATCATGTCCTGAACAGAGCAAAATAACCTTAATGATCATTGATCAAGTATACTTTATATAGAACTAAAACCACTTACACATAAAGACCCTGAGTTGTTAAAAAGCACATGTTCCTCCCCTCCATTAAGCCAGTAAACTACCCTTTCTGTACACGCTGTACTCTCCAACACACCCAAGAGCTGTTCCCTACAATTCTGAGCAAAGATTAAAGACCATTAGCCAGTACTGATTGGCAAAAATCAGCATATGTTCGACTACTGGTGGACTATGAGGAGGATTTAGCAATAAGATTTTGGCAGGACAGCAAATTAAGCTAAAGCAAATATTTAAAGATGAACTAGTACACTTCAAACAAACCTTAAAAAACAACAGCAGTACAGGCAGGAACTGAGAGGACAGAACTGGTTCAAACAGTGCACAGACTGAATCATGTCAGCTGTGTCTGTGGGTAATCCAGGGCCCTGGAAGTACCATCCAGTCTGAAGTAAGCAGCAGTATAGCATCAATGGAAGTGTGCTAGTAAAAAAAGACATATGCTCCCCTCCATGCAAGCAAATTCAGGAGATTTAAATAAGTCTTTGTTAGTTTTTGTTTGCCTTTGGTATTACTGCCTTTATATGTAATGCTTTAAGATTTTTCTCAACAGCTTTCATTTAAAACAAAAAATAGCTTGAGTTTCTCACAGGATCACTAGATTCTTGTCTGGAAGTTGGGGGTTTAAAAAATAGCTCCAAATATTGGCAGCAGCATAATAAAAATCAAGAGATATATCATCAGCTAAGAAGCAGCCGGATATGATACAAGGATGACAGTCGTCCAGTAAACTGGGGAGTCAATAGCAAGCCTGTAGATGACTGAGGCGGCGGTCAACCCAAGATCCACATGTCTGACTGACAACATAGCAAATAGTTCTAGGAGGAAAGAGTTGATCCTGAAGATGTCAGGTTGCAGCTCTTTGCCTTCACCTCTCTTATCTATCTGCTTCCTTTGTGAGGATAGTTTGCTCAAAATAATCAAAGCTTTGTTATATGTTATGGAACTACTGGGGAAAAAATCTCCCAGGACTTGGTGTTAATATCGCATTTGTTCAGATTAGCCTTCATGGTGTCTTTAGATCTCTTCTTTTGCCCATGTCTAAAGACCAGAGAATGAACATGAGCCATCAGTGCGATGCTATAGCCATCAGGACAAACAATACCCTTGCATGCATCAACCAATGCATCTCAAGCAAAACCAAGGAAGTGATTCTTTCGCTCTTCTCAGCATTGGCGAGACCACGGCTGGACCGTTGTGTCCAGTTCTGGGCTCCATGCTTCAACAAGGACGTGGAAAATCTTGAGACAGGCCAGAGAAGAGCCACCCGTATGATCAGAGACTTGTAAGACAAGCCATACAAGGAAATGCTGAGGGTCTTGGGTCTCCTCAGCCTAAAAAAAGAGAAGGCTGAGATGGGACTTGGTAGCAGCTTACTGCTATATCTGGGAAATACATCAAGGGCTCGGTGAACAACTGTTCACTAGGGCACCCTTGGGGAAAAGCAGGAGCAATGGCCACAAACTCCTGGAAGACCATTTCAGGCTTAACACTAGGAAAAATTTCTTCATAGTTAGGGTGTCCAGATTGTGGAATAAACCCCCTCCAGAAGTGGTCCAATCACCTACCCTAGAAGTCTTCAAGAGGAGACTGGACAGTCACCTCTCTGGAGTCACCTGACCCCAGTTGTCTTTCCTGCCTAGTGCAGGGGGGCTGGACCCAATGATCTTGCCTAGTCTCTTCCAGCCCCTTACAACCTATGAGTCTAGAACAGTGACCATAGGACATGGTTTGGGAGCTAGCTGTCAGTCATCCTTATCACATGCCCTGTCCAATGGAGCTGATGCCAAATAAACATGGACTTCAACGCTAGTGGTGTGTACTTGAGCCAGAACGCTACCATTCTTTCTTCTGTCCTTGCAATTGCTTTGGCAAGACAAAAGAATGGAGGATTTTACAAAGACATTGCTGATGGTAACATTTCAAAGATTCCAGATGTTTTTGATTTGTAATTCAAATTTCACACCTTATTATAGGGTAGAGATGACTACAGCTTGGTAGATGACAGGTTTGGATTGAGTCCTGATGTCATGATCATCGAAGTCATAATTCTGAAGGCATCCAAAGGCAGCACAAAGATTTTATCCAGCGCTGAATATCAACATCTATGTTAACTTTTTGTGAAAGGTGGCTACCCTGGTATGGGAAATGATCAACATTGTTCAAGGACTGCCCTCTAATTCTATTATGTGGAGGAGCAGCTAGTTGGTTTGGGGTATGTCGGTAAAGTATCTTTGTTTTGGTGAGGTTGACAATGAGCCTAAGCATTTCATATGCTTCACAGATGCAATCAAGAGTGACTTGGAGGTCGTCAACTGAATGGATACACATAAATAATCATCAGCACACTGAGGATCAGTAATGGATCAGTAATAGTTATCTTGGATTTGGAATGCAACTAGTTGATGTTAAAGAGATTCCCATCCATAAGATACTAGGCAATGACTCCAAGTGGAAATCTATCAGCAATGAGATGTGGAATCACAGTAATACAGATGTAAAAGGATATTGGTGGAATCACGTATTCTTGCTTGACACCAGTTCGAATAGTGAAGAGGAGCATTTCTGAGATATTTCTTAGGGCAGTTGCTATCATGTAATTATGAAGAAGGTAACAAATTTTGGGGGACATCCTAATCTCATCACAGTCTTTCATAGGGCCTCTCTGTTGATTGAATCAAAGGCCCTTATCAGGTCAGTGAAGGCCATGTAAAGCCCATGGTGTGGCTTGTTGCACTTCTGAAGCAGTCTAGCAACAAATAACTATTGTACCTCTGATGGTCTGAAATGATGTAAACAAAAAAAAACAAACGAGGAAGAGGTTCATTATAGAGTCTTACAAGACCCTGATAAAAGCAATAATCTCCAGCAGGGTCTCAGTGAGAAACTCTGACATCTCTGATGATTTTGACACCACTGATCACTGGAAAAGCCTCAAGAAAGGCATCCATGAAGCGTGCAAAGAATCTCTAGGCTTCTCCACAAAGAAACATCATGACAAGTTTTATGAGAAAAATATGGAAATTCAAGGTCTTGTTTATGAAAAAGAAAAGCCTTCAAAGCTTGGCAGAATGCTACAGGCTTCAAACAGAAACAAGAACCACATTAAAACCAAGACCGAGAGGAAAATTTGAGAGAGAAAGAACAAGTGGTAGGAGGACAAAGCAAGAGAGATGACAGCCATGACTTGCATAATTTCTTCAGCACAACCAAAGCCATCTACAGACCAAGAACACAAGAAGCCATCCTTCTGAGGTCCAAGGATGGACCAATACATTTTAAAGACAGTTCCACCATCAATGCCTAATGGAAGGAGCACATTCAAGAGCTCCTGAACTGAAATTCAGATGCTGAAGACAATACCCCGTTAAAGACTACACCTAGCAGATCCACCAATTTATCAAGACACCTTGAAAGCCATTACGCAGATGAAAAACAATGGCGTATGTGATCCTGATGGAATACCAGATGATATATTTAAGCAAGGTGGAAAAAAGTTCTCTCACCAACTACGTGTCACTATTATGAAAATCTGGAAACAAATGGATTCCAAATGCCTTGGTAGGTTCCCAAACCATTACCATATTCAAGAAAGGAGATAGATTTGATTGCTACAATTATCCTAATATTGTACTCCTGTCCATAGCTAGGAAGATCCTTGCTTGCATTCCCTACAATAGACTCACTTCCCTCGCGGAGGGGAGTCTATGCGAGTCCAGGAGCTAGCAATGCCATATGGAAACTTTCTGGTTCCCTCAATACTGTTTAACTTTCTGGGAGGAAAAGAACATACTGCTGGTAAAGCAAATAACACAACAGTTAAACCTTCTGTTGCTGCGAGGATTGTTGCTTACTATTACTTTGGATCACTGCAAATGTAAAGAACTTTATGCTTTTCTGAAGACTCTCATTAGAGGAAGTCGCTGCTGGGAGCAAACACATTTCACAGAAAAAAAGGTGATTTCACTACAGTATTCAGGCTTCAACACCTTTTCATGCCTCCGAGTTGCACTGTATTTTTTTACTTCGTAGAATGGAGTCAGTGTTAAAAAAGTCTAGTTAAAGAGTAACAGTCCTGAGGGAAAAAACAGTATGTAATCATGTGAAAGAAAATCTGTGGAAGAAAATAGGAGTTAAGCACCTATTTACTTTGAAAAACCTAGATGTTTATCATGATGCACATGCCCAACAGAGGTAGTAAATTAAGCCAGTCTCATTATCTATATTTTGGGTGTTCAACCCCCGAACACTGACATTCTTTTACTGTAATCATGTGTGAGAGATGTCAAGCACAGTGCACAGGAACGGCCTTTTTACCAACTCGCTCACATACTTGGGGTTCCCATACTGCCACCGACACAGCAGAAATGCCTAGGAACTTCAGAGCCATGAAACACGCGCCTGTTAAGAAAAGGACTGAAGGCATAGCCTATCTGTCAGCAGAGTTACTTCTCTGCTCGGATCTCATACAGGTGTACGGAGTGGAGTAACAAAGCAAGAGCAGTCAGAAGCTTTCCTGCCCACCATCTCTTCCCAAAAACCTACTCTACCAAAGCCTAAATGGTTGAGAGGCAGATTTCCCCATACACCATCTATTAAAACCCCAAACTGTGTTTTGTTTTGAGCTTCATTATATTCTGGGCCCTGTAAACCTCAAGGCTGAAGCTTGGAGAAAAACACTGCTTGGAGAAAAAAAGCCAAAAAATGCCAGCTTAAAATTCTTCCCCTCTTGTGTCCAGTAGCAAAAACATCAACAGATAGTGAGCAGTAGTATGTGAAAAATCAAACCCCAGAACATTGCAAACAAGTCCCACCGTTGGCATCAGATAGCCAAGCAAAGTTTTGGCATTCATAAAGTCCACATAGTAATGGGCTGTAGAGTAAAGGAAAAGCAAGGACCAGAAATGAAAACGTGGGTGTTTTGGAAATGCAGGCATGGCAATGTAAGAGCTAAATTCACATAGGGAATTACACCAGTTCTAGGATGTTCGTATACTTGGTCCCAAACAGAATTCTACAGCTACGTTTGCACAGGAACTACTCGCACAGCTCATGAAGGCACTCTGAATCCAGGCAACAGCTTTGCGTTTCAAAACTGTAATAATAATAGCTCTGACACGGTGACATGCTTTTCAGCTTCCCCAATTTACCAACACTTACCAAGTCCACTTACCAAGATCATCACAAGAAAAAGTTTACTGACTCCTCACTGACTTCCAAGGGACCAAAAATCTTTTAGAGCAGAGTAGGAATTTGCAGACTTTGAACTGTGTGAAAGTAGTGGAGGTAGGAGGAGGACCTGTCAGACCTGGGAAGGTTGCAGAATGAGGGCAATGACATTCTTGTGATACCATCCTAGTCAGAGCATCTGAAGGCATAGTTGCTGACATGGCTTACTGAGTGACATACAGAAACACAGTGGAAAACGCAGAAAAAAAAATGAAGAGGTCTGCAAGTGTTTAGTGTGTTGGGAGGGAATCTCTTCAGATCTGTGGGAAAAGCAAGGAAGAAAGTTGGCAGGCCCAACAGAGCCCCTAAAGGAAGGAAAGTCTCCTCAGCAGAACCACTGGTGTGAACATTCAGATGAGACAAGGTCAAGGGATTTCACAATAGCTCATCCATCCCCTGGAAGTCAACGTTAAAGCTGATGTTTTTTGCCAGATGAAGGAAGCTCTCATAAGCAATGGTATAACTTTGGCTGGAGACCAGCTGTTACTGAAAGCAATTTTAGATCTTAATTAACTAAGTAAGAAAAAATCCTGTTTCATTAGGGCTATGTTCCACAGCTTTATTTACCTTCCTCTGTGCTTGCTGGAGTTGATACCAAATGCATCACAATGCTTGAAACAGTAATGTAAAGACCTACTTGAAAAATATCTCACACATTTAGAATAGATTAAAGCTAGAAGCAGCCAAAAGATATACCAAATACTAACATGCTCTGTAACTCAGACTCGGGTAAAAATGGACAGCACATGCTAGATCCCCATTAAAAAAAGTTAGATTTTATTCTTCTAGTAATACTCAAGTCACACTAAGAGTGAAGTTACATACTACCCTTACACCACACTAAGAGCACTTATAACACAAGCATCCACATGTTCAAGTTTGTTAACTCATGCTAAGCGCCCTCTGAGCATCTCAAAGTTATGCCACTTCAGGCCAGGTCACACTACTCTGGGTCACACTACCAAGCTCATGTTAGGGTAACTTCAGTCTACTCCATGGAGATAAAATGAGCAATCTGCAGTCCTCCAGCATCCCAGGATACACCACTCCCAGCCTTCTCCTACCACCAGAAAAGGGATGAAGCCTAGATATCCTGGCTCCTAGTTCTTGCTTGCCAGTCCTCTAGTGGCAAATCAGAGCTGTGCAGGCAAAAAATGGTATTAACCTTCAACACGACTGCTCACAGCATTTTCTAACTTTAACAGCACTTAACAGTCCACAAATTTAGTATGGTCTAAGCATAACGTGCAACTTCACTTTAAGACAACATCCTGATTAAAGATTTGCGAGTTAGCTGGGCAGAGACCTTAAGACACACTAATTATCACAGTACTTACAGTGAGTTTGGCCTGTTAGGTTTAATTATTTCTAGGTCAGGGTCACTTGAGTTCAGGTTGGGTTGGGGAGCACTGTTGGAGAGGAGGATGCTGTTTACATTTGAAGATATGACAGATTCTAGGCTGGAGTTGATGATGCTGTTCCTTTTCTCCTCTAAAAGAAAAAAGAATAGATTTCTTTTAATAACAGCAATGTATGGTGATAGTCTATTAAGTTGTTAGGTAGTAAAGAATAATCTATTGCAAAGTACAGGCATTTCTATTAGTAGGTCCTCCCCTTGTGCTGATAATATAGTAACTTAGGGGATCCCAAGAGAAACAAATCAAGTTACAAAAATGTCTTCACCTATATTATCCTTTAAACATGAGTAATACTCTCCCATATGACCTTTTTTGGTAAGCAAAACATTTACCAATTTTTCTCAAGTCACTAATATCACCTTGCAGTCTGGAGGATGCCAAAGTACTGCTCAGCCTTCCAAAAACTTAAAATTATACCCATGGATCAATTTATACATCACTGAAACCCAGTTACCTAGGGGTGAAACATGGTGACTGTATGACAGATTATCTAGATGTTATTTAAGTTAGGAAAAATGCTATTGCTGAAGATGGGACACTGGGTTAACAACTAGAGTTATTTTCAAAGGAGGTCTATAAATCAAAGTGAAACATCGATAAAAACAAGGAGAAAAAAAGAACAAATGGAATTTTCTTATATTTTCCCTCCAGCTATTTTAATATCTGTATTTTTGTAAATGGTGTTTCAGGCAAGATCTTCCATTTCAAGTCTCATCTGAAAGACCATCTCTAACAGAATGCACCTTCTGC
Organism: Caiman crocodilus; assembly: GCA_030014935.1. Taxonomy (NCBI): domain Eukaryota; kingdom Metazoa; phylum Chordata; order Crocodylia; family Alligatoridae; genus Caiman; species Caiman crocodilus. Next base: position 23,947,149 of record JAGPOW010003447.1, read on the forward strand.
CTCCTCAACACCAAAGAGGGCTGATCCTGTGCTGAGTCAGAAGGAAATGCCATCAATAAAATCACTAATGTAACTCCTTTGCATCCCCCCTTTTTTGTTAGCATCCTCCTCTTTACATACCGACCGGACTCAGCTCCACACGGAGATCTCCCTGGGTAACATTACAGTTTGATAGAGCTTCACACTTGCAATACCGTGATATCTGCTGATGTGTAAAATACCCAGGTTCTTTTTCACAGTGTTAGCTCTGCTCTCAACACTCTGGCAAACTGCATTAAAATGCCATATTTTCCCACATACACCACACCCCCAAATAAAAGACGTGCCCCTGGTTTTGAAAGGCAGAATGAAGAAAACAAGATCTTTCCTTAAGAGCCTCTGCTGGGAGAGGGCATGGGAGAGGAAATCAAGTGGACACAGCCAACCACTAAGGAGCCCAGCATGTCACACATGCAGCTTTCCTTTTGCTTTCTCCACCAGAAGCAGAAACTGTTACTGCTATATTTCCTTGCTTATAACGTGCAGGCTAATTCCCAGTAGCTGAATTTTGAGAAAGAGCTGCATGAGAAAATATGGTATGTTAAATACTTTTCCACCTAAAGAACGATTGTAGTGGTCACAAGTATGTTATTCTAGCATCAGTAACATGGAAGATATTCATGGGAAAAAGTGGTGCTCTGAGATAATCTTTCTATTCAAGAGGGGCATATGCTGAAAAACACAGGCAAAGAGAACTGTCAAAGTTATGCTGGAGAGGCTCAGCTGGGTAAGGAGTGAACGAGAGGGTGTCAGGTTTGGTGGTGACTAAAGAGATGAACCCAAGCTGCAGCACATGGATCCAGACTGAGGTCTGAACTTCCCCGAGGTTTAAGTTGGTTTGAAGACAGTCTGTCACCCTCTCTTTCATACTGCACTTGCGTGTGTGCTTTTATACTGGGTGCAGACAGATGCAACAACCAAAACCTTTCCAAGTGAAATGCACTCGGACACATTTCATAAAGGAAACATTTCAGCTAGGGATCTCATGGCCCCCAGGTCATTCCTGAACAGAACAGGTTTGGAAACACTGCAGCCTACTCTAATGCCAGCCAGAGGGCTCTGCTCTGCTCCTTCCCTCCCCACAGAGACAGGAGGTAGAGGAGAGGGAGGAGTAGAGGGGGAGGTGGGAGAGGTAAAGGGGAGTGGGATTGAAGAGCAAGACTACCAGCATAGACAGCAGGCGGGCTGTCCACCCCATTCTCCCACCCTCCCTACCCAATGCAGACATAACAAAGTGTGAAACTCTCCCAGAGAGTGCCTCATTTAAAGAGGTCCCATTTAGGCGTGTTTCAGCTATTTCTGGAACATTTCAGAGGACTTTGATATATATGCACAGCTGGCCTTTTGGAACTTTTCAAAAGTGTTTGAAATGTTTTAATGTTTAGGCCTGTCTACACCCATTGCTGCACTTGATTTTTCTCCAGCTCAAAGAAAAGTTGAGAAGCAGTGGAGAAGCAACATGGATGGTAGCTAGATGACTGTGGGTGTATCTATACAAGACATTTACGGTGGAAGTACCTAACCAAGGGCTTTGGGAGCGGGGCTTATGGGATTGGGGGTGCAGGTAGTGTTTTCCTCAATCCTCCCGATTTGGGGATATGGGCTGAGGAGGGAGAGAAGGATCAAGGTAGTTAACCAAAGACTGCAGTGTTGGTGTCATCGGGAAGACTTCAGCTTCCACAATCGCAGTTTGCTGTTTTGTGAGAGAACCAGTGATCTGCTGGGAAGAGATGGCCTCCACCTCACTGCGCTGAGGAGGAGGCTCTTCTCAGCCAGACTAACTGACCAGCTCAACCGGACTTTAAACTAAGCCCACTGGGGAATGGGGGGACTACTGCCACAGCAAGCCCACTAGACAAATCCAGCAGGTTAAGGCACCCAAGGGAACCCACCCCTACCCCAGCCCCAGAACAATGTGTCAGGAAGACTAGGGCTTCCAATGGGTCACTTGCATGCCTGTACACCAATGCCAGGAGCTTGGGGAACAAACAGGAGGAACTGGTCCTCCTGCTAAACAAGAATGACTACGATCTCATAGGGATAACGGAGACCTGGTGGGACTCCACCTATGACTGGGCCACAGGTATAGACGGCTATGTGTTGTACAGGAGAGACTGTGTAGACAAAAGGGGCAGGGGTGTAGCCCTTTATGTTAAGGAAAGCTAAACGTCCCTGCAAACTGACACTGGCATCCATGGTGGACGACTGGAGACTCTCTGGGTGAAAATTTGTGGTGAACATGGTACAGGGGACACAATGGGAGGAGTCTGTTATAGACCTCCCAATCAGGATCAAGAGCTCAACCGGGAATTCGTCAAATACCTGGCTGAGGCCACACGCTCCCGGTGCATGGTTGTCATGGGAGACTTCAACTACTTGGACATCTCATGGGAAAAGGACTCTGCCAAATCCAAACAGTTGCAAAGCTTCCTCACGTGTGTAAATGAGCTCTATCTGACTCAAGAAGTTTATGGACTGATGAGAGGCAAAATGCCGCTCAACCTGGTACTGGCAATGGGGGATGATCTAATCAGTGACCTAATGATCAAAGGGAAGCTAGTAGACCGTGACCGTGAGCTGATCACCTTCACTATCCACTGTAAAGCTGGTAAGTCAGTCAGCAATGCAGAAGTCCTCAACTTCAGGAAAGCTGACTTTGACAAGCTTAAGAGGCTTGTTGGCAAGGCCCTAAGGGACCACAACCCAAAGGAGAGGGGAGTTTAGGACAAGTGGCTGCTCCTCAAGGGAGCAATCCTGAAAGCACAAGCACTGTCTATCCCATCTTGGAGGAAAGGCAGCAAAAGGGCACAGCGGCCTCCTAGGCTCTGCAGGGAACTTGTGGACCTCCTGTGTCTAAAAGGAAAGACCTATAAAAGATGGAAGACTGGATCCACCTCAAGGGAAGAGTATTCTGCACTGGTCCATACCTGTAGGGAGTGAACCAGGAAAGCCAAGGCTGTGACTGAACTTCAGCTGGCTACACATATCATAGACAATAAAAAGTCCTTTTTAGGTATGTGGGGAGCTGGAGGAAAAGCAAGGGCAACATCAGGCCCGGCTAAACCATATGGGACAACTGACAACCGATGCCCAGGAATCGCTCAATATGGGATGGGACAGCCAGGGTGAAGGAAAATTGTTCCCCTTCATCAATGTAGGCCATGTAAAGGAACACCTTAGTATCATAGTAGTATCATAGTGCCTAGGGTCAGAAGGGGCCTAGAGCAGGCCATCTAGTCTGACCCCCCGCCAATGGCAGGAATGAGTGCCAGGGTCACAGGACCCCACCTATCCAATCTACTCTTAAAGATGTCCAAGATAGAAGCAAGAACAACTTCCCTAGGAAGCTGAGAGGCTGGACACCTTCAAGTCAGCTGGCTTGGACAGTTTACACCCCATAGTACTTAAGGAGCTGGCAGGCATCAGAGCTCAGCCACTGGCAGGGATCTTTGAGAACTCATGTCGCTGCAGTGAAATGCCCAAAGGTCAGAAGAAGGACAATGTGATGCCTATCTTCAAGAAAGGGAGGAAAGTAGATATGGGGAACTACAGGCCTATCAGCCTGACGTCTATCCCAGGGAAGATCTTGGAAAAAATTATCAGGGATACCATCCTTGACAAACTGGCTGATGGCAACATCCTGAGGGACAGCCGGCACAGGTTTGTTGCGGGTGGGTCTTGCCCGACCAATCTCATCTCCTATGACCAAGTGACTTATTACCTGGACAAGGGAGAAGAGACTGATATCATATATCTTTATTTAAAAAAAAAAAGCCTTCAATCTGGTGTCCCATGATCATCTCATGGAAAAATTGGCCAACTGCTGCCTCAGCTGCATCACAGTCTGATGGCTGGGGAACTGGCTCTGAGGTCAGACCCAGAGAGTGGTAGTCAATGGAAATCATCATCATGGTGCGGTGTGACCAGCGGGGTCCCCCAAGGCTCTGTCCTTGGGCCTACACTTATTAACATCTTTAGTAACGATGTGGACATTGGTATCAGAAGCAGACTGGCCGAGTTTGCCCTGACACCAAACTTTGGGGTAAAGCATCCACACCTGAGGATAGGATAGTGATCCAGGCTGACCTAGACAGGCTCAGAAAATAGGCGTACGAAAACTTGATGACGTTCAATACTGAAAAATGCAAGGTACTCCACCTTGGGGAAAAAAGCCCGCAGCACACTTATAGTCTTGGCAGTGCTACACTTGCTAGCACCACGGCCAAAAGGGACTTGGGAGTCATAACTGAACACAAGATGAATACGAGCCACCAATGCAATGTCGCAGCTGGTAAAGCAAGCAAAACTCAGGCTGGCATCCATAGATGCTTCTCAAGCAAATCCCAGGATGTCATCCTCCCGCCATACTTGGCCTTGGTGAGGTCACAGCTGGAGTACTGCATCCAATTCTGGGCTCCACAATTTAAAAAGGATGTGGAAAAGCTTGAAAGAGTCCAGAGGAGAGCCATGCACGTAATCAGAGGGCAGGAGAACAGGCCTTGTGATGAGAGGCTGAGAACCATGGGACTCTTCAGCCTGGAAAAGCGCAGGCTCAGGAGGGACCTGGTGGCCACCTATAAGTATATAAGGAGTATACATGAGGATCTGGGGGAATGCTTGTTCATCAGAGTGCCCCAAAGGATGACAAGGTCAAATGGTCACAAACTCCTCCAAGACCATTTCAGGCTGGACATAAAGAAGAACTTCTTTACTGTTCAAGCCCCCAAGGCCTGGAGCAGACTGCCACCAGAGGTAGTGCAAGCACCTACTCTAGACTCCTTCAAAGAGACCTTTGGATGTTCATCTTGCTGGGATCCTTTGACCACAACTGACTTCCTGGCCCTGGGGCAAGGGGCTGGACTCAGTGATCTTTCCAGATCCCTTCCAGCCCTAACATCCATGAAACTAGCTCTGCAGTAAAGTCTCAATGTGTCTATATGTGCAGGTTTATTAGGCCACAGTAAACTAATTCATTTTGCCATAGGTTAGTACTTGTAAACACAAATACTACCCTACGGCAGCATTCTTTAGTGCACAGCAACACGTGTAGATGCTGACAGGGCTGACTTGCTTCAATGTGGGACCTGGCTGCCAGCTAGCCCTGCACTGGAGCACCCTCGTGCTTCAGCCAGCCCCTCCACAGCACACTGAGCCAGGCTGGAGCAGTCCCAAGCCGGAGCAGTCCCAGGCTGGCAGGCTGACCTGCCCAGGCCCCTGCCAGCCAGGGATGCTCCAATCCAGCTCAACATGCTGTGGTCCTGACCATGGATGTAAATGCAGCACCAGGGAGCAATAAAAGCTGGCTTGATATGCACTACAGTTTACTGTGGTGCATTAATTTCATGTGTAGATGTGCCCTCTGTTTCTGCGTGTGTGTGGGGCACAGGCAGGGGCAACTCTGGGACAGGCTGTGACAGTTACTACACATGGACAGCAGCTCTGTAACATAGTCTGAGGCTCTTTAAGATGTTTTTATTGGGACCAAGGCATTTTTTTCAAGGGCATTTTTGAAAGATAAAAGGAATTAACTAATTTAATAAGACTATCCATCAAATGGAGGAAATTATTTTATTCTCGTAGCCCTATGCTTTCCTGTCATCTGCACTAAAAAGTGACTGTTGCACCTGAATATCTGCTTTGAGGCCTAGTGATGTTAACATGCTATACTGAGTATCTTTCCATTGCAGTCAGAGGTGCAAATGCAGCACGATTTCATCTAGCAGCACAGGTACCAACAACAGTGAAGGCACAAGGGCACGGAGTCCATAGGCAGGTAAGCAAGCTGATTAAATCCAGGTAAGGTTTTGTTTTTTTTTTACAGATCACGTTGAATTCTATGACCCTGTGGGTTTCAAAACCATTGGTATATAAAGTAGATAGATTTAATCTAACCCTAATATGTCTGTAACTGCTACAATCAGACCTTCCAGCTGCCGTGCAGATGTCAGAGTTGGGTCAGCAAAAGACTTGGTGCTGTGTCAATATTACAAGAAGCCAATTTCACATAGTTTACATCAAGACCCACAAACTAACTCTTGAAATTGTGGTTCATCAGTCTCACGTTGCAATCAACTAACACACAATGGCAGATATCCCAGGTACTTTCTCTGCCCCTTTTCTTTGTTCTTTTGTCCCCCTGGGTTACCAGTGAGCTAGGGTCCTCAATTCAGTATCTATTGCCTGTATACGATTCCCAACCTGATGCCTTACAACATGTCAAAAGGGGAAAAAAACCCCAAACAATAATCTCTTTAGCTTCGAGTCATACGTTGGCTGAGATTGAAAGCCGAGCTCTCTCAAACCAAGCCTGAAAAGCTCATAAAAAAAGAGTGATTTCCCTGGAGTGCCAAATTTGATGATATTTATTGCTCTATATTTTATACCCAGTTCCAGGAGCAGGTAATGAGTCTGGAGCTGAAGCTGTAATTCAATCTTACCTTGCCAGTATCATACGCTCAGATTGGTTGCAAGAAGATAGTTCATAGAGTTCAGGCAGAGTACAGCCCGTTGACTGCAGATTCACTGATATCAAGCTATGAACTAACAAAGGTCCACGTGGGACTTGGGAGGTGATAATGACTGAAGCCATGTTTATTTCTATTAAGAATTCTTACAGTTAGATAGGTTTCCAAAGTGAGCTTCCTTCGAGCAAGCCTAAATGCCTGGCAACTATTAGCAACAAAGGTGCCCTTTGAGAGGTTTCAGTTTCCAGAAGGGAAATTGCTTCCATTTATAACAGTTGAGCCAGTGCTATTTGTCCATCCTATTTAGTCTGATTTAATGATGGAAGAACGGGACTGCAGATGGCACAGAGTATGAGGGAAAATATCAATCTGTGCTATAGCTGCAATGGACAGCAAAACTGTGCAAGCCAAATCAAGGCCAACAGAGGCAGCAGGTTCCAGAAAACAGGCAAAGCAATGCTCTTCTGCAATAGTCTCTTTAAACTAAATTAATTAAAAGCAAAATTAATTGCATCTTTAGGCCTTTATGAAATGCCAGGCTGTGCTTCATTAGCGACAAAATGGCCACGGACTGGTGCAGCCTAACAGCAAGTTTTACTTCATCACTTTAAGGCCACCATTAGTTCCCATTAAGAAAAAGGTAAAGTAATGAGATGATTGCAAGATTGCAAAAAGCTTTTGAATCTTAGCTACTCTGGCTATGGGGGCAGCTCTTTGTAATGAAAAGGGTCACCCACAAAGAAGATACAAGAGGACAAACCAGAAGTCAGCTAGACCAGTGCTTCTCAAAGTGGTGGTCCACAGACCGGCACCGGTCGCCAGTCCACAGCGAGCTGCCTGGAAAGAAAGAAATATATTCGCTGGTCCGCAGCAAGTTGCCAGGAAAGAAAAAAATATATTTTCAGAAGCATAACAGTGATATGTCATAGCGCCACAATTCGTACGTTCCAACACTTCAGGTGACATCACGTGTGAGGTGAAGAAAGAGAAAGAAACAGCTGGTCGCGCATGTCTGTAGCACTGTTGCACGCAGTTGCTGCCACCGGCTGAACTGGGCACTAGTCTCTGGCCCACTAGAAAAAAAATTGCCGGTCCACCACATCAGATAGTTTGAGAAGCACTGAGCTAGACTATTTCACTCCCCAAAGGCTGACATCAACATCGTGTTGAGCGGAGGATAAAATTGAAAGGAAAGTTAGCCATATTTATGACGAGCCCAACCCAGTTCATAACTGGGCTTTATATGTTTGACGACAATGCTACCCTAGATAATCTCCTTGAAGTGTAGAGTGGGAAAAGTCTGGTCTTCATTAGACACTGTTTCTGCAACAAACTGAACTGACACAATGCCAGGCTGTAAGAAACGAGGATTCAAGATGATAGATCATATTCTCCATTCTGTATCTTGTTGTTTCCAAGCATCTTCTGCCTGAGGCTAAGGACTGAAATTAAGACCCTTCAAAGCTAACAAATCAGTGTCAATTGCTTGGGCAATTTTAAAAGTAGCAACCAGCAGCTACTATTACATTAAAAACATTGGCTGGTTTGGGGAGCTTACAACACTTCATCTAAAGGAAGATGGCAGATAGAAAGTATTAATTTTTTTTTTAATTTTCCCACTCAAAAATAAATAAAGGTTTCAATCCATTTTGAATATTTTTTATTGGCTATTGTTAAGTATTCATCTGCGGCTGTACAGCTACAAAAACGTAACAAACCATCTGCTAAACAATTTCTTTTTGTTATATCAAAGGCTACTAAGCCACTTAGTGAAGTGTCTGTCTTCCTAAGCAAAAGGAAGGTCACACCTAGAAAGGCTCTAGCTCTGAACAACTGGATAATAAACTATGAAGTAGCTTAGTCATGGCATAAGCCATCTGACCCCTGGGTTATAACAACATGCACCTGTATTCAGCAGTCTTTTCTTCTATCTGTGGGACTCTTTGTACAGCCCACAGACATCTAAGACTTTGTTCCAGTTCTCCCAGATAATAAAGCTTCCATTAGTAAATCAAATCCACAAGTTCTCTTTTCAAGTTTCCACATTAAATACCCTCCTGGCAAGAAAGAATAGGGAACTGCAGCCCACGCATATGGGAGATTCAAGTTGTGCCTTTTCTGCTATCCTGTCCTCATTAAAAACCAAACAAAAATAACCGTACTTCCGACTAAACTGTTCAGTCAAACCAAGAGCCAGCAATCCATCACATTGAACTGTATGCTTCAGCAAGTTTGATTTCACACCAATTTAACCAGGATCTTTTGCAACCGATAATGAAAAGTAATTCCAAGCAATGATCCAGATGAGTCTATCCTATATTTCTTGCTTCCTCTAGGCACCTTTCCAGTAACTTTGTCCCTTTGTGGATGTCAATGCAAAGTTTGCTGGGTGATAAGTGCGTTCAAGGGAACCTTGCAACAAGCCATCTACAAAGAACATTCAAATGATGGCAAAAGCACTTTAATATAATAAGCCAGGAAAAGGCTACAATACTAGATATTATATAGGAAGAATCTATATGGAACACCATGTTATACGAAAAGCTATCAAAACTATCTACTAGGGCTGTGCGAAATTTCAGCAGCCGTTTCATTTTGGAGGTGTTTCAGCCTGTTTCGGTGCCTGTAACACTGAATCCAAAACGAAACGGAAGGCTTTGAAACGTCTCCGAAATTAAGCAAAATCATTCAAAACATTTTAGAAATGTTTAGGATGTTTTGGAGCTGGGCTTGCAGGGGAACAGAAACTAAGAGGGGGGGCAGGGCAGAGGGGAGAAGGACTGCTCTGATGTAGACATCTGTAGCTGGCCAGTGTCTGAGATCTGCCCCTGAAGTCCCTTTCAATACCAGTGCTCTGGGGGAGGGATGGCAGCCTGCTGTCATCCCGTGCAGATCCGGGGGGCCCACGCCCCCTGAGAGGAGTCTGGCACAGTCCCGCAGCCCTCCCAGGGGGTGCAGGCCCCCCGATCTGTGTGAAGGATGACAGCATGCTGCCATGGCTGGCTGGGGCCAGCGCCAGCACCCGAGTCTGCTCGGCACACTCCATGCCAAGCAAAGATATTTTAGCCGCAGGAGAAGCCCTCATGGCTGCCCTGCCCAGCCCCATCCCCTGCCCAGCCCAACCTTCCAGCACTTAAACAAAACAAACAAACAAAAAAAAGCCCTGCACTCACCTGTTCTGGCAACAGCAATCAGGGCCTCTGCGGACTCGTGGCATAGCCCCCCCCATGCAGTGCAGGGCAGTGAAGATCACAACCCCCCCACCCCTGCTTGGCAGCTGCATGGCACCTGTCCCACAGCACAGGTGGAAAGCTGGGGCTGAGCAGTGCTGGGCTCCGGCTGCCACATGGAGCAGCTCCAACTTCCAGACAACGTGTACCACTCTGCTGAGCCATGCTACATCCGTGCCATGGGGCAGCTGCTGCATTGGTGCCAGGTGAGGGGGCGATCCTTGCTGACTCCCCACTGCCCTGAATTGCACAGGGGGGGCTGTGCCATGAGCCCTCAAAGGCCCTGATCACTGCTGCCAGAACCGGTGAGTGATGGGGTCAAGCAGGGGATGGGGCTGGACAGGGCAGCCATGGGGACTTCTCCTATGGCTCCCCCACCCAGTGAGAGGCAGGCACAGCTGGAGGAGCCGTCGGAGGATCTGCAGCCGCCTGGCTGTGCCTGCTTCTCCCCAGCCAATCTGAATCTCAAACAGCATTGAAACTCCAAAACAAATTTGGCTGAATCAAAACGGAGCAGTAATCTGAAACACTGAAATGAACCACTGTCCTCTGAAATGGCCGAACCCAAAAATCGAAACGAGACGTAGCCACTTCACACAGCCCTACTATCTAAAAAATTCCTGGTTCAAACGCGACCAAGGTCAGTGGCTGCATCTACATGAGACGCTGACTGAGCAGTCGTTACTAAGTACTAAGAGACATTAATAAGTACTAAGTGACTGCGCAGTAACAAGAGTTACTGTACAATCATGCTAAGGAATGGCTTTTTGTGACATGGACTGCACAGGAGCTCATGACTACTGTGCAGTAACATTGCATCATGCTTCCTGCCACATACTACTTCACCGCAGTCACGGATACTGCAGTCAGTGCCTCATATAGACATGGCCAGTAGTAAGCAAATAATTTCCGTGTCACGGATTTTTAAAGCCAGAAGGAACAGTTATAGCCATTGAATGTCTTGCGTGACACAAGCCCTTGAACTTTATTTCCTGAAACTTCTGAACTCAAGAACAATAGCCTATTATTTAAAGGCAGCATATATTTTAGAAAGACATTACATTTTTATTTAAAAACTTTGACAAGAATGGGAAATCCATTACCTTACCTATGTTTTTAATGGTTAAATTATCCTTAAATGTTAAGCAGACAAGGTTCCTTGGGTAAATTTGATATCTTTTATTAGACCAACCCAAATGGTTGGAGAATGGTTATTAAGCAAGCTTTCAGGTTCAAAAACCAGTTGGTGTGTGCTCTCCTTAAATGTTAAGCATTTGCATTTTTTCCCATCTTGAATTAGTCTAGATTTAGTTTCCAGCTATTCAATATAATTTTGTTTTTGTCTCCTAGATTTAAACCCCATTCTACAGTTAGAGATATCCCCATATAAGTACTCCACAGTCAAGGCTCCTCAATCTTTTTTTTTTTTTTGATAAGCCAAGTATATTGAATCCTTTACGACACTGCAATTAAGGTTCTCCAGAATCTGATTTATTCGTAGGATTCTCTGAACCACTTCTACTCTTTCCCCAATATCTATTGTAGAATGAGTACCAGAAAAAAAGGACAGCAGGTGCCTCTACATGTGCAATGTGGTTACACATGCACCTTGGATCACAACACGTTGAGCCAGTTTGGAGCAGCTCTGGCTGGCAGGGGACCCAGGGAGTCAGCTTAATGTACTGCCAAGAGGCTGGCTAAGGCATGGGGGTTCTTCAGAGTGGGGCCAATCAGCATCTACATGTGCATTGCTGCACAGTAAATAAGACAGTACTTGTATTTACAACTACTAACCTACAGCAGCATTTAGTTTTCTGCGACCTAATAGGGTTGCACATGCAGATGCAGAGACTTTACTGCAAAGCTAATTAGGCAAGTCTGCAGTAAATGTCTCATGTAGTAGTTCCCGGCTTATACTAACGCTCTTACCCCCAACAGCTGTTTACCTCATTAAAAATCCACGACCAAAAAAACGCTGATTAGCTTTTCTTCAAAGTGTCAGCTAAGACGCCGAAATGTGAATAAGCCTGGAACATATATCTAGTTTATCACTCTTACAGCTGATCTCTTCCAGGCCAAAGTGACCCTGTCTGTAGCTATTCAGTACACAATCATCAACCCAATATCTCTTACAGATGCTAAGAAATAATTTAGGAGAAAAAAGAGCTAAATCTCATTTTTAGCTTGTTCACAGTAACTTTAAGAACCAGGCGTTCCAATGCAGCACAAGTTATCTGTTAATGCAGCAGGAACCTGAAACACAGCATTGTTCCAAGTAAAACAAACATTCCTTTTCCAGCTCTGTTCCTTGAAAGGATTACGTGCTAGTAACTTGGCTGCTAGGATCGTGAATGAACTGCACGGAGAAGAGGTTGTCAGGTGATTGGCTCTGCCCAAATAAGAGGGATGTAGATGATCTGGAGTTCATGCTCATGAGAGAATTATCACTTAGATGGCTGATAAGACAGGTGCACTCAGTTCTTCATTCACATACGAAGCCTCTGAGGGTGTGTGGTGAAGGCATAATGGGAGTGCTGGAGTGGGTGGATGCAACAGGTGGGAAAGGCACCGACTAGTCAGGAACACAGCTGATAAAATAATGCCATGGGAGGAAGAAAGCAACTGTCCAGTTACACTGGAGTGTTTGCTGTCTCTGGGACTGGAGGTCAGGACCCATGGACTCTATACTCCACCCTTTGAGAAATACTGGACAAAAATGACATAGGCCAAGGTTTTCAGAACAGCCCCTGTTTATGGGTATCAACTTTGGAATCAGAACATGCCTGATCTTCAGAGCTCACTTGGGTTTCTAATGCATTTACACTGTAACTTGTAAAAATCTAAAAATCACAAGGATGCTCCCCCATTCTTGGCTTTTAATGAGGCAAAGAAGCCAAAATTTTTACAGTAGGCAGGTCTACACGTTGCCCTAAAGCGATGTAGCGTTACCATGTGTCTACACATGATCACCAGCTGCATTGCCATAGCAGCACACTTCCCAGTTATAGTATGCCACTATGACAATGTAGCGGCGAAATCTAACAGTGCAATGTGTGCACGGTTCAGTAACCACCCATACTGCACCATGCTTTAGTATGTCCAAAAACAAGTACTAAAGCATGGCGCTGCAGCAATGTTGCCACATGGCAACATGTAGACACACAAAGGAGGTGTAAATGATCATCTTGTTAAGTGATATGAAGTGCAAGGGACTTTCAAACCTTTGTACAAAGGAGTCAACTGCTAAACAATAGTTGTACTAGTAGCAGATGAACGGTGTTGGAACTTTAAGCTGCAGGGGTGCGTGCTTTCAGTGCATGGCTATTTTAATACAGCCTAATTTCAGTTCCTTGCGCTAAAGTCTAGGGGACTAGAGAATTTCAAACTCTCCCTCAGTATAGCATTTCAGAGGTATAAGGCCTTATCCTGCTATAAGATCTCTCTCTTTCTCCTTCAATGACCGCAGTAAGTGACAATCACCTCTTGTGGCGTGAGAAGCGAGCTCCATCCATTGTGGTAAAAAAAACCTCATGTGCAGATTAAAAAAGTGCAACTTTCCAACACAACCACTGCTCTGCTGTTGAACATACTTACGCTTTTCATTGGCCTGGCCGGTGTGGAAGAGCGTTAAGGGTCTCTCGCTGCAGGAGGGAGGCTTCGAATCTGTGCTCTTCTTACGAGATAACAGCAGCTGCGAGTTTGGCGGTGCCGTCTCTGGCACAGTGTTAAATATCTATAAATAAAACGAGGCTTCTTTAAATGGTCACATGTTGCAATGAAGTGTGGGTGGAGGGGGACTCCATTACAGCAGAGAAACTCAGGAAGGGAAACAGCCCTGAGAAACCAACAACTTGGCAAGTTACCTTTTTTAGGGTATAGAAAATGAGATTATAACATTCAGCTCCCCACCCAAACTGCCCTCCTTTCCTCTGTTCCTCACCAAAGCCACTTTGTTAATTAGTAAAAATGAACATTTTAATAGCTTTGTAACCCACTTAGGAAACCATGAATGACACTGAGGAGCTAACTGCAGGGGGGAAAAAGACAAATGATAGTAAAACCAAATGCCTATCTATATGTATATATTTCCATACGGTGCAGCTGTTCCCCATAGGCTGGCAGTTCTCAGGGCCCAGTGATGTAAACCAGCTTGTGAAATTCTTTGCAACTCCCAGCCACAGCTGTCTGTAAACCGAGCGATCACATTCTTCCTAAGGGCAATGGAATTTTTAAGCAGGATAAACCTTAACAGCAGCATTATTTCCCCCTTTGTTATTCACTGTTTCTTTTCTTTAACCCAAGGTTCACACAGCCCTAGTGTTCCCTGAAAGCCATTCATTGAAGGGCTCCCCTAGCAAAAATGCATTAAACACATACTTCAGTGCCTTTTCCTACTCTAACCCTCCAAGCCCAAGACTTCAAAACCAGTAGTTGTGCTGGGAAGTAAGGTTGCTCACTATGAAGGCTGTAGTTTGCCAAAAGGAAAACAGCATTTCAGAGACATCTCTCCCCCACATATACTCCCATAAATGCAAAGTACTCAACCAGAACACGCAGCCATTAGTTATTTCTGAAGTGTCCAATTTCTTGCAGAAAGTTGTAACAGTTTGTCTGCCAGCTCCTATGAATAATTGCCAGAAACTCCTTGCTTGTTTCATGTAACAACACAACATCCCCTCCACAAAAATAAATGTAAAAACAGGGAGCCTTTAATCAACTACTTTTAATATTGCATCTCTTTCTCAAAAGCACGAATAAGCAGGTTCAATGATAAATGCTAGTGCTTATGCCCCTTGGAAAAGTGATGCTTTGTTGTTTTAAGCGAATTGTACGCTCAGGAATAAGCCTTATTGCAAATCCTTCTTGCCTGGTATAATTCAGAAATTGTGACCATAGTCATACTTCCTTTGAAAGAGCAGAGATGGCTGCACTTTCAGTGCCCAATGATTCAACCTGATCTTTTAAACAAACATTTTAATTTAACATCACATTGACTTAGGTCTAAAACACAACAACGAAAAAGAAAAAAGATCTATTTCTGACTGTAACATATTCCAGAGGAAATCAAACAACAGCAGCTTAACTGCATCAAGCCAACCAAAGCCTCAGTGCCACATAATTCACAGCACTTCAGCCAAATCTCCTATCCGTTGATAGACGTTGCTAAAGCTGAGCTTCTGTATCTGAGGCTAATAATGGGGGAGAAACAGGAAACAGCGATGAATCATCACACAAAAAATTCTGTGAATATTCAGGGCCACTGATAAAGGCACTGATAAGTGAAAAGCTGCATTTGATTGTAAGCAGTTGAACAGAATACAAAACAGGTGGAAGGGTCATGTATTCTTAGCTCTTACTTTTAAAGATCAACCCATCCATCCTTCTTGCTTTATGTATAGGTTGAAGGAGTCCCAGTTCAAAACCTTGCTCGGTTGTGCTACATACGTCTTTCTCACGCCAAATGGCCACATGTATCTGTGTTCACGTCACACTATGGCACTGTTACTCTCACGGTCTGAAAGATCAGCCACCAATGGCTACTCAGGATCCTTCTGTCCCGCATCCGTTTCTTCTTGCGACTGACCCCTCAGGCACAGAACTGAAGCACTGAGGGGATGAACAAAGCAACCTTAAATGGGACTTTCCCCAAATCAACCTTCTAGGATCCCATGGCATTCTTTTAAATCTGGCTTCAGAAAGTTCATCATTCAGTTAGAAGCTTTGTTGGCAATACTTGCATAGGTTGTCATGCTAAAGCACAAATCAGAGGCACAAGCAAGTAAGTTACACCAAAGCACTCACTTTCTTGCATGCTAGATCCCCTGACCCAAGAGAATGGAGTCCTTTTAAAACAGAGCGCTAGGCCACAAGTCTGCTACATTCTTCTTGATTTTAAAAAGTGCATGGGTACATGTGTTTTATTTTTCTCATTTAGATTGCCCACCAATACAAAATTTGGCATGGGAGATGTACTGAGAAAAAAAAAATACAAACAAAAGCTTTTCAGGTTGTGTGTGATCATTACTCACATACATTTACAGAAGAACTCCCAGAGAGGGCAGCAGGGGGGCAAAGACAGACAGACATACACTTGCCAGCATATACATAACTTGCAACTAAACACTCTCAGCTGGAATCAGGTGGTTTTAATTTCACTGGAACATCATTATAAAGAACTCTATTAAACTACACACTTTAGCTTCACATGCATGGTGGGTGAGCTCTCAGCACCAATTGTGCCTTGAAGCAATTTTTAACTGATCCTAAGGGCTGTACAAAGGGCAACACTGCCAACTGGGCATTGTGCTCATGATTTCACCAATGCAATTTTGCAAAATTAATGATCATTTTGCAGAAAAGACAGGCAAGGTTTCAGATGCTGTGTACAGCTAAGCAACATCCTGTCTCAACATCTCCTTTCTATCCCTCCACCCCTAGCAGACTTTCAAGGGCTTCCAGTTCTTTCTAGTTTTATAGACTACGTTCTATTCACTGCTGTGACTCCAATTGTGCAAGGTTCAGTAAATATCCTCCCCCTTGGCCTCTTTGCTATGTTATAACCTTCTTTTATTAAGCCACAACTTCTTTTATTAACATCCTTTCCCCCTTTTATTTTCCCTGGTGTAGCCACTCCAAAGATTAAAGTATTGCCGGCCCTGAAAAAGCCCACATCTTGCTTGCTCATGACAGTCATCATTTCTAGACAATCTACAGCCCTTGGCAACAGCAGGATAATAGCCTAGTGAGCTGCCATTAATGATCACAGCTGAATCATGCAATTGTGTGTGTGCCTAATTTACTCAGCAGAGTCATGACTCTGACTGCCATGCAATTTTATAGTGACAATGTGACACCAAATCATGCTGAAACAGAAACACCAAAGTTTCCTCCAATACAGCTTTTATCATTTATTTGCTTGTGTTTGCATTTTGAGAGCATTGATTCTGTCATATTTGGTTAGAGAAACTAAAGACAACCAATTCCAAGCATGTCTATCCGGCAGACTGAAGAGGACAAGGAAAAGAACTCTAGTAATGCTGTCCTTTCAATCCCAAGCGTGTCAAGCTATTAAGATGAACGGCGTGACCAAGAAATGGAAACAATCTAGAGCTGTGCTAAAAATATTAAAAATTATTCTCTATGTCACCTCTGAATAACTTGTAGCAGTTGAAGCTAAAATTAGTTGCTTGAACGGGGGATGGGGGGAGGAAATCAATAAATACCTAAGTTTAAGAAAATGCTGATGTCTGTTTTCTATTTCCCCTTCGGGCCTTGAAGATGCAAAGAACTAGAAGATAAATAAACACTTTACATTTGACTTTGACACAGTATACTCAAGAAACTATACAGGTCTCTTTAAAAGGATATGAGGAAACACCAGTGCAAGGTTTAAAAAAGGGACACCATTGCTCAACATGAAGACTAGAATAAGTTTGGTATAAAACCCTCCTCTCACCTCAGGCAGAGACAACCCAAGCAGGGTGCAGGGCTCGGGGCAAGTCAGTCCATGCAGGGCCCCGGTCCCACCCGCCCCAGACCCAAAGAAGCTGCCGCAGCCATTGGCAGTGGGAGGAGGAAGGGGGAAGCAGGCGCTGGACTCGAAGCAAGCGGCGGTGATGTAGAGTCACTACAACTGCTCCATCCAGCTCTGCAGGGCCTCCCAAAACGCAGGGCCCGGGGCAGTCACCCCGATTAGCCCCCCTAGGGACGGCCCTGACCTCAGGTGAAAGTTTTTAAACTCAGCACTAACTCAAATCCATTCTCCAGTGAGCACCATCTTAGGGCGAGATTCACAAAAGGACTCCTGGGTGCCTAAGTACGAAATGGAGTGCTTCAAAACCCTTGCTCAACTGCTGCCTTACCCTTGGCATTTTTTCCCATGTTTAATGTAAGATGCGCCATTAGTCCTTGGATCAGAGCCGATAAACACAGATTATAGCTCACCTTCCCAGCTAAATACAGGCAGTCAAAAAGCCTGAGGCTGAATTGATTCAATCTGCAGGTTAGTCTAAACTGTGTAGATTAAACTGATAAGCAAATGAACAGACATTCACTTTCGATTCAAGAGCTACAACCATACGCCAGCAGTGGCTCAGGCCAGAGCTTTGAAAACAGTCTACGTGCACCAAACTTCAGATTTGAACTGGGTTCCAATCCGATTTCCAATATAGCATGGACAGATGTCTCCAGCTGGTATAGCCATTGTGCTGGAAGGGGAGGGGGGCAGATTAACCCCCCCGGAGCGAGGGAGGGGCCAGGCATCTTCCAGCCAGGGTGGGTGCAGGATGGAACTGTTGCTTGTGGGGGGAAGGTGGCTTTTGCCATTGCTTACACCGGCAGGGGGGTTAGGGAGGCATGTGCCCCCGACGTGCATGGGGCAGGGCAGGCAGGCTGCAGCCGCAGGCTGGAGCCAGGCTTTTCTTGCCAGGGGCTGGACTCAGAGCAGAAGCTATCGAGGGGGCTGCAGCCACCCCAAATTTTACCATGGCACCCTCTCAGCACTGCTGCCATCATGCTCCCGGTGCAGCCCCAGCTCTTCCTGGCTCAACCCCCAACTCCTGCCACACAGCAGTAAGAGCCAGGGCTGTCAGGCACACAGCGGCACTGAAAGGGAGCTGCCCCCCACCACCCTGATGAGCCACACCGCTAGCCTACGCCCCACACTGGAGTAGGCAGGGGTTGAGCAGGGAAGAACCAATGCTGCACTGGGCCTGCAATGGCACTGGGAGAGAGCTACAGTGAAATTTGGGGTGGTTGCAGGTCCCTCCATAGCTCCCACCCCCAGAAGAGCCCGGCTCCAGCCCACCCACTCACCCCACGCAGATCTGGGGTTACACGTCGTTGTCATTCCCCACTCTCCTGGGGTGCAAGCCAACCCCCTGCAACAAGCCACACCTTCGTCCCATGCCCACCCCAGCTGGGCAGCACCTGCTTCTGTCCCCTCCCTCACCATGGAAGGGTTGATCTCCCCCCCCACGCCCCTTCCCTCCCTCTTCCCCTTCCAGCACAACAGACTTACCAGCTGAAGGCAGCTCTCCACACTGCCAGGCTCTGCTTCTCACAACCTGAGTGCTGTGCTGCAGCTGTGTGTACACACAGGCATTCATCAGCCAAATTATCGGGCTGATTTCCGATACCGATATAAAGAAAATTGACTGTATCGGACTGACGTGTTGGTGCACCTCTACTTAAAATACATTAAACAGAAAAGGGTTTCCCTATACCTTGGTGATTCCACTAATAGTTAGATGATTGTATAAAACAGGGGAGGCCAACCTGCCTCACGGGTGTGCCGCAAGTGGTTTGGACAGCTTCTGTGTGCGGCATGTGGCAGATCAGGGAGGGGACAGAAAACAGCAGCAGATAGGGCAGGAAGCAGAAAGCAAAGCAACAGGGATGTCATAGAGCACATGGCAGGAAGCATAAAGAAGAGTAGCAGATCGGGCAGAGGAAGGGGATTGGAATGGCACTCATGGAAGGTTGGGGGCTAATTTGTGGCATGCCTGCCAAAAAGGCTGGCCCAATTGTGGGCTCACCCTGAACTAGCAAGTAGCAAGTGTAGCTCCCTGTGCTCCCCTGGAGAGGACCAGTTTCCAGATAGGAAATCACATGGTATCCTTCTCTATCTGGAAGTCCCATTCAGCACTCCCAGCTTCTGAAAAGGCTTCCATGTGCTCCAAAGGGTAGGCACTGGCCACTGGCCACGTGTTCAATTAAAGGCACAATAGTGACCAGCTACAAAGTTACTGCACATATTGTGTGCAATAACCATGTGGCTAATTCTGCATTTTATCACACCATTAACTGAATTAATGTTAATCCTGTCTTAAGTGTAATGTCTGTCAGAAGCCTAAATGCCAGCAGAGGGCCATGAATTGTGAATGGAGGTAGTTCCCCCTCCTCCCTTGTCCCAAAGTGAAGCAACGATACCCTGCAGAGCTAAAGACACCCCTCTATCACCAGCAGTTCCTGCTGATTAGCTCAAGTGGCTACCCTTGTAGTATTCTGGATGTACATATGTCATTCTAAGGCACCAAAGTCTCTCCATGCATGGTAGATGGAGCTCAGGTACTCAATTCAAGGCAGTATATTCCATGACAGAGGCCAGGCACCTAAAAGTTAAGTCTTATTGCACTTAGCATCATAAAACCTACATGCCTTCATTGATCTAATGCAACCTGATCCTACGCATCTGTCCATTTTCACAACGGCAAAAAGAACAATCTCCCCTCCTCAGCCACTGAGCAACTAGAGCATTGAAAAAGCACTTTCTTTTTCCTATTAACATGCCATCTTCTCCACTTCTCCCCCATATAAGCTTAATGGTCACATTAAAAACTACTCAGGGCAATAGTTCCTCAAGTGAGAGAAATAGGAAAGAGGAAGTAATATCTAAGAGGAGTTGTAACCAGTGCTTGCAATGATGGATCCTGAACCAAATCTAGAAGGTTAGCTTATTTTCTCTGCATTTTTAAAATCAGGTTTTACACAATGCTTAGCTCAATTGATTCCCCAAATGTCCCAAATTTGATGCACCATTCAGCATATCTGTCAGCGATCTGCAAAACCAGTATATGTGGAGTGCCGAGTTTTTGTTTTGTTTGCCTGATAGAAGTGCAACTTGTTAGTGGTTACTGGTCTTTCCCAAAATAATTAATGATAACCAATATCTGCTTGTCTGCAAAGATGTTGAAGCAGTCAGCCTTGAACTCACACTCTTTGACGAATGTATTTGGGGCAGTTACACAAGTAATTTGCATACTAAATGGCCATGTATCAATGTCACCATTTTACAACAGCCTGACTGCAAATGTTCTTCTAGAGAAGGAAGATAGCAGAAAAGATGAGTTCTAGGGGGAAAAAAAATTGAACTCAGTATCCATTCCAATTCATTTGCTTCTCTACAGTTGTCATGTTCCAATATATTTCTTAATTTAAATTGATTTGCGCTAACAGAAGCTTTCCCAAGGGAGTTACTTAGGTAATTAGCAATATACAAGTCCACTGTGCCTGTATGTGCAATTACTCTGTATTGTTTTACACTGGTGACTCACATGTACTGATTAGGATTCAGAACATTCAGGAGAAAAATGTAATCGATTCGAATGGTTTCTGGCAATTGACAAATGTCTGGCATTAGGTTATATTCCCCTCAAGTAAGCAGAGTGCCTTGCTTGCTAATATTATTGTTTTCATTGAGTAACCAAAAACAAAAATAGTTACCGATGACTTCTTCCAGACTGAATAATAGCTAGTGGCCTCCTTGTATTGCAGTTTATCTGATTGCTTGGGCAAACTGTGAAGCATTTAATGAGGAATAGCCCGCTTTCTCTTTGCACGTGTACACAGACATTGTAATCTCTCTCCATTCTACTCTCTGTTTGGTCTCTTTTGATTTCACTGTGTGGAAAATAATCATATTGTCCCCAGAGAAGCAGTGGGAAGAGAGGAAGTTCGAGATACAGTAATGAAAATTCAGTGACTTCACTGATTAATCTGAACTTGTGCCCTTGCCACCAATAAATCTCTGGATTAATATAAGCCCCGTGTGTGAGGGTCTTGTGATATATCTGCAGATCAATTGCAGTTTTTGAACTGCTGTCAGCAAAGTGGTAGTGGCTTGACAATTCCCGGAATGACTGGTAAATTACAACATACTACGGATTGCAAGAGTCTCCAATGCAGGCCACTAAATGCTATGTGTAATCAGAAAAGTTAAATCATTTCTGGAGATTTAACAAGTTTCCGAGTATTGCTTCCAAATTGTTGCTGGTATCATCAATAATACTGATAAACCGTGAATCTGATTTCAAAGCTGCAGGGACCCACCGTCCTTGAAAATCTCTGTATTGAGTCACACAGTTCTTGGGTCTGGCTCTTTATAATCACAGCTGTTACTGAGAATTGCTGTACTTCGAACTATTTCCCACATGCTGTGTTGTCACAAAACCTTTACTTTACAAAGGTCTTGGGTAACCATAATGAACATAACTTATATCTTATGAACACAGTACAGCTGGGGGATAGAGCAAGAAACTGGAGTCCCTGGTCCCCGAGTGCCTTAGACAGCAGGTGAATTCAAGAGCTTTCTGTTCTTGGAAGCTGCTGCTTTAGGGGAAAGGAAAACCCCAGAACTATTTTCAGCACCACCTTGTTATTCTTGTCAAGTCTTTGTATATGCCTCCAACTATTGTTAGCACAGGTCAACGTTAAATCCCAGATTTAAAGTGACATTTGTCAAATGAGGGCAAACATCTCTCTCTAATCCAAGTCATTGTGCTGGGTCAGAGTTGGAACAAAATGCAGGGTTTAAGTCTGTGTGAAATGTAGGGTGATGGCAGGGAGGCTATGTGATGACATATGTATGTTTCTTTGTTTTTAGTTTTTATACAAAAGTAGATATTGCAATGCACCGTATCATTTATGGAGTGTACATGGAATATAAAATCTTAAAACAAAAGGGAAAAATTCCCCAACGGGAGGGGAAATTTACTCCAGTCCCCCAACAAAATAAGCAAATCAATTTAAATAAAGGGGAGGGAGTTAATAAACTAAAGTTCTGCTTGTAAACAACTTAAGAAATTATATTTTGTTGATTTAAAAACAACAGTCCTTTAACCTGGCTGTGCCCTTTTCAAAAGTTACTTATTTAAGATCTTAACAACCAGCAATAATTTCATTTTTTTTAAATGGTGACCTTGTTTCATGAACCACTTACACAGTCCTATAAGCAAGCTGTTCCACCAACAGCCCTTGACTTTTCCAAAGACCGCTACTCAGACCCAGGAAGGATAACTACTATTGCCTGGGGAAAATGTGCTGCTCTTAATTCCATCCCACCATCTGAGCAGAGGCTGTCCAGTACCATAATTAGGATGTCTATTAAGCCTTCTAACAACTGTATAATGCCTTTTAAATGAGGAATATGGCCCATATGAGCAAAGACTTAAGCACCTGAATTCCATCTACATTCCACAACCATGGAGGAGTTTGAAAATCTCATTTCACTGTGAGCTAGTCAGCATCAAAAAGTACAAGACCATTCTGTGTGACCATCAGAACTGACTGCTACCATATCAACTGAATTGACTCATATCTTAGACAGGTGTGTTGCATTTAAAGAGGCCACAATCTACACATTCAAGCATCCATGAATTCTCAAACACTAAAAGAAGTTTTACCAGAGATCAGAACTCTGATCAAGACAGCAGCAGACAGTGCAGGAATCTGGTATCAATTCCTTAAAGGATGCCCATCTGATGGAAGTCTGAGTTGGCATAGGGAGAGACCTAGCTCAGAGAGAATCAATCAGTTGCTAAAGAGCGGTTTCTTTCAGGAGTTCAGAAGGAAGGGGCTTAATGATGCATGACTAAGAAGGGGCCTTATATTACAGAAGGCTTTGTAACAAAACACTCTGGCGTTTGTGATGCAGATGTCAAAGCTCAAGAGCTCATGACTTTCACAGGCAAAGAAGAGGCTGTAAATCAAGGGCTCCCTGGCTATGGACATTACACATAAACTGGTTTAAGTGATCAGAAACTGTTACAAATGTGTAACAGAACAGATGTTCAGTGCACATAAACCAGTTTGAAAATGGCTGAAATCAGTTTGAGATAAACCTGGTTAATGTAGTAACAGACTTAACTGATTTAGGTCAAACTGGATTATGCAATGGCTGTCCCAGATCCTTTGCTGGTTTAAGATAAATCAGACACCCCCAGCATCCCAGCATGCATTTTGGGCTGGGCGGGGCTCTCTGCTCCACAGTAGGGCTGCCTCCCTGGCTGCAGCTCTAGCAGACACTTGCAGGCACAGCAGCATTTGCCTGGCTTCCTTGTGTCCTACCCCACCCACCCCTCACCACTTGCTGTTTAAGCAGAGATCCCTTCCTTCTCTCTCCCACAGCACAGACTGTAGCCAGCATGTGGTATGCTAGCTAATGCTGTGTAAGGCAGACAGGACAGTGCTCACCTAGGGCTTTTTGGAGGTAATCAACAGCTCAGATGTTAATGTCTCTGCATTCTTTTCCTTCGGAAAAAGCTGTTTAACAAGAACTTGTAATAAGTGAAGCCTTGTTTTCTGATGGAGTGTTAAATGCTGATAACAAAGCTGATAAATGCTCTGTTATCAAGGGTGGGGGAACCCCTCCCTAACCACAGTGTCCTATGCAGGCCTGGGAATGCTCCCCTCGGCTCAGCCCTGTAGAAGCAAAGGGAGGGCTGCTCCAGTGCCCTCAGCTTCTAGCCGGAGCCACTTCAGGCATGTGCCTGCATTTCTGGGATGTCTGTCTGGCTACAAAACTGATTTAGCCTAGCCACATTAGAATAACCTGCAAAGATTTAATCAGTTGAAGCTCATACTTTTTTTTAATGTCTACTCCTGGCCCCAAAGTCTGTACTGCTGTGAGAATCATGGAAATGTGTCATCATCACTTGTGATTTCCCCTATGTGAGGAGGGCAAATGCTCTCCTCCTCCAGCCAGCACCCTGTGCCTGCCCTAGATACCTTCAGAGACTGCTGCCGCAGCTGCTGTCTTTCCCCACCCTCCCTCACCCCCAGTCAGCCCCTATGCCACCCCCACCACCCAGCTCCTAGCCCTGTGCTCTGGTGCGAGTGGGCAGGTGCACAAATGGAGCCTCATTTTGAAGCTCAGCTCATTTCCTCTACTCCTCCCATGCTCCCAGGGCTGGCAAGAAGGAACTGTGAGGGTGGTTGCTGATGTGTGAGACCTTGCAGAAGCAGCTTCAGCAGCAGGAGGTACCCTTCTCACCTGAGGTACACAAAATGAAAAGAACAGGGCACAGAAGGGTGAAGTCCTACCCCCCTTGCTTTTATGTGGCACCAGTTCAACCACTGATTCCCAGCCTGTTTAGCCTCCAGGCCCTGCCCACCCTCCCCAATCTTTTCTGAATTCAGATATAGCTCAGCGATTTTCAGTTGGGGTGCCATGACATTTGGAAAAGTTAAGTCTTTTTGTTTTCTTAACAGTATATCTCAGCACTGGTATGATTTCATCTGGCAGGGGAATGGAATATGGTATAGGTTTGGGGGGAAAAAGAAGTGCGTGTGTGCGCATGTATGTAAATAAGTAAGACTGAAGTGTACTAACAATTTTAATCCAGAAAAAAAAGTGTATCAAAAGTCTGGGAAACACTGTTGTAAGTATTGCACTGCTTTGAGGTAGCTATCTTACAAGACTAGAGGCCAATGAGTGGACATTCTGCGTCTTTGCAGTGCTGAGCCTTAAACTATGCATCAACAGATGTTTCTGAGCTACACAGAGGTTGTTTGTCTGCTTTTCACAACACTTTTCACCCAGGAAGTTTCCTAATTAAGCAATTATTTTCATTCTAGCCCAAGTAAAGGGAAAAACAAAATTTAAAAAGCCAATTGTGCCAAATTAGTAACAAACTGTTTATACACCACATGGGAGCAATTCCTTGGAGATTATACAAATAGCTGCCCATGCTTCCTGCCTTCCCTGCTTTCTGCACTATTTGCCCATGCAAGGGAACACAACTAACATTTGGGCAGCACTCTGTCACAGCTTTCTACCTCTGTGTACAGAAGAAGGTCCTCTGCCTCAGTTACATGCTGTGAGCTGTCAGTGGTGTGTCAGATGTGCTTGTATAGATCTGCTCAGGCTTTGGAGACAGAATAATCATTGGAATCTTTCTCAACAAACTGTCATCGTAGATTAGCCTGAGTCGGCAGAAGCATCAGCCTGCAGTTGCACCCACAGGGTCATACAGGATGTAAAATCGGTATAAATGTAATCCAGGGGTGGAAAATTAAAATGGATTAATACTAAATCATTGTACGTCCAAATTCTTAACCTTCTACTATGCTGCTGATAGCTCTCAAGGCCTTGTCATGTGGGATACTTAACATGCATTCAATTTAGAATACAGTCAGTGTTTCTATGCCGTATTAAAAAGTCTGAATGTATTCTGAGCAGTTGCTTATTATCATCTTAGCCTATTCTGGACAGGGCTGGAGCTGCTAGACAGGGCTTGTGCTTGTGCAGCTGGAGCTGCTTGTGCCTCCCGCCCCATGACGCTGACCCTGGCACCAGGTGCAGGAGTTCACATGCCCACCCCTGAGGATATGCAACTCTCACACCTTGAGCCTGCGCCTACCCCACTGCCTGCCCTGCACTGCCCAGGCTGGGAGCACCTGCCCCGGTATGATATGCCAGGGCAAGATGGGTCTGCTGCTAGCAGTAGACAGAAGGTGACAAGGGAAGCTGAGCTGGGGAGAGGGTGCTGCTCCCAGTGATAAGTGCAGATCCAAAAGCAGATCCACAAGGCAAGCCAGGTTTCTGCTTCTGGCAGGCTTGAACCAGCCCTGGTATGGTGCCAGACTAGGACCAACAATCAGCTAAACTAGAATCAGAATCTGGAACTTGTATTACCTCCACAGAGCAGCTGAATCAGAACTGAACATATGTTACTTAATACAAACTAGAAATACTCCTTCCATGAAAAACCGTGACTTCGCTACAATATGAGTGAATTTAGCACATTTTACTGCTTGAACACACAGGTACTTGTGTTTCAAATGTAGTTAATACATCCTAAGCGTAACATGCAACATGGCCCTCAGTGATATAGAAACTTATCTGAGAGGCAACATGATTTTGTATCTACAGAAAAGAGCTGAAGCAAGGAACTATTTCAATGATAGTGAAGGGTACTTGGCACCTCATGTTATCGGACACAAGCACCATGCACTCAGCTTATTCAACATGTAGCTTTCTTTGTGAGACTGTGGAATGCAGATATTCTGACTAGCATGGTCTATTTTGTCTATATATTTTGAAGAAGATGCTTTTCAAGCTCTGTACTCTACTCCCCACACTACATGACCCTACTGAGAACACACATGCTATGTGCTTTAAGTGCATTACAAACAATCATGCCAAGGCTAAAGCAACCTGAAAGGGCCTCCCTACAAGCAGACCAAAGGCAAATACGCTCCATTGTCACCCATCTCAGACAGTCTGAACACTTGGCTAAGAAGCTCTCCCCACTCAAAACCCACGAAAAACCATGAAGAGAGACCAGTTAAGTACATCTGGATATTGGTTTGTTTTAGAATTGCAGGTGATAGTTTTCAACCTCCTTTAAGTGATGGCCATCGGACTCATTTTTTAATTAATCGAGTTTCACAACACCCATATGATGTGGGAAAATACTATTTCATTTTACCAATAGAGAAGTGAGGCACATGGAGTCTAACTGACTTATCCAAGGCACAAAACAGAAATTTGAACAACTCCTAATCACTGAACCAACCTTCTCTTGTGCCTAGGACCATGTACCTATTAAAAGCTAAGAAAGCGGCAACATTTAAAAGGGGCAGTGAAAGGGAGCTTAACTAGACAGCCATAAACCACCGCATTACCAGAACGTGCAATTTCAGCCTCTGAAAGAATAGCTTGAAGCCAGTAATCTACAGCTGGAGTATCCCTATTATTATTAGTGACTTGTTCATGCATTTATTTCTGCCCTAGAAATCATGGCTGAAATCCTAGCCCCACTGTAGTCAAGAGGATTTAATGACATGTATAGAACTGACGATGCATTTTTTCTCATACAAAATTACAGCTTGAACTAGTGAACAGAATCGTAATATGTTTCTACCACTTCTGGAGACAAACTACCATATAAAAGGGCTGCTATGAGCCAGATGAGTTTTGGTAATGGCCTCGTAATTTTCTTTTAACTAAAGGGAAGGGTTTTCTCTTACTGGCCATCTGAAGGAGATGGTTCATTGAATAATGTGCACTTGGCCTGGTAAAACAAGATCTGTACAGTAATCAATTATAAATTCTGGAAAAAAATGAAAACCCCATTACCTTTTCATGGTTTTCTATTAAAATTTCAATCACTATATTCTGGAATTTGATGTCCATAATTGCTGCAACTGTTTCCTCTTGAGGTCGTAGGAGTGTTGGTCCAAATACCACACCCAGATTAGCAACGGTCATTAGATTCTGTTTGTGGTTATTAGCGACTCTGTAAGGAAAAAGTAACAGGTTTTAGAAATCTTTAGGATACAAAACCCCATCCTGTTTCAAAGTCAGCACAAAGCCTGCTTACATTTTTAAAACTCCCAACAAGACCCATCAAAGTTCAGCCACATGGAAAACAGCAGATTTAACCAGTGTCTTACCAGTGTAATTTCAGCCTCAGTAACTTGACAGATACAGTGAAAACCAAATTGCCTCCACACCTCTCTGCCTGCTGAATCTCAAGTGGCTGAGAGCTGGAATTTGCAGGCTCCTCTCAGGAAAACATTTTGAATCACTCATGTTTCAAATCTTTCCAAAGACAAATCACTGGAACTTTAAATAGGCTA
The DNA here is from genome assembly GCA_030014935.1 of Caiman crocodilus. Taxonomy (NCBI): domain Eukaryota; kingdom Metazoa; phylum Chordata; order Crocodylia; family Alligatoridae; genus Caiman; species Caiman crocodilus. The sequence goes on from JAGPOW010003447.1 coordinate 23,975,245, forward strand.
ATTCTCTACCTCGATGACAGACCTCTAGGGCACCTATACGGAAGCACGGAGGCTGCTCCGATGCACGGGAATTCCAGCGCGTCGGGGCAGACTCAGTTAATCAAGTCTGCGGCAGCGTGGCAATTGCCACAGCCTCCTGCATCTCGTGTATCAGCATCCTCACACTTAAAAATGGTAGTGGGGGCACCTGATCTGAAGCTCATTGAACAAGCGTTAGTTCAAGCACCGCGTGGCCATTTTTAAGCACGGGGTTGCTGATACACGAGACGTGGTTGCGCCTTAATTAGAGCAGCTCTCAGAGCCACTAACTGAAGTGTTGCCCCCCAGCCCTCAGAGCATGTGTAAACGTGCCACTACTATCCACATTTCAAGTCACTGTGGTTCATTTAGGCTCTTGCCTTCATCTAAGGTCAGTCCTGATCCAATCCAATCATAATGATTTGGAAAGTAAAGATTTTGCCATTAGCAACAGCCGCTAATATAATTTCCGGTTAACTGAAATTTTCAAAGTAATTTAGTACTATTCAAACTTAGCCTCTTGCTGTTACCTACTGCTTCTGTCTTTCCTTGCTTATCAGCACCTCCAGTGTCCTGCACCTGTCCCTGAGGCTGGAAGCACCTCCTCAAAATTCAGTGAAGACCAAAAACACTATGGGCTTAAATGGTTTACAAAATGTAAACCATGGAGAACTGCATTGCTACTCTGGTGGCAACTTCTGCTACCCAAAACTTCAGTCGTTAAAAATAAAAATGCACGCAGAAAAAGGTAGCTGTAACTCATTATCATTTACCTAACAGCAATTATCCAATTCATAGCCAGATAAACTAGACAAATAAACAAATATATGTAAGGTTGCAGACATATGTAATAAATATAAAACAAATAATATATAATATACCGTATATAACAAAATGCAAAGCACACAATTTTTGAGTGCTCGATCTGTGATATTTAAAGAGATCTCATTTTCAGTGAGCACATTTTATGGAGGGGGGGAAAAAAAAAATCCAGCCCTCTCAAGGCATCTCAAGTTTGAAACAAAACTGAAACACCTAAAAAAAAAAAATCACCAGTCATTTTAGAAACCCTTCACATATGAGCTAAGGCATAATGCACTATTTTAAATTATGCATTTAATTAGTTAAACAGATTAAAAAATTATTTATGAAGATAATGCGAAAGGCAGTGCATTCTCTCCCTCTTTCACACACACACACACACACACACACACACACACACACGTGCGCGCGCGCCCCCCCCCCCGCTTCAGTAATTCCCTAAAACTATCACAGAAAACCTAAACTTATGCACCAGGAAATTAACTGCATAAAGCTACCAATTGTCTGACTGCTGGCACTGTTGGTATAAGAATATAAAAACATATTTATACCTAACAAAAGAAGATTATCAGCAAAAGTCACTCAGTGATGAGTTAGAAAGTGCCAGATGGAACACAAAAAGAACAGTAAATTGACTAAAGAGAGAGGCAATTCGTTACCTATATTTAGAGATGCTAATATAAACAGACAGCTAAATAAACATTTTAGGTACCAACATATGCCAGGTGTGTCTATAATGACATATTTCTCTACAAGGCTTGCTACAAACTGCTACAAACTGGTCAGGGGGGATCAGCAGGTGTTGGGGGGTCCCTGTTCCCCCGTGCGCTGCCAGGAGTGACCAGGGATAACGGTCACAAGCTGGCAGAGAGTAGGTTTAGATTAGATATTAGGAGGCGCTAC
>JAGPOW010003447.1:23977087-24004852 GCA_030014935.1 Caiman crocodilus
CATCTGACCCCGGTGCTCTTTCCTGCCAAGGCAGGGGGTCGGACTAGATGATCTGCCCAGGTCCCTTCCGACTCTAGACACTATGATACTATGAAGGCTGAGATTGCATGGCCTGCTCTTTACCACGTGCACTGCTAAGGCATGGATCAAACCATTTAATCAGATATTCGGCTTAAATTCAGCCAGTGGTGGGTCACAGGCTGGACTTGCTCTGTTTAAATTTTGTAAGTGAAAATTCTTCCACCGTATTATGCCACTGATTTATTTTGAGCTGCCTCTCAAGAGTTTCCCGACCGGAAGGGTTCCGGCAAGTGAATCACTGGGCACTGAACCAGCCTTCAAAGTCCCTTCCTCCCTTGTTCTGCCCTCATCCCAAGAAGATGCTAGCACTGAGGGATTCTAGACTATGCAAGGCGAGCATAACTAGCACCAGTCTTCAGGTAGACAAGAAATCTCATCCTTGCTGAGAGTTAATTTCTCTCCCTTCCTAGAGCACCACACAGGATGAAAGTCTCTGACATCAACCACCTTCCACCAAGACCTTCCTAGACTTAAAAGTCAAGAATTGGTTAAAAGGTTCAAAACACCCAAGTCCCACTGAAAGTCACTTTGGTGCCTCTGAAAATATCTCACTCTTAAGTATCACTTCTCCCAGTGTCAGGAAGCACTGAATATATTATCGCAGTTCTGCCTGTTTGAGAAATCTCTTCAATCAATGAACTACAGTGTTATGGGAGCCGGCAAGGCCTCAAGCTGCACCAGGAAAGGCTTAAGTTACCAAGATAAGAAACTGCAATTGTAGCATGCTGTTTCCCTTAGTAAGTAGCACTGGGCTGAAAGAAGGGCAAGCCCACATTGGTTTAGCCCAGGGGCAGGCAATTATTTTGGCTGCAGGGCTGCTTACTGAGGTTTGGCAAGCTGTTGAAGGCCCCCTGGGTAGCCCTGCCCCTTGGCAGGTGCCCTTCCCCTGGTTGCCATCTTCTGACTGGAAGTCCTAACCCCTAACCCTTGCCACCAGAAGTCCTTCTCCTTGCCCCCAGAAGTCTTTCTTTCAGCAAAGGCTTTTACCATCTCAAAACCAGAAAAATACCAAATTGTATTTTAAAACCTGAACATCTAAAACATTCATTAATTTGATTTCAAAAAATATATCTGTCCTGATGTACATGTGTTTGCATAGTATGCAAAGAAGCAATTGTATATAATAGCTTAAAGTTAAGCCTTATTCTTGTATATTGTGGGAGGGGGGGCTTTGTGGGGGGCTGTGGGTGTGTGGGGTAGGGGGTGGATTGATGTAGGGCAGGGTTTCTCAACTGGGACGCATCTCACTAGTGGGACATGAAGGTCCTCTAGGTAGGACTCAGGTCACGGTGGTGAAACCAGAAGTGCCATGGCAGAACTTCTGGTTTCGCTTTTGCACCCTTTGATCAGCTGGTGCCCTCCCACTCGTCGACCGGTGGGATCAGGATTCTTTTTTTTTTTGAGTAGGTGGGGACTAAGGTGCAAAATGTTGAGAACCACCAGTGTAGGGGCTATGGGTGTGAGAAGAGGAAGCATGTGGCAGGGGGTGTGGATATGCAGGATGTGGGTGGGTATACGGTTTGTGGGGGGGATGTGAGAGAAAGAGGGTGGCTGGGGTGTAAGGGGGTGTGGGCATGGGGGTCTGCATGTATGGTGGCGAGGAGGGGTATGGGTGCATGTGTATGGTGGGGTGTGTGTCGCTCACCCTACAAACACACACACACCCCCTCCCACTTGTGGCCCTGGGATAATGGCACGGCCCATGCTCCTGTGGTTTGGCAATGCAGCCAGGAGCCACATGGTGCTGGAGCAGCGCGGGGGCAGGAAGGTACAGAAATGGCTGGGGATGGAGCGGGGATGGGTTGCTGAGTCCTGTTGCCAGCTCCCCCTGGCTCCTACTGCCCCTGGCTCCTGTCATCTTTGACAGGCAGCCAGGAGCAGATGAATACTAATTTCCTAATTTTTTTTAGGGGCCCCGCAGGCCAGATAAAATAGCCTGGCATGCTGGATCCAGCTCACAGGCCATATTTTGCCTGCCCCTGGTTTAGCCAGTGGGGGAGTCTCTGTACACTGCAAACGCTCTACAGACCAAAGCCAACACATGCATGACTGACCAAGGAGATAATGCAACACAACCTCTCCAGATGAGGGTCTCATATTTTAACAGAAACAAAGTGTGGGACCGGGGGGGAGGGGGGGGTTTACTGACCAAGAAGAGCAACTCTCCATCTGAAATCAAAGTAAATAAGAAAAGGTCATTGCAATCTGACCATGGCAATGCTGAAGCTGGTAAGCAAATGCCTTTCATCCTCCATCTCTTTTCAGTTTCCTCCTCTCCCAACTGTACGGATATCATCTTCCAATAGCCCTCACTTCCTATTTCTTTCTACATTTAAAGGGTTACAGAAACCAGAAAGGTTCAAAAGTTTCACCCTCCTCCTCCTTAGTTCAGCCACATGACAGGAGTGGGACATAATGGTATACTTAGCAATGGACAGCAATTGTCATTGGCAGTCCCTTGATTCAAGGATGATCTTTACTACAGCTCACTGATGGACTTGCTGACTTAAAAGTCCAATCCTTGAGCCACGGACCTGTCCGTAGAAGTTGCAGATATTTCTGAAGGGGAGAGTAGGATATAGGCTAGAATTTCTCTCTTTTTCCTTCTTCTGCACTCTCATCTTTGAAGGCAAGACACTTTACCACAAAACAGACTGTCACTTGGTTGAGGTTGCAGCAACTTTGGAGTCAGTCAGCAGCCAACCCCTCCCAGGTCTTGATGTCAGCATCCATTTTCTTGACGTATGACTTCAATGTGTCCTTGTACCCTTTCCTCTAACCACCATGAGATCTCAGCGCATTACTAAGCTGGGAGTAGAGCTCTTGTCTTGGGAGTCAAAACTCAGGCATGTGTGTACAATGTTCAGTTCAGCAGAACTGGCGATTGAAGATCACCAACTCAATGCTGCTAACAGTGGCTTCAGCAAGGATGCTGTTGTTTGTGCAGCAATCTTCCCATTTGATATGGAGGATCTTCTGAAGGCATCAATCTCTCCAGGCTCTTGAGATGACAGTAGGTCACCTATGTTCCACATCCACAGAGGAGAACGGGGATGACGACTGTGTTGTAGACTGGATTTTGGTGTCTTTCTGGTGATTGTGATAAATAAAGATTTGGCAAAGCAAGTTCTCAAATGAAACACCTGTGCACCAGATCCTGTCCTGAATCTTTTCATCCATGTTCATTCTCTCAGAGAGGTGACTACTAATGTAGGGGAAGTGCTTGACTACCTCCAGGGTTTTTCCCTTGATGGTAATTTGGGGAAGGTGATCATATTCATGGCCTGGGGAGGGTGGATATAGCACATTACTCTTCTCACTGTTGAGAGAGAGGCCCAAAGTTTAGTAGATTTCTCTGAAGAGATCCAGTGCAGTCTGGAAGCTCTGCGTGTGTGTACAAGGATGGTACAGTTGCCAGTATATTGACTGTCAAGAATGGTTGTTTTGAGTGCTTTGGTTTTCAACTGTAAACATGCCAGATTGAAGAGTTCTCCAAGAGTTTTGTATTTTATGTTAATTTTAATAGGAAGGCAAACCAAAAAAAATGCAGCAGAGTTGAGGCAATGACACATCCTTGCTTGACCCCAGGTTGGATAACACAGATCTGTCTCCAATCTGCTACACAGGATAGTTGCAGTCATCTGGTCATGAAAAAGTCTTAGAACCTGGATGTACTTTTTAAGACATGCAAACCTGGCCAGTACTTTCCACAAGGCTTTGCAATCGATGGAATCAACGGCCTTGGTGAGGTCAATAAAGGCCATATAAAGGTCCTGGTGCTGTTCCCAACAATTTTTTTGGACCTTGTGGACAACAAGGATAATTTCAATTAACCTGTGGGATGGTCTGAAAGCACTGAGATTCTGGCTGGATTACCTCAACAAGATGGTTCAGGAGGATGCAGGCAAGGATTTTCCCTACTGTTGAAAGGATGGCAATACCTTAATAGTTCTCACATACAGACATAGCTGCTTTCTTGAAAACAGTCATGATGCTGGCATTTCTCAGGTCATCTAGGATCTCTTCATTGTTCCAAATTCATAGAATAAAATTTGTGTAGTTTCAGTACCAGTTCCCTGTCACCAGCCTTGTAGATTTCAGAAGGTACACCATCTAGTCCAATAGCCTTGCTGTTCCTGGTTTCCTTGATGGCATGCCAGACTTTTTCTAGGATAGGAGGGTTGACAAGGGATCCTTTTTCAGGGTGTTAGTGGATCTCAGTGTCACTCTCATTAAGACCGTCTTGGTGTCAATGGGTGGTATAGCCAATGCATTCAGCACAGACCTTATAAACAGTGGTTTTAAAACACTTCCAGAGTTCCTCAGTGTTGCCTGCCTTTGCAGACAGGGCAGGGAACTTTCCATGGAAACAGTGTTGAAGATCCTTACCAACTTTCAGTTTTTAAAGACATTTGGAATTGGCATGCCAGACTTCTTTTTCACATTGTGTTTGGCTGTTTTCAGTGTTTCAGAGAATGCTGGATGTTCATAATTGATCTGACAAGACAGTGATCTGCCTAGCAGTCATTAGTTGCTCATATGACTCGCATGATATGGACATCTATTTGATCATAGGCTAACAAGAACACAGTCGAGGAGGTGCTAGTGCTTAGAGTGAGGGCATCTCCATGTGTTCTTGTATTTGTCACTCTGTGAAGATAGTATTCATGATGACAGGACCCTGCTCCATGCATTTGCTCAGAAGGATACCATTCAAGTTGGCTTTCCCTACCCCTTCCTTCCCAATGATGACCCTCCAGAGTTTTGGGTCACATCCAATTCTGGCACTGAAGTCACTGAGGACAATGATCTTGTCCTCCTTGTGAGTAGTAGTCAGAACATGGTCTAGGTTGGAGTAGAACTATATCAACATCAAGCTTTGGGGCATAACCTGAACAGATCATCTAGCCTGACCCCCTGCCACAGGCAGGAATGAATGCTGGGTTCACAAGACCCCAGACAGGTGATCATCCAACCTCCTCTTGAACATGCCCAAGGTAGGGGCGAGGACCACTTCCCTGGAAAGCTGGTTCCAGATTTTGGCCACCCTAACTGTAAAATATTGCCTTCTGATCTCCAACCTAAACCTATTCTCCATCAGCTTATAAAACCATTGTTCCTCGTCACCCCAGGTGGTGCTGGGGAGAAAACAGCTCTGCCTATTTGCTGTTGATCCCCCTTGATGAGCTCGTAGGCAGCCATCAGGTCCCCCCTCAGCCTCCGCTTGCCGAGGCTGAACAGATTCAGGTCCTTCAGTCTCTCCTCGTAGGGCCTGTCCTGCTGCCCTCTCACCAAGCAGGTGGCCCTCCTCTGAACCCTCTTCAGGCAAAGCTAATGCCTCCCTCTTGAAGGTGAAGCCAATGCCATGAAAGCATCTGTTCTGGGGTGGTTTCCCCTTCTGAAAGAAGGTATATCCTTCACCCTCTTCCCTCAGCTGACCCTCATCCAATTTTCTTGTCTCGCTCAGAGCTGCAATCTCGATGCATCTCACTAGTTCCCTGGCAATTATGACAGTTCATCTTTCTGGTTGCTTATCATCTTGGTTATCCATCAAGATGGAAATGTTCCATGTTGTGAAAATCGCCATCTTCCAATTATGCGTTTTTGACTGCAGAACATAAAGCAGCAAGAGAAGCAGCCACTTTCTTCTCCATGTCACTTCAAGAAGTGAACTCAGGGCACCATGTACAATAGGAAAGTATTAGGAAACTATGTACTGTTCTACTCTCTTTTACCCCATGAAGGATGAAGAAGATTAGAGGCATAATGACTTAAGAAAGGAGAAAAAAATTTAATTAAATTCTGCTCAGGAAATTTTCATATTCCACGGAGGTATAGGCATGGCTACCTACTGGCTGAAGGAGTTGCCACTAGTCTCTTCAATATGAGATTCCTGCCTTGCCTCGTCTCTCCTCTCCACACCACAAGGCCGTATGGGCTGCATTTTTTCACTCTCTTTCACACTGGGGGCTCTCTTTAATCCCATCCTTTCTCTCAGCCACCATTTCCTTGTCAACAAGACAACATGCTTTCTACCTTTATCTTTTCTCTCCTACAGATACCGTTTACACCAACTTCCCACTTACAAGTCTGCTTTTTTTCTGTCCCCCACCTTACATGGAACCTCTTTGGTAATACTAATTTGCCTCACTTTTACTTGAATGGGGAAGGGGAGTCTGAACTATGTACACAAACATTATAGTCTCTTACCATGCTGACACTCTAATGCTGTGTTAAGCAGCTGCACAGCTTTGTGTTCAACTACACACAAATCCCAAAGCAGATCAAAACATTTCCAAAATTTTTACAGGTAATTAATTCTGACTTTGAAATCCTAAATCTAAGACTTTATCGAGTCTCACAAATGCTCCAAGATTTCTAAACTCCAATAGTGTCTGCATTTATAATTTATGGACATCTACATCCACAGACTCCTGTGCAGATTTTGGAGAAAAGTTAAGTAGCTATGATTCAGCTATTTGGAATCCAAATAGTTTTGAAAGCACTTGAAATATTTCATAGGATTTTAATGATCCTTGCTGGTTGGGAAAACTTGGCACATTTATAAAAACACCATTATATTGATCTTAAGTCTTACAAAATAAGGGTTCTTCATTTCTCATTGCCCTTGTGAAATAACACATCAGTCTAACAAATTACTTTGTTATTGCATTATTACTGCTAGGCAACTTTACTTGGTTATGCTAATTATTACAGTTTGTATTATTAATGGCTTCCTAGTCAATATATGATTCCACAGTACAAACTGTAGAATTTGGTTATGTAGTGTCATTTCAGGTAACTGGAGAGAGGTTGCATGCATATAAAGTTGATGCTGATTACAGCCTCTGTGCCACAGTCCACAGCAACCCATTCATCAGTAGATTTCAAAATGCAAGGAGCCTGGTTTACAATCTTGCTGCTGAGCAGTGTTTGTACCCTTCTTGGAGACATCACAAAGCCATATAAAAAGCCTGCGCTCACAACATGGGTATTTTTCCACCAGCAGAGAATTCGTTAGGTTATAGAAGCTATGCTACAAATATATGATCCACCTTTCATATCCTCGAGTTCCCACCTGTACCAGTTAGATGATAATTTACTATAAATACAGCATCCTTGTCATCTTTTATATACAGCTTCCAAAAGACCGTTTTCATCCCAAAATACATTTATAAATGCTTTTATTTAGACTAGGGTTGGGCAAAAAATGCCCCGTAGGCTGGATCCAGCCTGTGGAGGGGGTAGCTGCCAACTCATAAGATCCAGCCCAAGGGAGGCCAGCACCCCTAGCTGCCAGGTGGTGCCAGATGGACAGGGCTGTTTCCGTTGTGCCAAGAGGGCAGGCAGGATTGCTTTGCCCAGTGCAGAGATGGCAGCATCGGCTGTTGATCCAGCAATGTCCCAATCCCCACCGGGAACCTGCCTAGTGTGTCTACAGATGATGTCGGCGTCTGCCCGGGGCACTTCTGCTGCACTGGGAAGGTGGTGGTGTACGGTGACATGTGGGGGAGAGGTAAGGGGAGGCACGTGCTCCCCCCCCAGATTTTTGCACCAATGGCAGGGTTCAGAGCTGCAGCCCAGCCAGACCCAGTGCCTTGTACCACCAATGGCAGTGGCATGATTTCTGCATTGACCTTGGGTGGTAGGGCTGTGGATGTTGCAGACACAGCCGGCAGGTTCTGGGTTAGGAATGGCGATCAGAGCATGCTACAGCTCCAGGGAGACAGAAAGGGTTGTGGCTGTCAAGAGGACACCAAAACTCATCGCGTAAGCTTCCAGCCAAAAAAACCTGTCTATCCCTAATTTAGACGGTATTAGTTATGTCCCTATACATTCAGATTCTTTAGAGTTTCTTCAGGTTTTTTGGCTATCTTGTTCTTTTAACCTTTTATTCCTTGTCGGATAGTCTGGGAGCAAATATGTTAATGTGTTATGGGTTTTCAGTGCTTTCACATTAGTCCTTTATCATTCATGCCTGTAGAAATTGTGTAAAAATACTGAATGGAAAAGTGTAACAGGGAACTCTTACTCAGCAGAATCAGCGAGGGCCCTCCATGAGAAAAGTGCAGCCTGGGCAGAGGCAGCTGGCAGGGCTGGGACTAAAGAGCAGCCCTTGTGCCCAGACCAGCTAATAGACCAAGAAGGTCAAAAGAGGCACGGCTCTGGGGGGTAAAGAGGCTTGCCCTCAGGCTGGAGGGGCAGTGGAGCTCTGGTCACAAGGAGGAAGAGAAAGCCGCTCTGTGATCAGGGCTGCTGGAGGGAGAGGAAGCCTGAATGGACACTGTAACTAGACCCAGAAGGGGTGCGAGTTTTACTGCAGTTTTCCCCTTTCGTTTCTGGGTGGTTTAGACAGCAGGCCTGCGGGACAAAGCCCAAAGTCTGCATCTGTTACCCTGAAGTTGAGGAAGAACTTTCAGTTGGGATTTTTCCTTTTGCTTTTGTGTTGGATACCTGGAAGACTGAGAACAACCTCAAGGGGACATGGAGATCACTTTGCAGGCACCTTAAAGTTCCCTGGGGGTTTTCACCTCTTGAAGGTGAGAGGTCATACAGAGAGAAAGAGAGAGAGAAGGGATTTAAACTCTATTAGGCTGAATGAACCCGGAGGGCCAGAGCCCTACCGTGGAACCTAATTCTCCAGCTGTGCTGCTGCTACCTGAGAACTGAGGCCAGATTGAGTGGGTCCAGGACACAAGGTAGCAACTACTGCAAATCAGGCCCCAGCCAAGAGGGTCAGGGCCTGGATAAATGTGAAAGCAAGGAAGCCAAGTGGCGCCAAGGGAACCTTTTAAGGCTCCAGGCGCTTTCTGCTTAATTGATTCCATCATGGCGCAGCAGGACAAATACATGGTAGCAGATCAGAGAAGCAAGAAAAGGGATGGGGGCAGGCTATCTGGCCACTAGGGCCATACCCTCCTCCTAGCCCCCCAAGGGCTAGGCTTGCCTTAGGAATCAGACTGGGAATCGGCAACTGGAGCTTCAGTGCTCTGAAAAAAACCAAAAAACAAACTCTATCAAACTAGTAATTTGTGTATGCTGCCCACGGTATGCTGGGATACCAACTGACTTCCTGGCCACCAGACCTGTTCTCCTTCAATCAGTGCATGATTAGAAATGCACATCTCATTACAACAGCAGGGAACAGAGGGTTGGAAGGGAATCACAGAGCTCTAGTCCTTTGGGTCAGTAGTTCTGCTCCAATCCATATCTCCACTGAACAAAAATCAGCCATCTAATGATTTCTGCAAAATGAACTGCTTGTCTGGGATTAAGCAGTGGGAAGCTAAGAGTCATCTTTAGCATTCTGGACCTTAAAGATAAACAGAGTGAGCACAACAAGCCCTCCCATGAAGTGGCATTTCCAGGCTACAGTTTAGGTCCAGTGGGAGGTATGGTTAGTGGAGATGCAGCTATCTGTGCTCTAAGGCTAGGGATAGACATTACACATAAACTGGTTTAGAGTGATCAGAAACTGGTTTAAACTGGTAACAGAACAGATGTTTAGTGCACATGTTCATTTTGAAAATGGCTGGAACTGGTTTGAGATAAACCTGGTTCACTGTAGCATCAGACTTAACTGATTTGGCTCAAAACAGTTTATGTCTGTCCCAGACCCCTTTCTGGTTTAAAGTTACACCAGACTCCCTCAGCATCCCGGCATGCTCTCTGAATTGGACAGGGCTCTCTGCTTTACAGCAGGGCTGGCCCCTTTCCTCTGCTCCCTGGCTGCAGCTCTGGGAGAGACTGCAGGCTGCTCCCCCCTTTCCCTCTCACCACTCCCTGCTAAGCAAGAATTCCCACCTCCCCTCTGCTCCCTCACTGGAGCTCCAGCACAGACTGCAGGTATCTGCCTGGCTCCTTCCTGCTAACCAGGAATTATTCTTTCCCCATCCCCTGCCTATACCTCTCAGCATTAGCTAGCAGACCATATACTGGTTACAGTCTCTGCTGTGGAGGACGACAAAAGCAGGCAGGATTTTGGAGCTAATCAACAGGTAGTTGATAACGTTCGTCCTTCGAAAAGCTGTTTAAAAAGAGCATGAACTAAAGGAGAGAGGCTTTGTTTTCTTAATGGGTTGATAAACAGAGTTGAGGTTGAGGTGATAAACATTCCCTGCTGGGTTGCTCAGGTGAGGCAGGGGTGGGACATTAGAGCATCCTGCAGGGGCCTGGCCATGCCTCCCCCCCCCCCCAGTTCAGCACTGCAAGGGAAGGGAGGGCTTTTCTGCTGCTCCCTGGCTTCTGCAGGCATGTGCCTGATTTTTTTCAGTCCAGAGGGGATATCTGTATGGTTACAAATGGGTTCACCCTAGCCAAGTTAGACAAACCTGCAAAGATTTAATCAGTTCAGGTTCAGGCTTTTTGACCATCTGTCCCTAACCTAAGAGACCAGCCGCCGAACAAAGGTCTCAGGTTTTCCAGGGCTGTCCATCCCACTGTTTTCACTAGCTCTAACTTCTCTTTCAGAAAAAGCAGTATTGCAAGAAGAAGAAAATCCATGCTCTGCACTGAATTAGATTATATCTGAGCTGCTTGGATACCATCACATGGCATGACCAAACATAAATTAAGCCAGGATAATTGCTATTCAGGTTTCATTGCAAAGTCTTAAATATTTCTTTGCTGAGCTATCTGAAAATCAGCATTAAATAATAACAGGCAAATAAACCAGAGCCTGATGTCAAGTAAGCTTCGCAAACTGCTCCTGCTTCTTTCTTTTTTACTTGATAAGAATTAATCCTAATTCCATAAACTCCCTCTGACCAGCCAATAAATTTGACCCAAATTTATTTTCAGGGAGATCCAATTAAAGAACACCTTTCCCCCCCTCAAATCTCCAAAAAGAAACCTAAATTAAGAGAATTACTTCACATGCTGCTTGTTGTTCTATTCAGGAACATTGCTAAGAGCTGACATGGGTCCACCTGTCAGAGCTGGGGCAGTTGTTGCAGGGCACTGCAGTTTTTAACATCATGTACAGAGTAGAAAGTGCATTGAGAAAATGTACTAACTTAAAAATTCTGGGCCATGAGTTCACATCAATGGTATTATTTATTGTTGCCGGACATGGTTTTGTGGGTACATGATGTTATCTCGAGTTAATGCATTTTTCTGACTCACTCAGGTCAGCAGTGGCACAGATAACTTCCTCTACACTCATCAAGTGGCTGACAATTGAAACATACCAGTGAAAAATAAATTTCTATTTCAAAAGAACACACCCCACACTGTTCTGTTTAAAGGACTGCCCAGAAACTGGTATGTTTTGCTTGGGAGGAATGAAAATTCAACTAAGATCCGTAGTTATCATCTCAGGTATTTTTCGCTGATTAGGACAAAAAGCTTTGAGAAAGCATTTGTTCTCCCTCAGATCTTTGTTGATGTCTTAAGTGTTTTGTTTTGGCACTTAGGCCAATTTGGTTGAAAGCTGAGTGCTTTTAACAGATAGCTTATGGGAGATGGTGACAGGCCAAGTAGAAGGCAGTAATGAGGTGGTATCAGCAAACCTTGTATTGCTAGCCATCAAAATGTTCTCAGTGTCTACAGCACTGCTAACACTTTACTCAATATGAAAAGCTGATGCCCCTAGCACTCAAGTAGGCTAGATCCTATTCCACCTATTAGGCAACTAAGTGGCACTTAGATGTCTCCATGTGATCCTTTTCCATTTTGTTGGAATCCCTGAAAAAAATCTTTAATACATCTACTTTCTTAATGCACCTTTATCTTAGCCTTAAGACTAAACCAGTAAGAAGTGTCTGAGACTCACCAGTCTGTTGTGTTAATGGTTTTCAGGAACTCACACAGAGAGAAATAGGAACACACTTGGACACTTAGGATTTCTAAGTACTACTTATGGAAGTGTAAGTGTTGCTGTAGCTGTGGTGATCCAGAATTATGTAAGAGGCAAGGATTTCTTAGGATAATATGTCTTACTGGACTAACTGTATACAAGAGTTAGAATGCAAGACATCCTCCTCATCAGGTCATCTGTTTGCTCAGTAGGATTCATCAGGAGCTTCATCACAAAGAAGTAACTTAATATGGAAGGGAAGTATAACAACATATGCAGACAAGGTGCAACCAAAGAACTACACGCTTCCCTTTGTAAATAGGGGAAGCCCCCTTTGAAATCCCCTTTGTAAATAATTTTTTCATAGTGTGAGAAGAAGCGTAGTCCATGAAAGGCTAAGGATTCTCTGTCATTATTATTATTTCAGTGGCAACTTGCAAGCATTTCCCTGTCCAACTTCCCTTCCCCCAAATCAAATGATTAGCTTCGATTTAATTTGCTTCAGATATGCTCAGGGCTGGAGAGAGTGCAGTTACTGAAGTATAAAACTGGTGGTACTTACTGAATAAAATCTAATGAGTTCTGGGAAATGTCCCTGGGAAATTCAAGTCATCCCTGCACACTGTTGAGTTTAATTGGGCTACAGCTGATGAACCTGTGGGTGGAGACTATGAAGGAGGAGGAAAACAACTAACTGGCATTTTAACTGCTCCTGCTGTTCAGCTCCTCTCCCTTTATGGAGAATGCAGGTTTGTAAGCCTAAGGGGGAAGAGGGATCTTGAGCTCTCCAAGTGTTTAAAGATGTTTCATTGTGCAGACACCCAGAGGGAGTACCCTGATTGCAAAGATCAAAAGCTGAAAAGCACTGAACACTATGCACTCTGTGAAGCAGGGGTGTCACAGACATGGCCCTCAAGCCAGATCTGGCCTGCAGAGCCCTATCATTTGGCCTGGAGTGCTGCCCATGGGTCTCAGATGAGCACTGCATGCAGCATGCGTTGCCCCAGCTCCATGCACCCATTTGGTATAAACTCCAAATAGTGCAGGGGTTAGAGCCAGCACATGCACTGCAAGAATGGGGTTAATCCGGCGTGTGCACTGCATGCATCAGCTCCTGTGGACCACCTCTCCATGTTAGATTTGGGGCCAGTCCAGATTGGGCCTGTAGGCTGGCTCCGTATGCCGGACCTGGCACACAGGGCATGCACCATGTGTAGCAGGTCTGGGGCCAGATAAGTTTGACACCCATGCAGTAAAGGAAGAGAGATTCATGCAGTCAAAAGGAGAAAGGGAAGAGATGCTGCTTCACACAAGCCTAACAAGTATTCGATTCGGATTCAGATTTGGCCGATTCGGAGGGACAGTAATTAAATTTGGTGATTCAAATCACTGTCTCAATTTGATTCGGCTGATTCGAAGCCGAAGATTCGGCGCCAATTCGGAGATTCAGCCATAGACTAAACAGGCAGCAGCCCTCAAGGACGCTGAACACAGCTGCCTCCAACTGGTGAATCTGTTATGGTGGGCAGAGGGAGGAGGGAAGGGGTATGCAGTGGCAAATCAATGCCCCCACAGAGAGGCTGGGGCTGGGACAAGCTAGCCAGCTGAGGCGGAGGGATGCAGGACTTGGGGAGGGTGACTCCTGCCACTGTGCATCACCACACGCCACCGGTCCGAGAGGGCTTGGGAGCAGGCATGTGCCCCCAGATCTACATGGGAGGGACAGGGCTGGGCTGGGCTGCACACCAAATGGGCAGCGGAAGGCATTAGGAGTGGCGGCTATGCCCTCCTGCCGCTCGCCCAGCCTCCCACACCTCCCAGACAAGCCATGGCTTCATCCCGGCTACACAACCAGCAGCAGGGCATGGCGATGGGCACGTGCTCCCGGACTGGGCCTAGCCCAGCAGCAGGGGCTATGGGGAACAGCCATTCCACTGTGCTCTGCAGAGCAGGCGGAGCCAGGGCTACGCTCCAGGCCGCGGCTGGGGTTAGCCACCTGGAGCACAGCCCTGGTTCCACCCACCTTGCAGAGAGCATCCTGGCCCAGCCTGTCCCATGCAGTTCCGGAGGAACACGCCTGCTCCTATGCCCTCCTTGACCTGCAGCACGCAGTGGCACACTGCCCCCCAAGTCCCATGCCCTCCCACCCCACCTGGGCAGCTTGTCCCAGCCCCAATCCCTCCCTCGCTGTGGGAGCACTGATCTGCCCCACCTACACCCCTTCCCTCCCACCTCTGCCCACCACAACAGATTTCCCAGCTGGAGGCAGCTGTGTCAGAGGACTGCTGCCTGTTTAGTTTATGGCTGAATCTCTAAATCGGTGCTGAATTTTTGCCAAAACAATTTGGAGGCTTCCAATTCAAATGGAAGCTTTTAATGGATCTCCCAATTCAATTCAGATTCAGAGATTCGGCTACCAAATCGGGCCGAATCTCCTCCAACTTGAAGTGGCTACCAAAGCTTCACAGAGCCCCACAAGATATCTCAACAGCGGCGTGGTGAGTCAAGACCTGGCAACCGGGGATAACATACCAGCCATGCAAAGAAGAAGAAGGAGAGGAGTGAACACAAACAGGTGGAACCTGGATGATTAGAGAACAGGAAAGGGCAGGCAGGGCCGACGGAGGGAAACCCGAGGCAGACTTCATCATATCAGTTGACTTACCAGGGCTTGCATATGCTAAATTAAAACATAATACTTCAAGTGTCTGACATTAATTGTCCCATGTGCTTCAGCAGCACTAAAACAAGCTATGTGGCCATGTCTGGATTATTACCATAGGTATATTTTTAAAACTGTAAATAAGTAGTACTAACAGAGATGCCCTGAGATGCACAAAGATGCTTTGTGCTATCATGTTCTTGTTTTAAGAGGAGGAATGAAAGCTGCCACAAATGAGTTATAAAAAGGGACCATGGCAAGAAGCAGTTTAGGCCTTGATATTAGGTTTTGTTGAAAACAAACTTTAGGAAGGAAAAAGGGGGGTAAAGGAACAGAAAAATATGTTGTTGGGTTTTTATTTACATCATGAAGCCAATTCTTGTCTCTCAGTAACTCTCTCCCCATCAACAGAGTCCAGAACAAAAATCTTTCATGAAGTGCCTCAATGCATGTGGGAGCCACATCCCCGGCACACACCCCACAACAGAGCCAAACACTGGCACTTCTAAAAGAACGTATGCAGCCCTGGTCCCATGCACCCAGGCATTTCAATCCACTCGGCTTTGGTGAGGCCGCAGCTGGAGTACCGCATCCAGTTTTGGGCCCCACAATTCAAAAAGGATGTGGAGAAGCTTGAAAGAGTCCAGAGGAGAGCCACGCACGTAATCAGAGGGCAGGAGAACAGGCCTTGTGATGAGAGGCTGAGAACCATGGGGCTCTTTAGCCTGGAAAAGCGCAGGCTCAGAAGTGATCTGGTGGCCACCTATAAGTTTATCGGGGGTGACCACCAGTATCTGGGGGAACGTTTGTTCACCAGAGAACCCCAAGGGATGACAACGTCAAATGGTTATAAACTACTGCAAGACCGTTTCAGGCTGGACATAAGGAAGAACTTCTTTACTGTCCAAGCCCCCAAGGTCTGAAATAGCCTGCCATTGGAAGTGGTTCAAGCACATGCATTGAACACCTTCAAGAAAAAATTGGATACTTACCTTGCTGGGAACCTATGATCCCAGCTGACTTCCTGCCTTCAGGCAGGGAACTGGACTCAATGATCTTCTGAGGTCCCTTCCAGCCCTAATGTCTACAAAAATCTATGAAACCGGTTTCAGTCTTTTTGAAACTGGTTTATGTGCACTGAATGTCTATTCTGTTACAGGTTGAAACCAGTTTCTGATCACTTAAACTGGTGAGGTTTCAGTTTTTAGGGTCGGAAGGGACCTGAACGGATCATCAAGTCCGACCCCCTGCCCTGGCCAGGAACGAGTGCTGGGATCATAATGCCTAGTTTATGTGTAATGCCTGTCCCTATCCCAGAAGAGAACGCTTCTTTCTATTGCAACATCCCTGCTGAGAGGTTTCCCACCAGTGCTGTGCCAGAGGCTGTGAGACAACCTTGGTAAATAATGTCACGTAACCATTCTCTGTAAAGGTGCTGCAACTATGCAACCCAGTTGGCTCACTCCTCTCATATGAATATATCACAAGGAGCTACAATCCTCATTGACCAACCAGACGGTGCACACAGAATGAAAACGGTCGTCACATAAAGCAGCTTCATTTTTCTCCAAGTGATCCTCTCTCATTTTGCTATCCAGTGAGAAAGGAACAGGCTTTGCACTGTGCCCTTGTTCTCCTAGACTTCACTTGCTCCAGCAAGAGTCTGTTTTTCCTTCTGGGTGGACTTGGCCACAGCTAGATGCTTGGGCTCCCTCCCAGGGAAGAAAAGAAGAAAAAAAACTGTGCATCACTTGGAACATACACAGGCCAATTCTAAAATGCAATACCGGTAAGCCTGATCAGCAGGAATGCCATACATACTGCGTATACATGCTGGGCTAAAGATCTATGCCTTTCAAATTGAACACATATGGTGCTGCTCTGATTCAGGCTTTGCAAAGACCCATTGAACAAACTAGCCATTATTTCTAAAAGTCAGATCACTGAGTCTGGGCAAGCTATGCCTGCTGCAGAACCTGAGGTGGATGTGGGGTAGCAGAAAGGGGGCTTCACACCAGTTCTTGATTCCCCAATTATTAGCAAATACTTCAGGCTTGATTTCAACCAGGGCTGCCTCAAGTTACAGTGACAGGAATGGTTGCTGTTCCACCAGCCCATGATGGAGAAAGCAAGGAACATCTAAGCTCTGCCCTGGCTTGTAATCTGCTGGGGGTGAGGGGTGCGTTTCACATAGTTGGTAGGGTCGGAAGGGACCCGAGCAGATCATCAAGTCCAACCGCCTGTCATGGCAAGAAAAAGTAGCTGGGGTCGTTTGACCCCAGAAGGTGTTCGTCTAGCAGCTGTGTTGAGGAGCTGGTGTTAAAATTCTTAACAGCTCCATCTGGAAATGCAACAGAGACAGATGAGAGGGACTGCACTTAAAAACGGCACCGGGAGGTCGGCAACTTCAGCTTGCAGCACTGCAGCGCTACCAAGTAATCACATGCTCCGGAGGTGACGGTACCGCTCACCTACCTCAGTGGGGCTTTGGGAAATTGGATTTTGTTGGTATTGAAGGAGATAAGCCAGAGGGCAGCGTTCCCTTTTTTAATGCAAAAGAAGATCCATTTTCTCAAGTTCTACAGGAACAGAGAGCAAATGGACATTTAGTTTCACCGGATTTAACCCTTCCTCGCAAAACGCATTGAGATGCCAGAGCGTGAAATGTTTTATTGAATGGAAATATTATTCTATGAGCTGTTGCTTTCTTGCGAGGGCAGTGCATTGCTGCAATCCCCCTGCTTTTCAAAGGCAATGAGAAAAAAAATGCCGATGCCTGATCTACATTTAACTGCTGCACTGGAGCTGCAACAGGAGAGAGCACTCGTGTCCAAATTTCAGGAGCGAAGAGAAAGGTTAAGTATCAAAGAGCAGACTTTATACAAATCAGGTTGTAACAACTAGGAACTAACACCTCAGAGAAAACAGTCAAGCAAACGCAATTCCATTTCTCCACACTTTCACCCACAGCTTATTAACGTTAGCTAAAGATGTGCCAGTGCAGCATCTGCTTAGCACATACAGCCTTCAACAAGACCTTTCCTCCCTCTAAAAAAAACCTGTTATTGATAAAATCCACCCAAGGCTTCTGCTACTCATGGTTATTATGGCAAACTTTCCCGACCACTGTCGTCTACGGGAACCACACAGTCTAGTACATACTAACACCTGTTGCCATAGCAGCAGTTTTTTCCTTCTTTGCAAGCCGCAACAAAAATGAAAAGCTATTATGTTCTATGAAAACTGCCCTCTCCCAATCCTCCCTCCCCAACAAGTCACCTTTTGTATACAGTACACAGAGAATTGGAAAATAAAAAAACACCAACATTTTAACTGCAACATTTCAATGAAGCAACACCTACACAACTGTGCAAAGAAAAATATGTTAAAAATCATTCTCTAAACAATCTACAGACATGGCAAATAACCTGCTAACGCCTAGCTGGAAGATAGAAAAATAGGGAGAGTGATTATTTGCAATAAAAAAATTCCAAAAGCACACCAGTCAGACCAAGCTCTGATTTTTCCTGCTGCTGCTAAGAACCATGGGAAGCTCCTATTACTCTCCACCCAGTCACTATCTCCTTATGTAGGCATTAAGAAATAAGTCAAGCTGGTGAGCTAGCTCAGAGGCAACAAATCAAAATGATCCTCACATTATCAAGTATATTCATGCAAGAGACTGACAAATGGACTGCAGTAATAAGAAAATTTTGGTGGCCTACTGAACAATTTTCTTTACCTTATTTTTTCTTAAACTATTTATCGCGGGGCACATTGATCACAAACAGTCTTGGCTACATTATTCCCCAACAACCCAGAAATTATTGCACCTAAGGATAATATAGAAATAAGTACATTCCACACAAAAAGAAAGTCATACTTAAAAACAAGATGAAATTCTGGCTCAATGTAAGATGATAGGAGTTTTGCCATTGACTTCAATGAGGCCAAGATTTCAGTCAATGCTGTTCAATATGAAGGCGCTCTCTCTCTCTCATCAGATGTCAGTGAGTCCATGAGCATACCACCTCAGACCATGTCAACTGGGCCAGAAGCAACGTGTTTCTGCTGGGCACCTGGACAAACAATTAGCTCCCAGATCCGTCCAAAGACTTGCCCTGGTGCCGCAGTGGCTTCAAAGCCCTGGACATTTTTCTAGGCCCACTAGCCTATCTAGCAAAGAAGTAGGAAGGCCCTGGTGAGCAGGTTGATGGGCAACTACAGCAGTGGTGCTGGCACCTGCACAGCCTCTCCTACTGTGGCTGTGCCCTGGTAATCAATAACCTGGCAGCTGCTACTCTGTGGCACAAGTGTGCCATCCTGGACTCCCCAGTGACCCTGCTCAAAAGGCTCCAGAAACTTCTCGTTGACTTCTGGAACAGGTGACACTCTTCTGGAACAGGTGACACTCTTCCAGGAGGCTGTCCATTACCAGCCCATCAATGAGGGCCTGATTGACCCAGCAAGCCAACTTGATGTCTTCTGCCTGCAGCCCTTCAGCACCTGCTCTTTGCTGGTGAGCCCTTCCCCTGGTGATGGCCCCAGCCTTCTTGCATTGCCTTCTTGCATTTGGTGGGCAACCTCAATCTCCATCAGGAACTTTTCCTCTTGGATACTGATTACCTCAGATGGGGTTCCTTCCTGCCCTACCATAACCTTTACCAGGCCTGGCAAGCTACCTTCAGACTCAGACACCCAAGGCAGGTACCTGTGATTTTTCAAGCTGCTGCAGAAACCTCTGGGCCATAACCTGACTTTGCAACAGGTTTCCAGAGGCTCAGCTCAGTATCCCCTCATCACTTCCCCTGATCTGGTCACATACCATCAAGTGGATCCATCTCCTTAACTTAGCCTAGTCTGCCTGGTTCTCAGCAAAAGTCCTGGCCAACTGACTGGGCTGCACTCTGCTTTCCTTCACATCTCTTGGCTAAGTGAAAGCTGCCCTCCTTGTAGATGTGCTTCCTGCCCTGGAACACCATCTTTGTGTGCAATGAGCCCTCCCCGATTGCTACCTACTTCTCCAGCTGTGAACAGCGATGAGTGATGTCCCAGTACCCTGCTGTCACTCCCCATGCTCCACAGTGGTGGGATGTGCTTTCAAATCCTGTCTGGGAAGGCACTCTTCACATGGGCGGTCAAAGTTCATCATATGTGTATCCCTGCCACCTGTTCTGACATGATCTGGAGCTGGCACCTAGTGACAGCAACACCAAAGCAAGCCCACCTGGCCTGGCACACCCCGTACAAGCTGCCTATTGCCAGAAGAACTGGTGCCCTCCAGTAGCAGCTGCTCCAAAGGGCCCTGGTTATTAGGCCCATGCAAAGCAGCTAGTATTCGCTTTGGATTCAGATGATTCAGGGGACAGTGATTTGATTTGGTGATTCGAATCACTGTCCCAAACTGATTCGGAGATTCAGCCACCACTGAATTGCCAAATCAATCAGGCCCCATCCCCTGCCCGTTGTCCCAGCCCTGTCAATGGCTGCCCTGCTCAGCCCAGCCCCAGCTTCCTGGCTCTATAAAAAAAGCCCAGCACTCACTGGTTGCTGCCAGTCAAGGAAGAATCCCTGCTGCCCCACACTTTGTGAGGGGCTGTCACAAACCCCCATTCCCCATCTGCTGTCCCAGCTCCCCCTACTACCCTCCATGGCTGCCCCACCTGGCTCCCAGGTCTTTAAAAAAAACCAAAAAAGCCCCCACTCACTGATTCCCACTGTCCCCCACTGCCCTGTGCTGCATGGGGGACTCTGCCATGAGCCCCCAGAAGCTCCAACAGCCGCTGCAGCAGACTAAGGGTGGGGGGCTTTTTTTTTTTTTTAAGAACTGGGAGCTGGGGCCAGGCAGGGCAGCCATGGGGAGGTGGGGTCAGGGGGTGCTCAGAGGGCTGGGGGGGGTCTCCCCATGGTCCCCTCCACCCTCCTCCAGCCTCCCTCCACCCCCTGCTTACCAGCACAGAGTCCAAGTCCAGCTCCCTGCAGTGGCGAGTGGGGACTGCCTGAATCTCCGAAGCTATCTGAATCTTTCCCAAATTGATTTGGAGAGCTTCAGATCGATTCGGACCTTTTTATTGGTCTCCTGATTCAATTCAGTTTCAGAGATTTAGCTGCTGAATCAGGCTGAATCTCCTCCCAACTGAATCAGCATGCAAAGCTTTG
Organism: Caiman crocodilus; assembly: GCA_030014935.1. Lineage (NCBI taxonomy): Eukaryota > Metazoa > Chordata > Crocodylia > Alligatoridae > Caiman > Caiman crocodilus. Next base: position 23,997,787 of record JAGPOW010003447.1, read on the forward strand.
CACAGCCCTACTGGCTATGGTCACTTCTGTCTATCACCTAGACCAGGCAGTGTCAACAGCCTGCCCTTTCCATGAGAAGCAAGTGAAAGAGACTCTACCATGACTTCCTGGACTGCCACCAACTATAGCCACTCTTTTCTTCCTTCAGTGCCCTCACTCATGAACTGCACTTGGAGTTTTCTGAGACTATGTACATTTTCTCTATCCTGTATCAAGGAGCTGAAGAAGGGAGTGTGATCTGTCTGGCCAGTTTCCTGCTAGGCCAAGTCGAGACAGTAACCGTGAAAAACCACGAAGAATTAAATACAAAAGAACTAACACTCCTACTGTGTGGTTTGGTATAGAGTTGTGTGTAAAGAGAGACAGAAAATCTATTGGCTACTCATCAGAAACCTTTCACTATCCCTAAATTCAAACACCTACACATTTATTTTGGGGTAGTGTAAAAGCCCTTAACATTTTACTGCTTTTAAATTTTGAAATCCCTGAAAGCAAATTAATAGTTCATGGAAGCTCAATTAATTCCATGCCACCTATATTGCACATTGTAGCTCACATTACTTTAATGAATGGTCTTGTACCAACAATAGCATATACTTTTGCTACATTCGCTGCTTGTGAAATGGTCTCCAGTATGCAAGAATGGCCACCTTGCAAGATCTGGCACTCTACAAAATGGTTTAAGATTAGCATCAATACATATATGGGAGGCAAGCAGCATCTGAAGCTTTAATTTAGTTTAAGGTTTCCAATGTCACAGCAAGATAAAGATAGGATCGGACAATGCAATCACCCCATCAAATAGAACAGGGAAGCAAGAATTATGGAGAACACTGGACTGACTGAAGCATGCTAGTATGTTGGTGGGTTTTTTTCAAACAGGTAAGGATAGCTACACTAAGCATCCATCAGCAGTTTGAATTACATGCGATGCAGAAATAATCTTACCCATTATTAGGTGGACTGGCTCAGCCTGCAGCATGGAAGCTTTCTGGAATGAGAATTTCACCTTATGCTGAAATAACAGTTAGAAAGAAGCCAGTCATGGTCTTTATGGCTTCTCAACTGAGCCAAAATGTGTCAAAGCTCTACACATCAATGCAGACCACTTGCTCTCAGCTTGCAGCACATCTTGAATCAGTTCAAGAACAGATGCAGAAAACGGATCTCCCTTTGCTCCTTACGGTACTGTAAAAAATGGAGCATGTAGAACCGGGGGGGGGGCTGTAAAAGGTGAAAAGAAGGTAGAAAGTAGCTCTAACCATTTTGTAATTCTATGACTGTTGAAGGAAATTGTGAAGGCAGCTACCAAAAACCTGGAGTGAAAACTAGGCTGATACAGGACTGTCTTTCTGCTCACCCTAGTTTGTGGGCAAAAGACAAGCAGGAACTATAATGGAAATGGAGAGAGAGAAGAAGAGAAAGGGAAATGGAGATGAAAGAGAAGGAAAAGAGGGGAGGGGAAAGAATGAGAGAGGGGGATGGGAATGGGGAAGAGAGGATGCAAGAAGAAAATAGACCTGAGAGAAAAAGTGGGGACCAACAGCGGAGTATGGAAGAGACAAGAGAAATTATATTTGAAATGAACAAGGAGACTGAAGCTCTGTCCTTCTAGAAGTAATGGTGGAAAATGGAAGAAGTCTATTCTCTAGGAAAGGAGAAACAAGAAAGAGGGTAAGCAAATTGAATAGAAAAGAGACCATGAAACAAAGTGGGAAAAAGCAAGGAAGAAAGTATGGACAACTTTTGGGGAGTATTTATTTTAGCATTTTCCACTATTCCCCTTACAAGAAGCTTTGAATTTTTCAATTGAAAAGATATATCTAGGCTGCTCAAGTAAATATTTCACTGAAAGAACATGCCGTGTGGTCAGGGTATTAAGGAAGGTATAACAAGGATCCCTAACTCCTGTTATTCAAGAAGAGAGAATGCAGTCCTGCAAACAACAGGAGGCAAGGGTTCAAGCTAGGGAGAGGCAGGCTACAGACAGCTCCAACAGAACCACGCAGATTAGTAATGAAGAATCCCTGTGCCCCGTTGGAAGCGGGAAACGCCGAGGCCAGGTGACTGGAAGCGGTAGAGCCTTGCAGCTATATAACCCTGTCTCAGACCAGAGCGTGAAAGGGAGCTCACTGAGAGAAGAGTGCAGACTGCTGACTAAGGAATCAAACAGGCAGTAGGGTAATCCCAAGAGGCTGGCTGGGATAGCCAGCCAGTAGTGGAGGGGTTTTGTTTGGGGTGTACAAGTACTGTGGGGGAGGTTAGTCATTTTGCTTGCGAGTGGATCATTTTGCTTAATGTTTAGTTGTGAGGCACGGAGTGGCTTTACTAAGGAGTAGGGCAGCTACTGTAGGCTCCTGGGGAAAATGATGCAAGTTTGGTTAGTTGATTTAGGCTATGGACTACTAATTGGAGAGGGGGAGAGACAGAGAAAGAGAGCCCTGGCTATAGACTTAAGTTTAGGGACAGACATTCAAAAAATCCTGATCTTAAACTGGTTCAAACTTTGCAGATTACTCTAACCTGGTTAGGCTGAATCAGTTTGCAACTGTACAGACATTCCCTCTGGACTAAAGAAATACAGGCACACGCCAGCCGTGGCTCAGGCTAGAAGCCGGGGGGTGCTAGAGCAGCCCTCCCTTCCCTGCCACACTGCTAAGCTGGGGGTGCGGAGGCGTGGTGTAGCCAGGTCTCAGCAGGATGCTCTGATTAGGGAGGGGCTCCCCCCCTTGCTGCTCCTGACTAGCAAGGGAACCAGCAGGGAGCTGATAGCACCATTTAGCACCCCAATCAAGAAAACAGAAGCCTCTCTCATTAGTTCAAGCTCTTCTTAAACAATATTTTCCAAGGAAGGAATGCAGGGGGAATGGACCTATTAACAGTCTAATGAAACTTTAGGAGGTTAAAAGTTCAGCTGTAAAATTGTAGCAAAATGCTGCTAGTTTACACAGTACAGGAAAGCAGCTAATAACCAGAATATTTTTTTAAAAAGAAAGCAGGTTAGGTTCTCTTCCATTTCACAATGGATCCAGCCAGGTGATTCTGTGCAGGGATTCCCCTTTACCCACGCTTTTCCCAGCAGCTTTAACTCCATTATTGTTTGTCATGCCATAAAAAGTTCATGAAGTCTGTATGTACCAGCTTTTTTGAGAGTTTTATTGGGTGAATTTAAGAGGGGCAGACAACTGATACAAGACATGGATGCAGCTAAAAGAAAAAAAAGGAAGAAATGCTGATGCACCAAAATCAGCATTGCATGCATTCTTGTCTATACACTTCCTATATATTTGTTTGAGGTTATCCAAGCTTTAGGCCTGTTACAAGCAATTACTCTTATCAAAAATAGCCATTTGTACAGAATGATTTTCAAATAAGAAGGCTCTTCAATGTTTTGCTTCTCTGCTGTGGACTAAGATACAGATATTCAGCTTCTCCTGGGAAAGCTGCTCTCTCAGGTCTGTACAGATATTCAGGCTTTTCCTTCCAGGGTAAAAATGGACACTTGAAGAGAAAAGTAACCTGGAAACAACCAGGGTTAAATAACTCCCAGGAGAGTTTTTCCTGGGACAGTGAATGACTGCACATAACATGGCTCCTCTCAGAAGAGAACACAGTTCTTCAGCTTCTCTCCACATCTGCTGCAGGGAGGCAGTGTCACGCACTGGCATCTGCTGCTTCAGATTACCCCCCTTTGCAATCCCCACGTTGTACTGAAGGGAAATGGGAAGTCTAGGTCAGCCAATCAGGGCTGCCCTATGCACATCTATGATCTGTCACCAGAAAGACTACAAAAGCCTAGGTGTACCCAGATGAGTGCACAGAGTGGTCACCCCTTCCCACCTCCGGTGCACCCCTCCCTTCTCCCAGCTCTACAGTGTCAGCACTGCAAGCTCTCCATGGCTTCATTATTCAAATGTCTTCCAGGTTAACTGAAAGCATGTATGCAGCCTAACTTTCTAACTTACCCAAGCAGACTCAGGGGAGTTAACATTGTGTAGAAGTGACCTGATGGCTGGTTTGCTAGTCAGAAGGCAAGTCAGGAGCATTAAGTTAACCCTCACCGTGATTCTATCTGGGTGAGGGAGAAGTTGTCTTTAAAGGGTTTTCAAGGACAACACCCCTCTGCCCAAAGCCTTATACTTCAGCACTTTAATTCATGAATTTATAATGCAGTAAACTTCAGAATCTGGGCAGCGTCAACCTATGCATTTGGCCTTTACCCAGTAGACATTCTACACAGACAGAGCTTTGGCTAGCAATGAAAAATGGAGGCGGCGGCGAGATGGGGATCAACACTTAAGAATTTCTCCTAGAACAACTGTTTAAGAGAAGAGAGGCCCCAAAAAGGTTTTTAAAACATCAATATCAGATGTGGGGAGTGATTCTCCTCAACTTACCTCTTGCTTTCTCATGCAAAAATATAACAGGGAAAGTGAGGGAATTTCTTTTCAGCAGTCTTTGCTTTCCTTATAGTACTTGCTGCCCACAAAGGCAGCTCAGAATTATGCATCTACCTCAACAGCTAATTATGACAATGAAGCCTCTTATTGCTAAAACTTATGATTGATAAACAAGGTCTAAACCAGTTGAACTATATGAACTATACTTCTTTCCTTATGTGGTCTTAACAAAGCAGTTAGATGCAAGGGAATGAGAAGACTCCTTAACTTGAAAAACTCAGTTCTTCTGCACACTCCAGCTAAACTGGTGAAGGCTAGCGATGGGAAGGGGTGTCTCCAAGCTGCGTATTTGCAGAAGCTAATCTTGCGTTTCAAGATGCAACCAGCCATTGACCCAAAAGCATAGCTCCCATCAACTGTTTCCAGGAAATAAATGTATACAGTCATCTCAGAATGAAGATGCATGCATACTTGAGTCTCTGAAAGTAATTCCAGTAGACTTGTGAGAGTTGTGGTGTCCTGTATTTCATGTGGTTTTCACAATTCTTTCATTCTGTCCTTCACCACCTCCATGTGGCAGGAAACCACATAACTTAAAGTTAGGATGACTGTAATGATAGGTGTACTTTGCTTGCCTGGAAAGCAACATACAAACCTTGGGTTTTGCATAAACGAGAATGAACAAATACGGAGAGCAAAGGAACAAGACTGAATTAATAGTTCATTCAAATTCTGTGACCAAATACAGGTCACATTTTTTTTTTTTTTTTTTTTTACAAGAACAAAGCAACATCCAGAAGATGAATGAGGCTCTTCATCTCATGATCAGGCATGACTAAAGCACTACAGAAAAATCTTAATCATCTACAGGGTGCATGTTAACATGACCATTGTGAACCTACTAAGTATTAAAGATATCACCAAGTCCTTGATTAGCATGTCCAGTACAATTGAAACAAGTCAAATGTGCACTTAGTAAAGTGTCAAAAAGGCTCAAGAATACATATGGGAGTGGATGGTACAACAATCAAACACCAGAAGGCAGGGCCATCCCTAGGGGGGAGCAAATCGGGGCAACCACCCCAGGCCCCATGCTTTGGGGAGCCCCATGGAGCTGGGCAGAGCAACTGCAGCATGGAGCTGGGTGGAGTGGCAGCCCCGTGTCCAGCCACTCGCTAACCCCCTCCCCCCTGCCATCAATGGGTGGCGGCAGCTTCTTCGGGTCCAGGGCCTGTAGGATCGAAGCGAGGGCAGCGTCCCACACTCTGCTAGGGTCAGCTCTGCTAGAAGGATGTAAACTTTGAGGAAGTAGACGGAGGTATGGCTAGGAGTAATAGGATAGATTTGCAGCTAGGAAAAAGTGTAAGAAGCCTGTCAGAAAGTTTCCTACCAGTAAGATTTCTAAGAAAGGGAAAATCCTCCTAAACCAACAGTTGGCAGCCTTAACTTTACTTTCAGATGGTGAACAAGAAAAGAGAACCTACCTAGCCTCCAATTTCTGTATATCAAGTTCATTCTGGATAGATACAACTGAAATCCAAATTATGGGAACTGAATTGATCTACCGTAGCCTTTATGGTCCTCTTTTTGACAAGGTGCAAAAAGTATGTGCACAAACTACACACTATTGTTTTTTATGAAAATGAACTGGTTTTAAGGGATAGGGAAGTCAGCTATGTTCCACCACCCTGTTACAAATCTGAAACCCTGTGAAGGAAGTTTTCAGGAGTCTTTTAGTATTGTGGGATTACTGAAGTGAAAGAAACAAGGTAATTTAAGTGAGTCACCAACAAAGAAAAGCTCTTTAAAGATAAAAAGAATATAATTATTTCCTGAAATGCAACATGCAACAGAAAAATACATTCATTTTCAGAGTTTAAACATTTTTCACCTTCCTCAGAAGCACTGGGTGTTGACTGCAGCCACGGCTGTGGATTTTGACTGGAGTGTGCCAGTACTTCAGCTGGGACTTAAATATGGAGATCCCTGGCTAGAGGGTGGGACCCCTCTACTCGGGGACAGACCCATTGATTGCTATATTTGTGATCAGGAAGAGATGTTATCCCATGGTCAAATTGGTACAGACCGTGGGGGTTTTGCCCTCCTTTATAGTAGTCCTCTCCCTTGGAGATATTGCAAGCATATTTTAACAACCTTTGCAGCAGCAGGATGTTGGCTTCCATGGTCTGCTTGCACGTTAGTGTGGTGGTCCCCCCTGTGTCAGGTCAAGGTCTTGTGATTGTGTAGCAGGGGTGGCTAGAGTTGCCGACCCTGGGAGCCACATCTAATCCTCCAAAGCCAGAGAGCCAGAGTGGAGGTGACACTCCACGCCTCCCCCCCTGCACTGCTGAGCCACTCCAGCTTTCCCCGCGGGGAGCACACCCTGGGGTAAGTGACATGGCTGCAATCGCCACCCCCGGTGTTCCTCAGAGCCGCCTTGGGTAGAAGTGAGCAGGGCTTCGGCGGAGAAACCCGACAGGCTCAAATACTGTGCTGGCGAGCCTCATGCTGCACCGCAGTTTGGCCACCGTGGCATTAGACAATGGGTTTGGAAAGGGATGATTCTGTCCTGAACTAGATGATGTCTGAAGGTACCAAAAATGAAAACAATGACTGCAAAATTGATTATAGTGATCAACTTAGTTAACATGGACTTTTTTTTGGTT
>JAGPOW010003447.1:24004952-24020507 GCA_030014935.1 Caiman crocodilus
AACTGGACTGATTGTTCCCTACTGTCTTCATTTTGGCAATCCAAAGAGCAGCTCAGAGTTATGGTGTCAGCTCCCTTGTCCTGATTTTAGAACAGCATACCTCCTCGATTCTCCAAGTTTACTTTGCACTACACAACTCCTCTGAGCTTACTTTGCTTGAAGACCAAAGCCTAAAGCTCACTTTCAGGTTTCACTCTGTTTTACTTAAAACTGCACTGACTACAGTGGGAGCTTGTAAGAGGTGAGCAATGATCTCAGAAGCTGGCTCCACAGTTAAAACCAAATTCCAGATTCACATTTCCTGTAGCATTATTCCTGTAGGAGAGTGTTGTCTTTAGTTGCTTGCACTGGGTCTAAACTAACAACTGTCAGCCGTGTAATACTATGATGTTTCAGGGAAGAGAGTGTAGCTGTACAAGAAACTGAAGCCTTAATGAAATATGTTATAGGTGAAACACCCCTTAAAAGGCCTAAGGTAATAGCTAAGAAAATAAAGGGAAATGAAATGTTAGAACAAAAACATGCAGCTTTCATTAATGTTCAAAATGTGTGAGAGCATGAACAAGCCTGGCAGCTAGGATGGTTCTCTACTGGAGGCACCTCAAGGGGAATGCAGATCTTGCTGTTCTTTGTCTTCCTACAGCAGCTGCAGGTGGTTTCAGTTAAGCACAATAATTAAATTATCCATGCAATATGGTTCCTCTAAGATTTCCAACTATTCTTCACTGAGATCTCTTGACCACAGTCTGTATCCAAGTTTAACACGCCATCAAAACTCGCATACTGCCCAAATGCTGATAAAAGAAAACTCTCAGAGTTCTCACACTACTCTGTGGGGAGTAGTAGATATGCTGCAGGGTAGGGTCAGGATTCAGAGTGATCTAGACAAATTGGAGGATTGGGACAAAAAAAATCTCATGAGGTTCAAGAAGGATAAGTGCAAATCTCTGCACTTAGGATGGAGCAATCCCATGGACCAGTACAGGCTGGGGGCTGACTGGCTGGGCAGCTGCTCTGCAGAAAAGGATCTGAAGGTTACAGTGGACAATAAGCTGAATATGAGCCATCAGTGTGCTCTTGTTGCCAAGAAGGCTAATAGCATGCTGGGTTGCATTGGTAGGTGTGTTGCCAGTAGATCAAGATTATTATTCTCCTCTATTCAGCACCAGTGAGGCCACATCTGGAGTACTGTTTTCAGTTTTGGGCCCCCCACTACAGAAAGAATGTGGACAAACTGGGAAGAGTCCAGCAGAGGGTAACAAAAGCAGTGAGGGGGCTGGGGAACATGACTTGAGGAAAGACTGAGGGAACTGGGCTTATTTAGTCTACAGAAGAGACAGAGGGGGTTAATAGCAGCCTTCAACTACCTCAAATGGGGTTCAAAAGAGGACAGAGCTAGACTGTTCTCAGTGGTGACAGATGACAGAACAAGGAGCAGTGATCTCAAGTTGCAGAAAGGGAAGTTTAGGTTAGATATTAAGGAAGAATTTTCTTACTAGGAGGGTAGCAAAACACAGAGGTGGTGGCATCTCAATCCTTGGAGGTTAGACTCAACTAGACAAAGCTTTGGTTGGGATAATCCAGCTGAAGATGGTCTTGCTTTGATCCTGGGGTTGGACTAGATGACCTCCTGAGGTCCCTTCCAACCCCAATTTTCTATGATTCTATGGCTCATATGAACATGTGAATGAGAAGCTGCTTCCATGTGCAGCAAGCTTCAGTTAAGTTATAATTTTTATGTTCACCCTAATTAGGTTGCCATCACTATATTTGCATGTTCTTCTCCTGCCTCCAAAAAGCAGCTAGAAGATTTCTTCTTTGCACCTCTTTCCATAGAGAACTGGTTTGTATTATACTTGTTAGACTTGTCTCTCTGCAGCAAGCAACAGTATACTAGCAACCATGACAAACTATTATTTCAAAACATTAAAAACAAAGGGGATCTTTATTGATCTTAATGATCATGTCACCAAATTGGTAACTACCCTAAGACTATGGGCTGATATAGAACATGGGCTGAAAACCACGGAAGTGTAACAAAAGTCTTCGTCACTCTGAGATAAATAAATAGGGACCTACAAAATTCACAGGCCCCAGAGGCCAATTACATAGATGCGACATGACTGGGGCCCCTGATTTCACAGTCGAGGCTACCATTTTGAAGACAGAACAAAACGGGGGCCCCTATGCCTCTGACTGGCTAAGGGGCACCGCAAGTCCCACTGGTCCTGGGCAGTGATTGAAAGCCCCAATCCTGGGCATGCCCCAAATGGCACATGAAGCCATTTTACTTGGCATGCCATATCCAGCTGGGCTTGAGGTAGCTACCACCAGCCACAGAGCTCAGGCTGCTTGCAGCAGATGACAGAGAGCTGCAAGCCTTGCTGCGAGCATCCTGGGCTCCATGGCCAGCAGCAGCTGCTCAGAGCCCAGCTGGATGCAATAGGCAGCTGCCAGCTTAGAAGTAGCTGCACTACGGTCTGGAGTCCCAGCTGGGCTTGTTGCCATGTGTGCCTCATGGACTACTGCAAAAAAAAAAGGGCTGGGGCTGCACTTCATTGCCAGGGGCTGCAAGCCTGCAAAGCCTGGCATCCCCGTGGGGTGCAGGAACGGGGTGGAGTGGGGGAGCAGGGTGGCACATCCCTATCCCCATCCTGCTGGGCCCAGTTGCAAAGAGCAGGGTGAGTTGCATGAGTATAGTGGCCCCACATGGGAGGGCTCTGGTTGGGTGGCTCTTGCCACCCCCATCCACACCTCCTGAAGACAGGCTATGGGGCTGGGGAAAGGTGCTTGCAGGAGGTGGCTGCCCCAGGTGGACTCCTCTTCCCATGCCCAAGCATCAGCAAGGCAGGCTGATCTGTGCTGCCAGCCCCAGGCCCTGCTCTTGCTCATGCTGCACTGAGCCAGAAGCTAGGCCCCTGCCGTGGCATAGCCTGGGGGCATCCCAGCAGGGTCTGCGCTACCCCTGCACATGCAGCCAAAGCCTGGTCTGCAGTGGGGAATGGGTCAGCCCCCCTCCCCATGCCCTGTGCCCTTCCCTGCTGCTTTCTACCAACAATGAATGGGGTCAGGGCTCTAGACTCCAAAACAGCCATTTGCAGGCTTGCGGCTGCCTCCTGCAAGCAGCCTGGGCTCCCCGGCAGGCAGCAGGGGCTACTCGCAATAGCCAGCCACATGGCTGCACTGGGGTCAGAGGCCCACTTGTTGCTGGCAGTGGCTGCACATGCACCTCAGAGCAGATGGAAGGGAAGGGGTCAGGGCTGCGCTGCCACGACAAGGATCAGGCCTCTCATAACATTTGAAAAAAAAAAAAAAAAGTTACAGGAAACACCACCATGAAACATACTGCACCATAGGCTGTATTAGACTACATGTAGACTAAAAAGAAGGTCCTGTTAGGGACAGATCAACTCCAGCTTGCAAGGGCAATAAATTCTGCAATCTACAGTGTTGTGAAAGAATGCATTTCTTTTTATTACTTTTTAATTTGCCACCATCATTTGCATGAGTGACCCTTTGCATTACAGGAGGGGGAAGAAAGAAGGTCTGGTCTTCGGTACTACTCAAACCAAATGGCAGTCCCAGAATCCATGGTACAGAAGTGGCCCATGTTTAACTAAGAAGCTTAATAAGGAAGTTGCTTAACACAGAGGTAACTATGGTTAGGTTGATCTAAATGCCCATCTCTGAAGGCACTCGGGGGGAGTTAAATCACCCAATATGGTGTGCTTGATTTAAGTTAGTTCACCGGTAGAAGTGAACTAACTTAGATCAGGAACGGATTAACCCAATCTATCAAAAGCCTGTACATATTTGAAGCACAGCCCCAGGGCTGGGCTCTTCCTACTCCGCCCCCCCATCCTGAAACGGCTATTTTTAGCTCACTGATTCCCTCCCCAGGTTAACTGCACATTTCCCCACACTGCTCCCAGGATCAGTGCACACCTGTATAGACCAATCCCAGTCCATGTTCACACCGCTTAAAACAAGCCATGTAAACATAGGCTGGGTTCAGCAAAAGGATGTATGCACCCATACTCTACACTACTATTTACAATACTGAGGTTTTCACAGCCTAAGTCTTCCCCTAGGAGCTTACAGTGAACCCTAGGTCACATAAGTGTCTCCATTCAAGAAGACAAGTCATGAGTAATCAGCAAAAATTATACTACTGAAGTGGGAAAGACAACAGTAACAGAAGGAGCAATAATTTTAATTTTTCCATGTATGCTGTCTCCCATCCTTCTTTGCTACTTTCTTTTGGCAGCCAGACTAGGTAAAGAACATTTGAGAAAAGTGCCTCTCTTAAAAGCCTCAGAGACTAATGGAAATTTCCAGGCTCTCCTAGACAAGAATGACTTACTGGAAGTAATGCATAAAATCAAACAAATGAATAGTTACCAAACAGCAGCATAAACAGCTGCCATGGGGATGAAATCAGACCTGCTGTGCCATGAAGCGTCTGCCTGCTACACCTTCAGGACAAAAAGCCTCCTACGTAAATTTGTGCAACAGCTCATCTCCTGGAACAGGTGCCTCCGTGAGAAGATTTCCCCATCCTCCGACCTGCTGAAAGTGCCAACATAAGCACCATTCCTGATAGCACCTGGCCTCTGTTGCACTCTAGGCCAAAAATAAGACTATAACACACGTTCACCATACTGTATTTCTGGGCTAGTGATGCTGCTGAGTTTTCTGGCCCACAATGCTTCATCCAGGACAGAAGTGTTAAAGTGTTACTAAAATTCCTGTCCAGAACTCATTCTGCTAACTTCTGGCATTACCATTCTGGTTTACAGGTTACTGCAGGAGAGTTAATATGAGAAGACCTCTGTGCAACATCTACTACTGACTGCACTCATGTAGTGACTGCCTCGCAGAAGCAATGGACATCATCCAAGCTGAGATATTGTACCCAATTTGCACTAGAGATAACAATCACTACTGTTTTGGTTGAAACACGCAAACCAGAAAATACCAGCAAAGCAAGAGCATGAGGAGCAAGTCACTCTTAGGCAGGGAGTAGCTGGGAATGATTAAAGATAATTAATTGTTAAATAAGTGCCCAAACCCTTCTGACAAAATAAACTCAATTGTTTTAACCTTTCACAAGAAAAGAAAACAGATACAGTCTCAATGGAAAGTCTGTTGCCTCAGACAGGTAGGAGATGCTTGCAGACAAGCAGCTATGGCTTGTATGACTCGCAAAGGGAAAAAACCCATAGAAAGTCTTGGAGGCCATGGATGTAAGACGTTTTCAAATGCCAATATATTTATTAATGAGTTTGCTCCTCACAGATCCAAGAAAAGTCTTGGTGGGGAAAACAAGTCAAGGAGGCTAATTCTGAACCTCTGTAATAGAAGTTATGCAAACATTTTCCTGTTCTACATTGCCAAAGCTCTCACTCTTCCAAAGCTCTTGTAAGTATAATTTGAAAATCAATGAATTATATAACAAAATTATGATATAATATACTGAGTCAGTATATATACAGTAACTATATATATTTTTTTTCCTCACTACATGCTTCTAGTCTTGCACAATTCTTCCATAAAGCCGGGAACCTAAAATAGGAGGAAAACTCCCCCCTCCCTGCATAGAAAAAGATCAAGGTGTGACAGATGGATTAAGGGAGAGACGCACGTAACTCAAGTACTTACAGAAATTGGCAAGAAGAAATAAAGTGCATGTATTGACTTTTTTTTTTTTTTAACCTTTTTATTTGTTTAAAAGCTTTGGTCTTGGTGTGTATTATTCTGTAACACAGACTTTGAAGCAAAACAGCAGGAACTTTCTTAGCTCACCAAGTTTCACAGTAACTTCCGTAAATGCCTTTGTAGAAAGGCTAGTAGGTACAGTCCTTCCGACACAGACAAGACGACCTCAGAATACTGGAGACAGTTCATACCAGCAGGGCTTCACAGGACTTTCCCTGCTTCCTTAAGAGATGCTTGTCAGTGAATCACATGAAACTTATCTATTATTCCCCTAGCAACTGTATATCAGCTGGTTATATTCCCAGCTGGTTTCATCATAAAAAACAGCAAGAGTGTGTCCTGAGAAGGAACAATAAAGGTTTCAAGTACACATGGGCCAAAAAAGTAACACTAACAAGTTCCAAGAAAACTGAGTCCAAGGGAAAAGAAAAATATTGTACTTAGTTACTGCTGAAATAATCTTGAGAGGGGGGTGCTTTAGTGACTAAAATTGCCAGGATCACTGAACAAAAATGTTATTTTTTTTAGTGAAAAATGTGAATAAAAAAATGCAACTTAGAAGCTCTCTCATTTCTCTTGCCTACTTTCTGTGGGGTTTTTTTCTCTCCTAACACCAGTTTATTCCCTTGTCTACTTTATTTAAGTAGTCACATAACCCCATTGCAATCACTGCCTCCTTCCCATTTCTGCTTGGTTGCATATGTACTGGGAGGGGACGGAAAGTGATCCTCTACCCCCCCATCACCACTTCGCATACCCAGAGTTCCAGCACTGTTCATTGGAGAATTGCATTCTGGGAAGTCCACCCATTGTACTGAGGGTACTTGTAATAATTACTATGCTGCAATGAAAAAGTACATTAAGCAATCATTTTAACAGGTGTTTATCTGAGCTGGCAAGGTCTTTTGAGTAAATGCGATCTCTTTTATTAGACCAACTGAGTAGTTGGAAAAAAGTTCTTACCAAGCTTTTGGGTGTAATCACTGTTCTTCAGGCACAGTATCCAAGTTTATTAATAGATGGTGTTTCAAAAGTATCAGCTATTAACAATGATATTAACAGCAAGCTCCTTACTAATACACCTTAATGGCCAAGGGCCTTTGTACACACCACGTTTTTTGCCTTTTCTTGTGCTGCAAGTGTGAGACGGTTTGCACTAGCAGGTTTTCCACATGCTTTAAAAGTCTTTCTGGTGCATTAAACTAAAACTCGTCTGACGTAGTCTAGTTTGGCTTGCCAGGAATCAAAGCATCACATCCATGGATTTATTGCGTGCAAACACAAAGGCACTCAAAGATGTGTAACGATCCTCTTTGTCCACCAGATGATGCTGAGACTTTTTTGTAGCTCACCCCTTCAAATTGCTTCTGTTTTGATTTTTTTCCCCCTTTGTATGGTTTGCTGGCTCCCTGCTTCCACAGCTGTGTGGGAGGGCACGGGTGTGGGCCCCGGACCAGAGAGGGAGACAGCGCTAAACTGTTCTGCTCTCCTGCCAGCCAAGGATCCACCTTAATTTATTTGAAAACCTACTATATGTAAACAGATGCAACGCTCCAAGGCTTAATTTGTTTGAAAACCTAGTGGGTGTAAACACAGATGCAACACTCCAGAATAAACAAGTCTAAATTTTATAAACCCATTTAATTTAATGAGGATTAAAACACATGGTGTGTACAAGCGCCCCAAGAGCCTTACTGCAAATGAATGAGGAAGCAACGTACATAAGAAATAAAGCAGCTCAAAAATGGGCCCAATTCATTGCTTGATCAGTGTCATTGTCTTGGGTTTCAAATCTTTACTGATAAATATGAATAGGTGCTCTACCCCTGTGGAGAGAGCTGTAGAGCCCAGCACAGCTGTGTGCAGCTTACCTAGAGTCCAGGCCGGCTATAAACAGCTGTGCCAGGCTCCAGACCCTAGTCGTCAGCTCTGTGCCGGGAGCTGGAGAGAGACTGGGGTTGCGCTGTCTCGGGCCCCTCTCCCGCCGCCTGCTCCGAGGCGCGTGTGCATGCACCAGTACAGAGCTGATGCCGGCACAGCTGTTTGCAGCCTCCCAGCTTCAGCCGGCCCCAGTTCTGGGTAGCTGCTGCCAGCCACAGAGCCCAGGCTGGGGGGCAGGGTCAGCAGGGCTGGGGGGCAGAGGGCAAGGGGTACACGCAAGGCATCCTGCCATGTACCCCCTGCCCTCATTTTGTTTTTCCGGCATGACAGGACTCCAGCACCTCCCAAGGTAGGCACTGTGGGGGGTTTTGGCACTCTGACCAAAAAGCATTGCCTACCCCTATGATAGAAGTAATACAGGCCTGTATGTGAAGATGACAGAAAACTTATCATTAGTCCTGGCTATCTGTTCAGGGCCCGTAATCTGACAGTGTCTCGGAACCACTGCCTTACTTGGGTCTCTGTATCATCCTGTCCTTCCTAACTGAGGATCCCCTGACATAAGAGACAATAAAGTGCAACAAAAAGATACATAGTTGTCTATTAATATGAATCTAGAAACTATAAGAGAGTTCAAGAACACTTTCTAGAGTATTCAGTAAGAGTCTATTTAGCTTCATATGCCCATTTAACCAGACCAAAATGCTTTTAGTTATACTAACTTCCTGCTTTTTTGGGGGAGAAGATTTTTAATAGGAAAAAATGGCTTAGAGCCCTTTTGCCTTTTAATATGGCATGTTCTGCTACACACATGGCTTGCTTGAGTACCTTTTGCTTTTTTTTTAATCCCTCTCTAACGGAGCTCTGTTAAAAACACTTTGCCATCTACTTCCTTCTCAGGTCTTCAAAACATTGTACTGAATAAATGCAAGTCCTCCTTTAAGTTTAAAAGCCAAAAGCAATGAAAAAGTCATGAGAAATTTGTCACAGATTTGGCTGACAGAAGCACCTAGACCTCCTTATATCTTGGCTTGAACCTGTAAGCATAGGAGATTTCAAAACTAAGATTTAAACCTGCTTTAAGGGTTTTTTTTAAAGCCTTGCTCTGGATTCCATGGAACAAGCACAAATCCCTCAAATGAAAGCATCTGGAGTCATTTGTTAGCATAGTTTCAGGTCTGTTTGTTTTTCCTTTTAAATAAATAGTATTATGCTGCTTTCTCAGATGTATTAATTTGTTAATACATTAACTCATTGCACTTCTACCTTAAGTCCTCACATATAATTCCTGTACATACAGTTCTGATATGGAGAACACATAGCAAGGTTTCACCTCTTACCCATAAATGGCTCAGTCACTTCTGGATGGTGTTTTTACTTCTACAAACACTAACCAAAGAAGTCCTATGCTTATAATGAGGATTTGTAAAGACCAGCCCTATCACTTACAGTCAAAAAAAGATCAAGTTTAAGGAAACCAAAGAAATTTTAATATAGATTTCATAGACATTCGGGCTGGAAGGGACCCCAAAGGATCATTCAGCCCCCTGCCCCAGAGACAGGAAGTCAGCAGGGATCATGGGGTCCCAGCACAATAAACATCCAAATGCATCTTGAAGGCATTCAAAGTGGGTGCCTGAACCACCTCAGCAGCAGTCTATTCCAGACCTTGGGGGCTCGGACAGTAAAGAAGTTCTTCCTTATGTCCAGCCTGAATCGGTCGCAACGGAGTTTGTGACTGTTTGATCTTGTCATCCCTTGGGGAGCTCTGGTGAAAAGACATTCCCCAAATACTGGTGAACACCCTGATAAACTTACAGGGGGCTACCAGGTCGCCCCTGAGACTGTGCTTTTCCAAGCTGAAGAGTCCCATGGCTCTCAACCTCTCATCATAAGATCTGTTTTCCTGACCTCTGATCATGCACGTGGCTCTCCTCTGCACCCTCTCAAGCTTCTCCACATCCTTTTAGAATTGTGGAGCCCAAAACTGGATGCAGTACTCCAGCTGCGGCCTCACCAAGGCCAAGTACAATAGGAGAATGAGGTCCTGGGATTTGCCTGAGAGGCATCTATGGATGTAAGCCAGCATTTTGCTCATTTTACTAGCCGCAGCATCACACTGAAGGCCCATGTTCATCTTGTGGTCTATCATGACCCCCAAGTCCCTTTCAGCCATAGTGCTAGCCAGCATAGCACTGCCGAGTCTATAAGCATGCTGCAAGTTTTTCCTTTCAAGGTGGAGAACCTTGCATTTTTCCATCAGGTTCTCATCCTCCCATTTCCTGAGCCTGTCAAGGTCGGCCTGGATCACCCTCCTGTCCTTAGGTGTGGATGCTATCCCAAAGTTTGGTGTCGTCAGCAAACTTGGCCCGCCCGCTTCTGACACCAAAGTCTACATTACTGATGAAGACGTTAAAAAGTATAGGCCCTAGGACAGAGCCTTGAGGGACCCCACTGGTCAAAGCGCTCCATGAGAACTGACTTCCATCAACCACCATCCTATGAGTCTTACCGCGGAACCAATTCCCCAGCCAGCAGATTGTGGTGTGGTCGAGGCCGCAATCAGCCAGTTTTGCCAAGATCATGGGATACCGGATTGAAGGCTTTTTGGAAGTCAAGATATACGACAATCTCTTCCCCCTTGCCCAGGTGATAGGTCACCTGGTTGTAAAAGGAGATGAGACTGCTCAAGCAAGACCTACCTGCAACAACCCCGTGCTGGATATCCCTTGGGATATTGCTGTTAGCTAGTCTGTTAAGGATGGCCTCTTAGATAACCTTTTCCAAGACCTTCCCCAGGATAGAGGTCAGGCTGATGGGCCTGTAGTTTGCCAGATCTACTTTCCTCCCTTTCTTGAAGATAGGCACCACATTGGCTTTCTTCCAATCTTCAGGCACTTCAGAGAGCCAGGAGTTCTCAAAGATCCGTGCCAGGGGCTGAGCTATGATGCTTGCCAGCTGCTTGAGTACCTGTGGGTGTAAACCATCAGGGCTGTCTGACTTGAAGGTACCCAGCCAGTCAAGGTGTTCCTTCATGGTGTCAGCTTTGATGGCAAGTAAGGAATCTCCCTCACCAGGGCCTCCCTGACCCACAGCGGGCAGGGGTGTTCCATGGGACTGGTGAAAAACTGATGCAAAATACCCATTAAGCAAGTTTGCTTTTTCATGGGCATCGGTTGTCAGTTGTCTCATCTGGTTTAGTCCAGTGTTGCTCTTGCTTTTCCTCTGGCTCCCCACATCTGAAAAATGACTTATTGTCCTTGATATTTATAGCTAGCTGGAGTTGCATCACAGCCTTGGCTTTCCTGGTTTGCTCTCTGTAGGTCCAGACCAAAGCAAAATATTGCTCCTTGATGGTGGTTCCAGTCCTCTATCCTTTGTAGGTCTTCCTTTTAAGATGCAGAAGGGTCCACTAGTTCCCTGGAGAGTCAAGGGGGCTGTTGTGCCCTTTTGCTGCCTTTCCTTCCAAATGGGGTAGTCTTTGCTTGCGCATCCAGGATTGCTCCCTTGAGGATCCACCACTTGTCCCGAACTCCCCTCCCCTTTGGATTGTGACCCTTTAGGGCCTCCCTGCCGAGCCTCTTGAGCTTGTCAAAGTCAGCTTTCCTGAAGTCAAAGACTTCTGTATTACTGACTGATTTCCAGCTTTACAGCAGATGGTGAAGGTGATCAGCTTGTGGTTACTGATAACTCATATAATCTGAGCACTGGAAGTATGATGAATCAGAATGGTCAGAGGCAAAATATATTCTGTGGAGCAGTAGTCTACCCTGTTGTATTAATAACCCATATCTGTTAGACTTGCCCTTAACTCTAGTGATTCTGACCACTGCACCTCCAGTATGGCAAACAACCATTAACAGGCAAGGACACATTCAAAACAGTTCAACACATGCATTCTGCCTAGGTAGCTATTCAGGCAGCAACCAAGTAGTTAACATATGTGGAAGCACTACAGTCGCAGAATGATCATAAGGTATTCAAAGGCAGGTTTTCCTTTCTCTGACATTGCACACAGAGATTTCCAGTGAACTTCAGCCAGCCAGATCTGACTCAACATTACACAGAAAAAAACATGTACAGAAAAAAAAGTACTCTACAACTATTGACTTCCAAGGGAAATGGAAAAAGACATGAAAACATAGCAGTCATACACTTACTTGGCCAAGTGGTTCATGAGCAAATGCAGCATCTGTTTGTTTTTCTCTGGGAGTCTATGAACAAGGCTGTGGATCTCTGCAATTCTGGATTCCTGATTTTCCAGTTCTGTGATGAAAAACAAGAGATTATTTCATGTGCTAAATGATTTTTACTAAAGAGTACACCAGGACAGGACAGAGACTCAGGAAGACAGCTGCCTTGTAATCCATCTCTACTTGGCTGTGGTCAAAATTCCTAGGTTCCTTTATACCCATGGACTCCTTCATGATACAACAGACAAAAATAATAGTGTAAAAGGAACAAGTAAACTAAAAGGCTGAATTAATGAACTTAAGATAGAAGGCAGAAGCATGTCAAATCAAGGCATAAATAACCAGAAAGGAGACCTATTTTAATTAGAGCAGCCACATCTTGTTTCAACACAGAAAGCAGATGGATTCGCTTATATAATAAATTCTCAACCCCCCCCAATGGTATTCTTAGCACAATACCTGGAGACATTTTAGCAACTAGTCACCTGTATGCCATTCACATAGCAGTGTGAATTGCATCTATAGGGTGAGGGCTTAGGTCAGGGATGGGCAATTATTTTGGCTGGAGGGCCACTTAGGGAGTTTTAGTGAGTTGTTGCAAGCTGGGTCAGCACCCCCACCCTGCAACAGCTCACCAAAATTTCTTAAGTGGCCCCCGTGTGCAGCTGGGCAGGTAGGATGAGGCCATGGGCAGGTGGGGGAGCAGCATCCAGGAGTGGGACGAGTAGGCAGGGCCAGGGCTGGACCTGGGATCAGGAATGTAGTGTGGTGACAGCACAGGGCTGGGACCCAGGGCAGAACTGTGATCCACTCCCTACACACCCCTACAACAGGTGCCATTTCCATGGGCAGAAGGCTACTTTTCCCATCCAAATGTAGTTACTCTGGCACATTACCATAACAACATCTGTGCTTGGTAATTATTTAGAGATCTGTGGATACTAAATTGGCTAAATTCTTCATAAACAATTAGCAGCTTTGTAATAACCTTGTGATTTAAGTAGGCAACAGCCAATCTCACAGAAATACAACTCTACCTGGTTGTACCATGTAGCAAAGGTCAGTAATATAGGTAAGACTATAGAACAGGAATCCTGGATCCTGGTCCCAAACTATAACCATTAAAGGACTTCAAAACACCATTTTCCCTGCTAGTCCCACTCTTTTTCCATTCCAGTCCCCAGTTCCAGTTCCCCTCTGTCCCAACTCAAAGATTCAAGCTCCAGTCTCTGGACTCTTGACCTTCCAGTTTTTTATTCCAATAATCTTCCCCACCTTCCACCACTTGTCCAGTTTTGCCCCTGCTACAGTTGAATCTGTCAACTTCCTCCTCCAAACAGTTGAGTCCAGTTGGAGTTTAGAATTACTTGCATTTTTTCAGTCTAATTCTTGCGAAATAAGATTTAGTGAAATCCTGTGAAGAGCAGAGCACAGATAACTTGGGTGACTTGACTCAAAACCAACTTGGTTCACAAAAAAACTTGAAATATCAATTCCATTATTCCAATAATTCTGTACAGCACAGACTGAACCTTCAAGCCGATGACAGACATGCAGCTCCCCACTTTAACTCATGACCAAAAGTGCCATGAGTTAGAGCAACTCCCTCCCAGGTCTTCACTGTTGGGTTGGGGTGGGGAAGAGGAGGTAAATAAATAAATAAATAATCAAGCTCCACTTTGGAGCCAATCCAGGAGGAACTGCCTGCCTGCAGCCCTTTCCCCTTAGTCCAGGTCCAGACCCAGCACTGTCTACAGGATGGGAAAGGGGAGAAGGGAGGGGAGGGAGCTCCAGGCTGGGGTTTGTCCAGCCTGAGAGGTGGGGTGGAGAGAATGGATCCACTCACCTCCATCCATCCCTCCTCCAGCTCAGGCTGGACAAACTTCAACCTGGAGGTACTTCCCCTCCCACATCCTGCAGACAGCACTGGTGACAGGATAGAGCTGCATCAGCCTAGCCCCATTCACACGCAGGGATAGAGAGAAGTTGATGAAGGTGCTACAGTTCGGAGTGTCTTTATCTGAACCCTCATTTCATGAGGGTTAATTTGCTGTGTAACTGGACACCTTTAAAGAACTCTGCAGCCATGCACTTGTGTCAGGGCATGGCTGTGCAATGCTTTCAAGGGGCTGATCGCCTGACAAATGGCACTTCTGTCAACACCCCCAGAAAAATAAGCTGTTAGGGCTCTGACAAGTCTTTACTGAGCTTGCCCAAAAAGTGCAATTTTTCAGAAGTTTGTAACAGCCAAACTTGGGCAGATTTTTGGGAGGATGGTGAAAGATAAAGCCTCAACACAAAGACCACCCTACACAAACCAAATTTCAAGTACCTGTTAGCAAGTGAGGGGTCAGTGGAGTTTTTGAAAAAAGCTTAGACTGCTAAAATTTTTATCACATGCAACACATCTTATTTTCCCATTCTCCTTCTTAGAAAAAAGATGAACTCTTTGGCTGAAATTTTCCAGAAACAACTTAGATTTAAGGCAGACACCTGCCATGGAAACTATCAGTCCAAATGGTTGAAGCATGCCAAAATTACATGCAGCCCAAATCAGGATCTTCTTATGATAAGAAAAAGGCCAATAGGCAGTGCTACCAGCCCCACCTTTTGACTGTAGTAAGAATTTAGAACTTCTCTACATTGTGTTGCTGCCTCTGAGTAAGTCTGTGAGGGACACATTTTATGAAACAAATTCCCTAATGCATTTGGAGCCAAACCCTACATATGTAGGCTATCAGCACAATGAACTTAAATGATAAAGTAGTAAGAATACTGTCAAACACAGACTGGAGCAGATCGCGGCTAGTCACACCAGTGTACGCTCACTTAATGAATTTGTATCAATAACTACTTGGATTAAGCTTATGAATCTCTTATTTTTAAAGCAAAAGTTATACTTGAAACAGCTCTATTGTAAGCACACTCCTATCAGTATTAAAAATACCAAATAAGCACTAGGCTAGTTAAAGCAGTTCAAACTATAACAGTCCAGTAAAATTACTACAACTTTAGCTGGAGACAAACCTTAGTTATTTCACAAAATTTAGACTGGAAAAATGCAAGTAATTCTAAACTTCCCCTTCATCACCCTGGCTTACTTTCTTTACTGTATGCTGCATATAACAACATGTGTCTTTGCATCTCAATTTTGATTTTTTTCCTTCTTTTTATAGTATTTATTGAAGTCTGCTTATGTATACAAGGCAATAAGACACTAAGTTTGAGATTATGCCCTTTTGCTGGCAAAGGATTTCCTCTTTCAATAGATTGTGATAAGCACTGATAAAAACAAAAACAAACAAACAAAAACTTTACTGGCTGCTTTGATGAAGCTTCTTTGAAACTGGTACATCATGAGGGGCCCAGGAAGCATTCTGGAAAAGAAAGAGCAGTATGCACACACATATTTGAGCAGTAACACAATAACTGAAATGCAGCTTGAAGGCTGCTATTATCAAAAAGCCACTAAGTCATTAAAGAGCAGAACTGGGCAATATCAACACAGAAAACTAGCTCCCTTTCATCAGAAGGGATGCAATATACAGATGAGGCTCTAAATTTAACTCTCATATCTTTTCTTGGACTAAATCATGGTTTTTCTACATGCCTCAAGGTACCAGGTGGCTCATGAACGCCGAGATGCTGGGGCAGATGGAGTGTCCCGGACCCTAGCGTGCATTCAACGATGCATTTCAAGTCGGTCCAAGGCGGTGATCCTACCCCTTTATGCGGCATTGGTCAGGCCGCAGATGGAGTACTG